>OU015494.1:81637668-82105168 GCA_907164885.2 Dolomedes plantarius | reverse complement strand
TTTTAATTCCAATACAAGAAGTCTTTTGATTTTGTTTTTGAAGATATATTTGCATATTTATATTTTGTGCTGTTTACTTTCAATTTGAGTACTCTAAATGATATTCCGCATATTTAAAAAGCCCTTAAATCAGGGTCAACAAAGGCAATTCGATTATTACATCAGTTTATTTTTGAAAATGATGCTGGGAGGGACAACTGTAAAGAACTCTGCATTTTTTCTGGTTTCCCTAAAACTTTTCATGTCAATGACGAACGGGATAAAAGACTTAAAACATTTTCCAGCACCAATTTAATTTGTATTGCGAATTTGCTACATCTTGATTGTTCAACAGACCCAGAGCTCAGAGCTGTGAAACTTTTTTCAGTGCTTTAAATAACTTTGCATTATTTTCCCCCTCTGTACTCTCGGATACGAGTGAAACCGAAAATGATTCACACCACGCCAACAGAAGCTCTACGGTTTTGGCGACTAGCCAGGTGCCAGTTCAAAGTTCATTTCCAACCGCAGCTTCACATTCTAACATAAACAACTCTTTCGGGCACAGACAGATAAATCCTTTTTTGTGGGCTGTTGATTCGCAGTGTTTTCCAGCTTCTAATAGTGGAATACATTTGTCGTTACGTGACCTTGCTGAGTGCATTAAGAATTTTAACGGTTCGTCGGATTCTTACAGCGTTGAAATTTTCATACAGGATTTAGAAGAACTTTTGATCTTAATGGCATCACAAATGATGTCTACAAAATTGTCTTTGCGAAAAAATGTTTAGTTGGTTCCGCAAAAACATTTATTAATTCTCTTCATGGTATAACCACTTGGAATTCGCTAAAAGAAAACTTACTAGAAGAATTTTCCTCCAAATTAAATAGCCCCGATCTTCATACGATGTTGCTGCAAAGACAGTTACAACCTAATGAATGCTTACACGACTACTTCATAGCTATGCGAGAAATCGGTTCAAGAGGTCAAATTGACATTTCTTCAATTTTTGATTATGTTATCAACGGTATTCCCGATTCTACATCTAATAAAATTTTGTTATATGGTGCTAAATCTGTTTCAGACTTCAAAGAAAAATTGACAGTTTATCAGACATTTTTTTCTACGTCCAAATTAAGTAAACCTTCTAATGATATTAAATTCACAAATGATAATCGTCAAGGAAATTACATCTTCGACAGAAAACTCCCTAATAATTCTCCAAAACCCCCCGTTTGCTACAATTGCGGTTCCAAGGGCCACAAAAGCTCCAGTTGCCAGCATACGACTCCAAAATGTTTTACGTGCAATTCTTTTGGACATTTATCCTTAACTTGCTCGCAGCGCGTTGGACAGACAATCCCTGATAATTCTTCGGAAACTACTTCACCTAATGACGCCTTACATGTTCCTACACCATCCAATTATAGGTGTTATCCAATAATGATAAACAATGTTGATATTCATGAGCTTCACGATTCAGGTAGAGAAGCTACAATGATTACTGACCAAACCCACCAACTCAAAAATTTGCAGAATGAGTTGAAAGATTTTCAGCGAGAAGTGGAAGATTCTCGGTTAGTTAAAGATCAACTGAATGCTAAATCGAAAGAAGCTGAAAAGAAACAAAAAGCTTTGGAATCTGAACTGATTAACTTAAAAGAAGATTTAGCAATCTCTGAAAAGCAGAAAGGAAACTTAAATGAAGAGTTAGAATATTTAAGGAATAAACTTATTGATTATATGGATTCAACAGCTACACAACAAGATTTGTGAACTAAAATGGAGAAAGAACTCAATATTTTAAAGAGAAACTTGGAAGACGAAACTGCTGCACACCAAAACCAGATTCGTGATTTGAAGCAGAAACATACAATTGACACTGAAAAATTAAATGAACAGTTAGATTCAGTGCACAAAGCTAAAATTGCTTTAGAGGAGACTAAGCACAAACTTGAACGTGAACGTGAAAGTTTACAAGAGCAAGTATTTGAAGAAGTAGAAGCAAGGAAGAACATTGAGAAAAAGTTAGATATTGCCAAAATCCAGATTGCAGAATATAAAAAGAAAGCTGAAGAGGAAGCAGATGCTTCCGCCTTGTTAGAAGAACAAAAGACTCCTTGTTAGAAGAATACGATGCGAAAGATATTGATATACTGCACCACAAATTAGATGATATGCAAATGGTTCATGAGAAACTGAATAAATCGAAGAAAACCTTACAATCTAAGTTTGAAGATCTTAACAACGAATTCGACAACCAAATTGAAGAACTTGAAGACGACTTACAGTTAACTGACGATTCCAAATTACGTTTAGAAGTGAATATGCAAGAACTAAAGACTCAATTAGAAAAAGACTTGCCAGCTCGAGATGAACAAAATGAAGAAAAACGACTAGCTTTGATAAAGCAGGTTTCTGACCTAGAAGACGAGTTTTTCAACGCGATATTTCGATCCCCAAATCACATACGCAACGACGCCAAGAACATTTTGAAATTACAAGAGTTAAACAAGAAGTATAACAAACGTCGAAAACAGACAACTACATATCACGTAGCAGTTCAACGTAACCGATTTGGGTCTGGGCTCAAATTGCGTCCCACATTCTTTGGTCCTTACGAAATCATAAAAGTTCGACCACATGACCGATATGACGGCCGAAAAGCTGGTCTGCACGATGGTCCCAACTTGACATCTACAGCCGCTGATCAACTCAAAAGTTCGCCAAACACCTAGTGACTATACCTCCAGCTCCTTTACGATGACGACTTGGACTTGAACAATGGACATTCTATTATGATCCTGAACTATTTTTGATGACTTTCTTTTATTTTTAACTTTTCTTTCTTTTGCATGATGTTTCAGTGACGGCAAAGACTATGGCACCTATGACGAACAATTGCTATACAACGACGATGATGTAGCTTTAAGACGACCATGCCATGTTTATGTTTTGTTTGTTTTCTCCCCTTTCTTGTTTTTTTTAGGTTTGGTTCCTTTGGTTTTCTTGGGCGACAGGAGGACCTGTCGAGCCAGGATGCCCGAGTGTGATATTGGATGAGAGCTGTGGCAACAGCAAGCGAGACGAATCAGAGGTGTCCCCGCCTAACGAAGATCCCCACCATTCTACGGGGAACGCACGACTAGAGAAAAAGAAAAAGCCGCCGCGAGAGTCAGACATTAAGGGCCTGTTCACATAGGAGTCCGTTACGCTGCGTTAAGGAAAAGATGACGTTGAGACAAAAATAAACCAATCATAGGCGTTAAAAATTTCATTGCTAATCATTTGGAGGCATATGATTGGTTTATTTTCGTCTCAACGTCATCTTTTCCTTAACGCAACGCAACGGACTCCTATGTGAACAGGCCCTAAGACGTAACGCCGTAGCAGACGGCTTCCAAAAAGATGTAAAATCATGTTCCATAAATGTTAATTGTAACTGTTTTTTGTCCTGTGACTCGTCGATAATAAATCAATGTTAGTGTTCTTCCACAATAATTAAATTCGAGCCCAGACACACAAACGGGTCGGCTATATGAACTTTATTAACACATCATAAAGAACTTCGTACAAACAGCACAGAGCCAGAACACAACGCTACTGCTTCCTACACCGGAAGTATCTTAGAACGTTTACAAAACGTAAAGACAGCGGTATCGTGCTGCCATCTAGCGGACAAACAATCATAACATATTAAACAATTGAATAAATGAAAATACAGGAACATACTCCATGAACATAAATGAAAATACAGGAACATACTCCATGAACATACTCCCACCCTCAAGAATTTATTCTTGACAAATCGGTAGGGGGGAGAGTTTAACGATAGGCCTTTTAAAATAACCTTTAGAAGTTTTAAGGATGACAACTCGCACCGTTCCATCTAAACCTGGATGAACTTCATTTACTTTGCCAAGAGGCCAACAGGATGGAGGTGTATTATCTTCCTTGAGCAACACCATGTCACCTACCTTTAAATTTGATTTGGTGATATGCCATTTGTTACGATTTTGAAGAGAGCTCAGATAGTCCTGATGCCACCTTTTCCAAAAGTTCATTTTCAGTTTTTGAACAAGGTCCCAGCGCGAACGTAAGGACAGATATTGGGAGTCAATCTGCTCAGGAGGGGAAGTAATTACTTCACCTATTAAAAAATGGGAGGGAGTTAACACTTCTAAATTGTCTAATTCATCGTTGGTAGGAGACAATGGTCTTGAATTCAAAACTGCTTCAATCTGACAAAACAGAGTAGCACATTCTTCGAAGGTTAACTTATGGTCACCAATTACTCTTTTCATATTGGACTTTACCGATTTGATACCCGATTCCCACAATCCCCCTAAATGAGGGCTTGCAAGAGGTATCATATGCCACTGAATAGCTTGTTGTGAAAGAAAATAACAAATGTTCTCATCCCTGTTGATACCGGACACAATTTTACACAATTCAGACACTTTCCTTTTAGCGCCACAAAAATTAGTGGCATTATCACAATGAATGTGACGGGGGGACCCTCTGCGACAACTAAACCGCTTCAAGGCAGCAATAAAAGCCTCGGAGGTCAAATCACTGACGCATTCTAGATGAATCGCCTTTGTGCTAAAGCAAATGAATAAAGCAACATAACCCTTTATACTTTTAGCACCTCTACCCCGAAATTTCAACATATTAATAGGCCCAGCAAAGTCTACCCCACAGACCGAGAATGGTCTATTAGGCATGACACGTTGTCGCGGAAGATCTCCCATCAATTGATTATTGGATGCAAAACGATATCTATGACAAACAATACACTTATGAATATAACTCTTAATTAATTTCCTAGCACCAACAATCCAGTAATTCTGCAATAAAATATTCAATAACAAGGTAAGATTAGCGTGCAGATAAGTTATATGAAATTGTTTTATCAAATAATCACTAATCCTATGTTTATCAGGCAAGATGACGGGATACTTTGCATTAAAAGGGAGAGATGAATGTCTCAACTGACCTCCCACCCGTAACAGACCATCTTGATCCATGAAAGGATGAAGATTTTTTAGTTTACTCTTCGTTGGTAAATCTCTGTTATCTTTCATACATTTCAATTCTTCAGAAAAATACACACCTTGAACATACAAGATAATTTTGTTTAAAGCTTGGATTCTCTCCATGGCATTAATAGGAGAAACCTTACCTTTTGAATCAGTTGCTTTACCTGAATCGATCGTTCGCCTCTTACAACGGGTGATGAAGCGAACACAATAAGCTAAAACAGTAACAATCTTAGTTAGTGTAGAACAATTATCAAATAATATTTCAATTACATTATCCGGTTTTACATTAGAAATATTTGCAGAAAATGCAGAATTTTTCTTCTTTTCGATCATAACCTTAGAGTCACTAGAAAAGTCAGTCATTTGTGTCTCTACGGGCCAATTTTCTGGACTCATTGACAACCAGTCGGGCCCATGCCACCAAAGGTTACAGTCTGGTAGAGCTTTAGATGAAACTCCTCTAGAGGCTATGTCAGCTGGGTTTTGTTTCGATGGAACGTGCCGCCAGCGTTCAGAGGGCACTAGTTCGATAATTTCGGCTGTTCTGTTGGCCACGAAGGTTTTCCACTTCCTAGAGGGGGAAGACAACCATGTCAAAACCACTCGTGAATCTGTCCAGGCGTGGAAAGTGATGGTATAATCTTTTAGAATATGTGAAATCGTAGAGAAGAGTTTAGCCAACAGCCGAGCACCGTTCAGCTCCAGCTGAGGAATTGAAATTGGCTTTAGTGGAGCAACTTTAGTTTTTGCTGCAAGGATGGTCACCTTGGAATCACCATCAATATCCTTTTGCACTGCGTACAGCACCGCAGCATAGGCCAACTCTGAAGCGTCTGCAAATCCATGGATAGTTATCTCTAAACCTCTAGTGTGGATCCATCTGGGAATTTTGATTACGGATAGGCAATCGAACTCTCTCTGAAAATTCTTCCACTTTTCTTCGAAATTCGCCGGAAGGAGACTGTCCCATCCCAACTTTAACAACCAAAGTTGTTGGTAGAAGATTTTGATCGAAATGGTGCATGGAGACAATAATCCTAGTGGGTCGAACAGCCTAGCAGATTGAGCCAAGAACTTCCGTTTAGTAATTTCGTTCTCGAAGTAAAAATAAACTTTAAAAATAAAAGAATCATATTTAGGATTCCAACATAATCCTAAAACCTTGGATTGCTCACCGTCCTTCAATTCGAACACTTCATTGACATTATCAGTTTTAATCACATTCAAGAGTTCCTTTGAATTAGACTGCTATTTTCTTAAATGAAAACCGTTATTTTCCAAAAGAAAAATTATTTCTTGGCATACCCTAGCAGCTTCACTTTCGTTACGTGCACTTCCCAAGAGGTCGTCCATATAAAAGGAATTTTCAATGAGAGAAGCAGCCTCAGGATAAACAGGACCAGCGTTATTCGCAATTTGCTTTAAACATCGGTTTGCAAGAAAAGACGCACATTTTAGACCATAGGTGATAGTTTGCAGCTTATACTCTTGAATGGGATCGGATTTATTGTATCTCCACAGAATTCGTTGAAAAGCTTGATCAGAAGTAGACATTAATATCTGGCGATACATTTTCTCCACATCGCAACAAAATGTTATCGGGGAAAGCCTGAAATTCAATAAAGTCTCAAATAAATCGGGTTGTTGTTTAGCACCTGCACCTAGTGCATCGTTTAAAGAATTGCAGTTGCTAGTTCTACAACTTGCGTCAAAAACCACCCTTAACTTAGTAGTGGTACTACTAGGCTTTAAGATGGCGTGGTGAGGTAAGAAATATTTTTCATTAACGGCTAATTCTGAAGAGACATCCTCCGAAACCTTCATATGTCCTAGCTCTTCATATTCTTTCATAAAGGATTTATACTGTTCCTCTAAATCCGGATTTCCATTAAATTTTTTCCATACTCTGGAAACGAGACAATGCCACTTGATAAGAATTTCCTCATTCAACTTCTGATTTAAAAAAGGGAAGTTTCACGACGAACCGTCCGTTTTTATCGATTTCATAATTTTCACTAAAGTGTTTTTCACAGAAACCTTCTTCTTCATTTAAAACTTCTTCTTTTATTTTAAGAACCTCTTCAGTTTCCCAGAACCGTTTTAAAACTTCATAAACGTCAATATTAACATGAATACCAACTAGGGTGTTCTTTTTCAAGCTGTTTAAAGGAATCTTGCCCGCTACAACCCAACCAAACAGTGTATTCTGGGCGATAAGAGAATTTTCAGAACCCGTAATTTGTCCGGCTTTTATAACTTCAAAAAAATAATCTACACCAATTATTATCTCTACACTTTTCGCTTCAGCGAATTTGGGATCGGCTAGTTCAATGGATTTTAAATATTCTAAATCATTAGTATTTACACAATTACTCGACAAATTTGAAGTCAATTTATTCAAAACGAAAGCTTCAATCACGAGCATACTGTTAGGATTATGCCTTGACTCCAGAGATAACGTTACACTACCTCTTGTCTTGCCAGCAGATGAATTAGCAATTCCACAGACTGAAAACAGGGCATCTTCTCTTTTTAGATTTAATTTGTTAGCACAAGTTTCAGAAATGAACGAACATTGACTGCCACTATCTAATAGAATTGTACAATCCACCTTTCTTCCTCGTGTATCATTCACTGAAGCAATTGCAGTTGGCAACAAACCAACAAATTTTTCCTTAGCTGCGTTCAAAGGGATGTTAGTATTGACTTGCAGTTCTGGACTATACGTTTCATTTGTAACACTCGTTGTATGGGAATCGAAAGCGAATTCGTGTAAACTAGTATGGTGGGAGGATTTCTTACATACTTCACAAACAGATTTAGAAAAGCAATTTTTAATTTGATGCGAACCTTTCAGACATCGATAACACAAGGCATTCATTCGTATGAATTCTTTTCGAACAGAGATTGGCATAGCATTAAATTTATGACACTTCGAAATGCTATGCATTCTAGAACATTTTAAACATTTACTCGAATAATTAGATTTAACATTAGTTACGTTGTTAGTCATTTTCGTTTTTACTATGCTATGAGAAATAGAAACATCTAAATACGAACATCGGCTGTTTAAGAATTCTAAAAAGTATTCAAATGTGGGAAATACTATTTCTGTCGTTTCTTGAGCCCATAATTTTCGGATTCGGAATCTACCTTGTCTAACAAAAGGTGTATTAACCACAAATCTCTTGAATTAGCTCCTTCATGCAATGCCTTTAAACCCCAAATAACTTCATCCGCAACGTCAGCAAGTTTTCTTAATTTCGCGCCATTCGGCTCGGAAAGCTTATTTTGTTCCAGAAAAGTATTGATTAAAGCGGTAGAGATATGCTTTTTATTATCATAGCGTTTCTCTATTTTTTCCCAAGCTTCATCGTAACTGGTCTCAGACACCGGTAGGTGCTTGATTAAATCAGCGGCTGATCCCGAAAGTAAACCTTTTAAATACTGGAACTTATGTATTTTTGATAACGAATCGTTATCATGCACTGTAGATTTAAATAAATCTTTAAAATTCAACCAATCTAAATTATTTCCCGTAAAGGATGGCATTGTAATTTTAGGTAACTTAACAGTTCCGTTTCCGTTATTCACAGCACTTCGAACAACAACATTCGAATTATTTTGCCGAATTTCGGCCAATGAAGCCATCGCTTCTATCTTTGTACGAATTATAACTTTAATTTCTAAATAAACATCTTCTATTTCAGAAAATTCAGATTGTTCTACTGGAAGTAATAAATCTAATTTGGAAAATTCATCAAATGCTACTTCCAGACGTTCTAACCGTACCGTCAAATCCGGTACATCAAACTGTTCTTTAGATTCTAAATAGAGTTTTAACTTCGTTAAAGAAGCCTTTTTCTGGCCTCTAGCCCTGATTATCTCTGCATTTTCCATTATGGAACTTATCAATACAAATCAAAAACTTTCTTACAACTTAAGAACAAAACAAAAAATCTCCACTTATCTCAACAGTGTAATCAAAACATCTTCGCCGCGTGCCTCCAAATGAACTTCCACAATAATTAAATTCCAGCCCAGACGCACAAACGGGTCGGCTATAGGAACTTTATTAACACATCACAAAGAACTTCGTACAAACAGCACAGAGCCAGAACACAACGCTACTGCTTCCTACACCGGAAGTATCTTAGAACGTTTACAAAACATAAAGACAGCGGTATCGTGCTGCCATCTAGCGGACAAACAATCATAACATATTAAACAATTGAATAAATGAAAATACAGGAACATACTCCATGAACAGTTAGTGTAAACAGGTGTGTTCGATATTCAACGAAGGACAACATTAATTCACACACACACACACACACACACACACACACACACATATATATATATATATATATATATATATATATATATATATATATACACACACACACACACACTGAAGTGCCACTGAATTAGGGATAGCAAAGCCTATGCAAATTGTGTAGTGCTGCTCATCATGTATGCGCAAGTGAGGGCGCTGTGGTAACTGCATATATAGCACGTACTGTGGTTGTTCTGAATTAGTTGTTGGAATTGCCAGTATGGGTAAACTGCCTGATTTAGACGCGTTCGATCGCGGACAAATCGTAGGTGCGCGACGCATGGGCCATTCAATTTCCGAAATCGTCAGACAGCTAGGATTTTCAAGGTCGACAGTGTCAAGAGTATACCAAGAATACATGGATGGTGGAAAAAAACTAGCGATCGGGCAAACTGCAAAGGACAATTAGCCTTTACAGTGCGTGGTGAGAGATGGCTCAGGCGTATTGTACGTAGCCAGCGAAGCCAAACATTAGCTCAAATTACCACCCAGTTTAATGATGGTGCCAATCGTACACTCAGTAAACGGACTGTGCAACGCTCGCTTCACCGTATGGGTTTCGGGAGCCGTCGACCTACGAGAGTACCATTGCTCTATACTCGCCATCGTGCTGCACGTCTTGCCTGGGCAAGAGAGCACAGAGACTGGAGTGTAGAGGACTGGAAACGAGTAGCATGGAGTGATGAGTCTCGATTCCGACTACTTAACGCCGACGGGAGGCTGAGAATATGGCGTCAAGCTCATGAAGCCATGGATCCTGCATGCCTGGCTGGAACTGTACAAGGGCATGGTGGCTCAATAATGGTCTGGGGTGTTTTTTTGTGGCACAGTTTGGGATCTTTGGTGCGTGTACCAACCTCCCTCAATGCAATTCGGTACGTAGAGTTGCTGGGTGATCACCTCCATCCGTTTATGCTGTTCTGTTATCCGCACGGTAATGGAGTTTTCCAGGAAGACAACTGTTCCTCTCACAAGTCTCGGTTGGCTACTGGCTGGTTGGATGAGCATTCCTCTGACTTCTCTGTCATGAATTGGCCACCTAGAAGCCCAGACTTAAATCCTATTGAGCATCTTTGGGATGTTTTGGAACAAGGCGTGAAAGGTCATCCCACAGCACCAAAGAACCTTACTGAATTATGGACAGCTTTAGCCAATATTTGGGAAGCCATTCCCATGGAATGTTTCCAGAAACTTTTTGAATCTATGCCTCGTCGTGTCGCAGCCGTTATCAAGGCCAGAGGAGGCCCAACTCGTTACTAGGTAGGTATCCCTAATTCTGTGGCACTTCAGTGTATATATATATACCGGGTGCGTCATAAATTCGTGCAAAGGTCAAAAATTCATAATAAAAGAAGCAATGTTCGGAAAATTTTTCTGTTTGCGCTAGTAAGATCAGAGGGACATTGGATTTTTTTCCATGTAAAAAAAAAAAGTTTCCAAAAGTAACCGAAAGAGGGCGCTTACACGTCATACTGAGACTTTTTATGCAAATCAGTCAAACTCAAACAAAAAATCAAACAGATCACAATAACATGAGAATGTGCATTTATTTTAAAGTAACAGATGTTTGTCAACATTACTACCAGTACAAGGTAATAGGCAAGTGAGGCACGTCACTAAGCTCATTACAGCGGATTGTAGTATCGATGGCAGCGACTGTCTGTCGAATGACATTTTTCAGTTCCACCAAAGTGGTTGGGGTGCCCCGGTACACATGAGACTTTAAGTTCCCCCCCCCCCCCCCCAACTAAAAACTTGCCGGGGTCAAGTCTGGTGATCGTGAGGGCCACTGAACCTTACAACCGCGACTTATAGAACTCGGTCTTCAGTGAAAGATTCCAATCGGAAAGTCATGATATCACGTGAAATGTGAGGCATGGCACCATCCTGCATGAAGGTGACAACAGGTAACACATGTCTTTCCTGCAATGCAGACTTAACGTCGTCACGCAAAAGCGCCCTCTTTCAGTTACTTTTGGAAACTTTTTTTCCAATGTCCGTCTGATCCTATACGCCCAAACAGAAAAATTTTCCGAGCATTATTTCTTTTATTACGAATTTTTGAACTCTGCACGAATTTATGACGCACCCGGTATATATATATATATATATATATATATATATATATATATATATATATATATATATATATATGTAATTTTTTTGTTTTATATCAAAATTGCAATTCTTCAGTTATATTTTATACAAAAATAGAACTTGTAAATTCATAAATAATTTTTAGATTTTATTTTTAAATGTTCCCATTACTAAAAAGGGAAAAAATCATTGGATGTTTCGCGCATCATAAAATTAGGAAATATGCATACAGAAATTATTTTTTGGTCAAATTAAATTAATAATATACTGAAGTTTAATTTAAGACCAAAAAATATACAAAAAATGTAGTTTAAATTGAAAAATTTACATAAAATTAAAAAAAATTAAAATTTAGCAATTTTTTAAAAATTTTTTCAAGTGAAAATTTTTTTTACAAATTTTTTTAAATTTTTTTGGTTTTAGTATGTAAAGAGGCTTAAAATACAAATCTGATAAAAATTTTGTGTGTCTAGCACACATATGTAGTTTGGGAGTAACAGTGCGTGTAATCCAAAAATTTACATACTTGAGAAAACTGAAGTTAAAGTTGGAATATACATGGCCATGACAACAGAGTGAGCTTTACATAAACTCTCATAACTCTAAATAATGCGAATTTTTTTATGCGGTTTTTTGCACATTGCTCAGAAATGTCCCCAAAATCAGAATATAGCAAAAACCAAAAATCGATTTTTTGACATTTTAAAGGTGGCGTGTCCCCTTAACCATTATAAGGATTAGAACCCCCCCCCCCCCAGGTTTATTGAAAAAAGCGCTATTGTTTACAGAATTCTTTATTAAGTTCTATCTTATTATTCAATACTTAGAAATATAGTTTAAAAATTATATGAGGGCTTAATGGCAATTCTAATAAATTTTAACCATCGACTTTCAACAGTGGGAAAAGTCATTCTCCCTTAGTTAAATTTTGTTTACCTAAAAACTTCATTTTATATAGAAAAAAGTATCTGTACAGTGTACAGCAAGAAAGAACTATTTCAATCCAACATATTTAACTCATAATGATTGTAGAGAAAAAAGAACGCTTCCAGAAAGCGTCATTGGTCATCCCTCTCCCTCTCAAAATATCATAACAAACTTGTTATTCTTTTCTCAATCATAAAATACGATCGGATGCCTTCGAAATAAATTTCTATCTCGTGATGCCACTATGGGAAGGAGAAACGGAATATTCCTAGAGTAGATAGAGTCTACTGAAAATAGCAGAAACGTGGATCGTTCTTTTGCGAATCACAGTCTTTTTAACCTCCAATATATTTCGTCCAATGCTAAATCAAATGTGACCATTTATAAGGACTTTTTAATTCAGGCGGTTAGGAGTTTAGCATCGATATTTTAGGAACAACCTGACGACGCTTGGATTATTCGGCTTTACAGCGAGAGTTAAATTTAAAAATTCCATGTAAATAACTGTCAAATTATCGGATAAAAATAAGATATTTTCACACTATATTGCTGTGGTAATGAAAAATTACACCTCTAAAATTTCAAGTTGTGAATTGAGGATGAAATGTTCTGAAAATGAACGTCACATAATCTCGATGGGATTATCTGAGATTTACATCACACCAGTTTCTTCGATGAAATTTATTACTGTAAAAGTGTAGGAAGCACTATAATTCGGTGGTATCCAACATTGTAAGTTCTCCTTGTATCCTTCTTGAATCTTGCATTCCAAGATGTTCCAGTGCTTTATCTATAATAACGATACACGCCAGATGCCTTCCATAAGAACAAAATAACTTCCATACAGGTTTAAGATTTCCTTCCTTTAGTATGGCTAGTCACTGAAAGTAATGATCTTGGAATCAGTTAATTTTCTTCAATATCCGAAAACAATAATCAGTATGAATATTGGAAAAAGACGATATTTATGTTTTCTATGAAAAATATTTTAGGTTTTCTATTGCTTAAAACGGGGAATTTACGATCATAAAAATACAACGATTTCGGCAAATTATTGTTTTCGTACACCAAAATTAAATACACCTGTTAAGTATTCTCACTTTTTTACAGAAATGCGGCAAAAAATATGAATTAATTTCAAAAGCGAAGCTAAATTAAAACATCTATGACTGTTTATTCACGGAAAACAGTTATTATCATCAAAAACAAATGCAACGAATGAATGAATTGCACAAAAAAGCCAAAATGTAAAATATTGCTCAAAATCAAAGAGAAAAAAAAAATCTGAAATTCCACATCTACGTAGTCTCATCTTACTCAGGACTAGGGATGCGACATCGATAACAAAACATCGATGTTTTGAAACATTGATATTCAATATTAAAATATCGATGCTAATAAAACATCGCCCCAAAACCATCGATGTTTTTAAACATCGATGTTTTAGAACATCGATTTTTTAAACTGGTTTAGTAATCTCTAACATTAATGTTACCTTGGTAAGTCGTGGGTGGGGGGGGGGGGAGGTGATTTAATTTTTCTCTCTGATTGGGCTGACACAAACGACAAAAACTTGGTTGCTTTTGCCTTGGGCTACATTGATGACTCAAAATTCTCGTTGTAAATATTGCCATGTTTTGCCTTCAAATGTCCAGATAAATTCGTGGTATTGCCAGAAGTTTTGAGGGACTTAAGGAAAATATTGCATTTCGCCAATTTATCAGAGGTCTTGCAAAAATATTTCCAAACGGTACTTTTGGGAGGCATCTTACTAAGAATATTAACGTCAATTTATATAAAACCAGAACAAAACTAAAACTTAAATGGCTGCCCTCGTGTATATACCATTTGTAAAATAAAACCCCATGGAAGGTTCTGGAGTGTCAGGAACATTCCAAGCGTTCTGATTGGTTCTTTGGTTGTTGATTGCCAATTGTCTGTTTGCTAAAGAATCGTTCCCCCTTTTGTATTCGTCCTTTTCAGAATTCAGACTTACATTTACTGAGCGTGAAAATTATACTACGTGGTAATTTTTTTTATTATGGTACTTTTTCATTAAAAAACATCGAGACAACGTGAAACATCGAGCACAAAACATCGATGTTAAAAAACATCGGATTCAATAAATCGATGTTTAAAACATCAATATTTTTATCAAAACATCGATGTTTTGAAAACATCGACATCGATGTCGCATCCCTACTCAGGACAAATTGTACTTGCTTGGTGAAACGTATGATTGCTATTCTCCCCCTAACGAGTTCCAAAACAATTTTTTATCATGTAAATTGATGGGTTATTCCTACAAAAATATCATAGCTCAGAGATTAGAATTCTTGAAGCGATGTGGAGGAGATGTCAAATTGATGGTCTGCAACTGGCCCCCACAGCTCTTGTTCTACATTTCGTTTTGATGAAGCTCTTTTGGAATTGTCGCATACAGAGGGTGATTGAGAATCGAAATAGACCATTGCGTGGGCCTACGAATCTGAATTATTGCTATGAATCCTTCAATAAATTTTCTTAAAAGATATTATGTTTTCTACGCTTGCGTTATCAATCACGCAGTATTTGTATTCACGCGAGTATTAAAAGAGGATTTTTTACATTAAAGTGTAATTCATGTAGAATAAACATAGATTTCCTTTCCTTGCAAAAAATGTTTTGGAATAAATATTTTACTTCACCATAAAAAAAAAAATTATCGTTATCATAGATAAATATATTTTTAAAATTTGAATTTATTTTTTAACCTGTACAAAATTATAGTTTTTTGTTTGTTGTCTTTCTTATCCCATAATAAAGCCTCTGTGAAACAAAGGAATCCTGTTGATTGTCGCATAATGTGAAGTAATCCTTGGACTGAAAACCTTTACAGGGGTTGTAAAAACCTACTGCCGTTAATGGGAGAGAATTTTCTGCTCATGGACTTCGAAGCCAGCGTCCTAACTTCAAGCCCTTACCGGGGAAGAAAAAAAATTGAGAATAAGAAAAGTAAGATCAATTATTGCCTTATCGTACTGTTTGATTAAAATGAAAACTATGTTTCAGCGTTAAAATCCTATATTAGGAATACAATTTCTCACAGGGTCAGTCTTATCGTTTCTTTACATTAGAAAGAAACAGTTTAACTTCTGTGTTAGTTCAGTGTAAATTTTCAAATCTGAAATTTAAAAATTCTAAATTATACATTTATTTTTGAAAAACTGAAATTACCAATGATTTGTATAAATACTTCTCAAACTTTGCATTTTTATCATGGGTATTTGATTGTTATCTTTATGATATTTTTTACAAGTTTTAAAGAGTAATTCGTAAATTGGGGCATTCCTTAATAATTCAAAGGGGCCAAAATCTAGCAACTTCCTTTTAACATATACACTCATGGACAAAAAAATTAGCGCACCAAGAAGGAGTCGTCAAAATGAAACGAAATTTTACATACGTAATGACGACTTTGATATAAGTAAATGATAAGAAAATCAAAGAAAAAGGATAATTTATTTCAGAGAAATAGGCAAAAGAACGGAGGAGTTAATACTCCGTTGGACCCCCTCTAGCGCGAATGCACGATGCGATACGATCGGGCATTGAGTCATACAAGTTCTGTATGATGTATTGAGACATTTCGTTCCATATTTGCTGTAACCTTGCCTCTAGTTCGTTCAAACTCGTGGGATGCCCAACTCGTCGTCCCAAATGATACCAGATATGCTCGATTGGAGACAAATCTGGGGATCGGGTAGGCCAAGGAAGGGTAGTAACAGTGCGGAAACAGTCTTGTGACACCCTTGCAGTATGAAGCCGAGCACTGTGTTGTTGAAAAATGGCTCCTGGGAGCCGTTGCATGAGTGGCAACACATGTGGTTGTTGGATTTCATGAACATACTGTTGGGCTGTCATGGTGCCACGGAACAATACTAGGGGGGACCGTGTATTGTAGGCAATGGCACCCCATACCATCACACCAGCTGTGGGAGCGATGTGTCGCTGTACAGCAAAGGCAGGATTGAAGCGTTCACCACGGGCTCTCCACACACGAACACGATTGTCATCACTGCCGAGATTGAATCTGGATTCGTCACTAAAGACGACCTGGTTCCATTACGCTGCAGTCCAGTTTCCTCGTGCGCGGCAAAACTCCAAACGGAGGCGTCGATGGGTGGGCGTCAAGAGCAGCATACGTAATGGGCGCCTCGATACCAACTGTCCTTCAGCCAGGCGCCTTCGTATGGTTCGAGAAGACACAGAGGCCCCTAGTGAAGGTGCTACCTGTGCCTGGATGGCGGTCGATGAAGCAGTTGGCTGTACGCGTGCATTTCTTACGATGTGGCGGTCTTCTCGACGACTGGTCTGTCGAGGGCGTCCTGAGCCTGGTCTTCATGTACATGACATCTCTGGGGTCCACTGGTCCCAACATATCCTCACAACACAATCAGAGCGGCCTAATTGACGAGCTACTCGCCTAGCTGACCACCCAGCTTCCATCATCCCGACGATTCTCCCCCTCTCAAACTGCGACAACTGCTTATATTGTCTTCGAACACGGCGTAATGGCATGTCTATCTCAGCCCTTCCTTTGTAAATGATTCAGCACACTCAAAAAAGCTTTGGTTACCTGTTTTATACTCCACAGAGTACGATGTTCAACGCCCTCTACCGGCTATACGTAATGCGCAATCACGCTGCATTTCTAATCATTTGCATATTTCCCCGACATGTACCTTCATTGCAAGTTTCGTTACGAACCCGCAATTATTTCTTGGTGCGCTAATTTTTTTGTCCATGAGTGTATTAACTTTCTTTTAATAGATATGTAACTTGAATGTTGGTACAAGTTTTTCCTGGTGTGAAGTATAAAAACTGATATCATTCATTTTTTTAAAATTTTTGGTTTAGAAATATTCATTACATAATTTTGACAGAAAAACCTTTCTAAATTTTCTCCAAAAAGTTCCTTTAAAATATCACCATAATGTCTTCTCATCAGCATTCTAAAATGTGAAGTGATTTATGGCAGGTTATTTAGAGACACTATTTCACTATCCTTAAATCTATATGCCTATTTCTCATCAAAATATGTAGAATATTTATCCGCCACTCAGTGCAACGACTCGAAAGTGAACTCCTTTATAACAGATCTTGCGTTTCTTCTGAATAAATGTTCTTAAGAGTTATTTGATTTCATTACTGTTCTGAGGAATAACAACGCTAATATATCGTGCTGAGACTGCCACTTATTCGTAAAGCAGTAGAATGCGATGACTTACTAAGACTGTTTATTCAATCTTTCCTTTGTTCAGTAAAACAAATTGAAAGTGCGTTCTACAGCATAATAAGCAAGAAATGGCAGTCTATAAATTAGGAAGGAGGGTTTGAGCTCAAATTAGGGTCTGTTAAACCTAATTTCATATCATGTATTACTGCATTATTTGTTATAATTATTGCAGTGGACTGACTCCTAAAAGCACTTTTATTTTGATGTGACTTTTGAGGTCAAGTTTCAAGTGTTAATTTCAAAATAGAATCTTATTATCTGCTAGGTATAGAAAATCATGATGGGTAATTTTCAGAAATAAGGTGGAATAAGTTCTAAATAAATTCCAGCTAATTTTGAGAAACGAAAGCATACATTCAGCATTCATGAAAGAATTTATAATAAATTTCATAGTGATTAAAGCTTTTTCCTGTTCTGTTACAACAAAGAGACCCCAAATAGGAAATAGGTTCAATTTTCTAATTAACTTAGATTTATTTTGCCATTTTGATGGGTTTATCATGCATTTTAACAGTTTTTATACTCATACGAATTAAAGCCCTTTAGTGTTAAGAGGTACATCAGCTGACATTGCGGGTCATCAGTTACAATTTTCCTCTATGGAATATTTTCCTCTCAGTATTTTTCTACTCACGGATCAGCAAATTTTGGAAATTTGTTTTTTTTTAATTTGAAAATAGAATTTTAAATGCAGTGTGTGTTTTTGGAAAATCTTTTTATTATTTTTTAATTTAATTTTTCAGTGATAGGCATAACAATTCGATGACCTGTATAAAGTAACCCACGGGAAAATTTTAAATTTTAAGAACAATGAGCACTTTATTTAATTGTCTCTCTTCATGTGCGAAAACGGATCTAAAAATAATGCATTTGGTTAGAGAAACATTGAGAGAAAAATCTCCATAGTTAAAAGTTATAGAGAATAAATAAAATTCCATGCCATTAATATCAAAAATTAAACACGAGAATATAGATTCGTAATTAGATATGAAGAGTAGATGGAAGTCAACGAAAATAAAAAAATCCAAACATCATATCCACTGAAACGCAAGAATAAGGGCCCAAGAATGAATATATATATATATATATATATATATATATATATATATATATATATATATATATATATACATACATACATACATACATACATACATACATACATACACACACACATATATATACATACATACATACATATATATATATATATAACCCCTTTAATGGCTGTTATTACAAAGGAGGTATGGAATTTCCTGTTCTAACGAGGGAATCAGAAAAATGGGCTCCATAAGCTAAAGGTTAAGGTATTCAGGAACTTAATTCTATAAATTGCTTCTTCAAAAATGTCATTTTTATGCCCAAACTTCATTTTTCGATGTATATAAAATGTTAAACGATTTTATCAAATCGTTTGTATTTAAAATTTTCTAAATAATTATGTACTCCATTATATACGGGCTATTACTATTAAAATTAATAAAACAAAAGTAAGTATAAAATGGTTTTGCTTTATTGGGGGGGGGAGGTTTAAGATACTTTTCCTACACAGTTATTTGAGATGTCCATCAGAAGTCTCTTAAATTAAAAATGCATTGCACTTTTTGAACCCAAATTTTTAGAACAATTAAAGTTACTTCGGCAAAACCGAAGAGCGTCCTTTGTTGTTTTCTTTAAAATAATTTTTCCGAGTTAAAGAACCAGAAAATATTATTCACACTGAAGGATTTTCTGCTACCTCCACCTCGGCTAAAAATATTTAGGTAAAAGCCTAATATTTTAAGGAATTTCTCATTTTTAACACCAATTACGTAACCTTGTCAAGATATTGAGGAAATAATGAATCTTACTCAATAGATATTTCAAAGATGTCTTTGTTATACCCAAACAAGTTTTTGAAGCGCATAAAATTTTAACATATTCTATTCAATCATTACATTTTAATTTTTTGAAATAATCGAGTATTATATTACGTATGTGGATGCTACACAGTTTTTCAAGATAAATAACTTAACTCATTTTTTCGAAAGAAAAGAGGAAAGTCACTGCACAAGTTTTCAGATCCCAACATTTTAGTTCTGGCTAGTTACATGATATTGAAGGTCCCGAGGTAGCCAAGTGGTAGCAGGTCGGCTCTCGGCGCTGAGGGTGATCGGTTCGAATCCCGAAAAGCACTATTAAATACCCTCGTGTCTAGGCCGGATGTGGGCACGTTAAATCCGTAAGTCCGACGTCCAAAGTCTCTCTATGAAGTCAGAGATGGTGGGAGAGGGTACGATCCTCCAGATGTCGTGTTTGTGGGAGTGCTCTGTCAAAATTGAGATAGCCCCTACCAAAGATGGACTCCGACCCTTGTGGTGCTATTGTA
Source organism: Dolomedes plantarius (assembly GCA_907164885.2). Lineage (NCBI taxonomy): Eukaryota > Metazoa > Arthropoda > Arachnida > Araneae > Dolomedidae > Dolomedes > Dolomedes plantarius. Next base: position 82,085,134 of record OU015494.1, on the reverse strand, counting down.
AACTGGAGCCGCAATCTTCAGCCCACAAAGCCTATGGGCCTGGTCTGCAAATTCCGGGGAGTGGAAATTAGAAGCAACAGCAACATATTAATAGTAGTTGACTACGGAGTATTAGTAAAGTCGAATAGTTGTATATGAAGAAAAGAGAAAAAGCTTCAAACTCTGTTTTAATTTCATAATATTGATTACTATTTTCAGAATTTTTTACAATTAACGTATACGTTTTTAAACTTGAAATGAAGGGAAATGGTTATTAAAAAATGTTTTTTAATGCGCGTGATTTAATTTTAAAATTTTAAATATGTTACATTTAATTTTTCTTTGGTTTTATGTTGCAGGATACTTTTTTTCTATTTTGATTTCACTGTTTGCAGAGTAATTCAAAGATATTCTTTTTCCTATGAAATAGCTTATTGTTCCAATGAAATCGATAAAATTGTCCATTTGACTTTTATATGTTGTCTATATTTCGATGTTTTTCCATCCACAGACCGGACGATGGCCGAATGGCTAATGCGCTGGCATTCGGTACCAAAGCCGGTGGGTTCGAATCACACTCTAGGCATGGGTGTTTGTAACCGTTCGGAATCGGCTTCAATCAGTACGTCCCGGTCTAATTAGCCCTCGTGTAGCAAAAATTGACCGTAGCGGTCCAAACCAAACATGTTTTCCATTCACAGAATTTTTTTTTTTCATTTTTCTGGTTATTCATATATTCATGTTCAGAATACTAAAACCTACATTAAAAATATGAAAATGGACATTTAAACAAAAGAATTTTGAATTTTGCAATTTTTTCGCTCTAAAATAAAACAGCATTTAAATCGTAATGAAAGCTCTTGTAATTCATGCATAATAAGATACTTGCAGTCATATCCATACATAGAGTAAGAATGAAAAGAAAAAGTTTGCTCACAAAATTATAGCGTAATATCAAAGAAATATTTTTAATTCATTAAATAGGGGGGGGGGGGAGAAAAAATGTTGAAACACGTTAACTTTTTTTGAACTTTGGTTGAGCACTGAGAATATTTTTCATTGTAAGGAGCATCAGCTGTTACGGTTTTACCTGAAATATTTCAGTCTAATGCAGTGATTCTCAACCATTGTGCCACGGCACTTTAGTGTGCCGTTACTGCGAATACCCATACATAAGCGATGCCAGACAAGTAGTTCAATCAGTTCTACCTTCCTAGCGGGGACTGGCTGAATCAATGCACATGACTCTTACAGTTTTGGACTGGTAACTAACTAGTAGCTTTCGACTATTACAGTTCTGGACTTTTAAATCTGGATCACGAAATGAGAGTAGCATTATCATTTTTACTCCTAAATATAAATGAAGTTATCAAAAAAACAACAAGCTCAAATTTCGCATTAAATGAAATTTGTAGTTAAATAAACATTTTGTTTACTTTGCAATGCAATATCATTTTATATTTCAATGAAAATGATTTCGTATGCTATTTTTACAAAATATATTATAGGTACATCAATCAATTATCTAAGTAAAATTGTTTTAAATTTATCTTAATTGTTAGTGTGCCACTAAATTTTTAAATTATTAAAAGTGTACTGTGACGAAAAAAGGTTAAGAATCATTGGTCTAATGTCATGAAAACTATAGCCTAGATTCTTAATTTAGTTATAAGAATCTGCAAGAAAAGACACAATGAAAATCGCCACTTGAAAAGATGTTTCAAGCCTAAGAAACGCTCAATATCTTTAGTTGCTTATCACTATTCTTTTAAAAACTTGATAAAATGAGAATGCATGATGCATTTTGAAATTTTCTCGAGTCTCCTGAATAATTCCTGAAATATCAGTTACTTCTGAAAACAATCTATCACATCTCTATTCGTATAAATAAATTCTTTCAGAAACTGTTGTGCATGTGGTATAAATTTCAAATTCTGCTAAAATTGTCATCAAATGTCTCAAATCTAAATCTTTGTGTTGAAATCTGCATATGATGATCAGATGAAGAAATGAGGTTGTAACTTCTGAATTCTAAAGAATTTATGCGATCAGTGCTTCGTGCGTCACAGATTGTAATATTCGCTTCAATGAATTTAAACCACGGATGAGAGATCTTTCCTTCCAGTTTTTCGGTGGATCTGCAATTTAATCACGAGAGTTCAGCAGCTTCGCAAACTTATATCAGCTAGCAAGGACTGTATGATTATGTGTCTGTGTTCGTAAAATTCATAGCAAAAATCATTTGATAAAAACTTTAATTTTTATGCGATAGATGCTATAACATAAAATCCATACTACTTTCATAGCAAACAATAAATACTAAATAATTTATAGCAACTCATGTTCATCCTAGAGAGAAATTCTCGGTCATTTTAAAACTTATTCAAATGCTAAATATTTTGTAAGGAACTTTTTGACTTCTTTTGCAAATATGAATTAAGACTTTTATGGATGGGATTATAATGCATAAAATTTAAAACCATAAATATTGAAGAGTTGAATAGAGTATGATGAAATGCGCAGTTAATTGAGTGTATTTTATGGGGTTTAGGGGAAATGAAGGGGAAATGAAAACCTTAAGGGGAATGAAATTTTCAAAAATTGAAATTTTAATATTTATGCCACGTGGTGATCGATATAAAGTAAACAATTTTTTTTTGCTTATTGAGGAAATTGTATGAATCTTTCAAACTGTGCAATAAAACTGTTTTTAAAACTGCATGTCTTTTGCAAATGTATGAGTAAAGAATCACTGAAAAGAATATTGTGTTGATTAAATGACCCTAGAAAGAAAATGATACTGTTTCATTAATTTTGAAAACGATACCTACATTATGTTCCCTTTTTCAGTCAATGTCTTTTTCTTTCATTCTGGCAAAAACTTATTCTGAAGGCTCGCTCACCTTTACACATTATGAAACCTGTTGGCTACTTTGTTATGGAAGCACCTAGCTTTTTACCAATTAATGAGTTTCTATTTCAAATGTATTTTTCTAGAAACAAACCTTGTACTCGACACACTATAATATAGCTGGCCATACACTCAAAAGAGTTTATACAAAGCAGATACCAATTATAATTAAAAGTAACCTAAAAGTGACAAATAAAATAAATATGGAGGTTGACAAAAAGTGCTTTAAACTTCAGTTCATGTGTTATTCACGTCAACGTAATTAAGTGACTTGACATAGCTTAAGGGAAATTTAATTTTTTATTGATTATTATGCTTTTCAGTAAGAAAGAAGTGCCATAACTATTGCATAATATAGAGTTTCTGCACGTTAGCATGTTTTTTGTCTGTCATAATTAACTCGTATACATGGTTTTCCTAAAGTGATTTTTTAAACGATATTATTAAAGTTAAAATTATCAAATTCTTGCATTTCTCTTTCATTTAATAATGTTTATTTTAGAAATAATTATTTTTCGTTTACAGTGTACTTCTGCCTACAGAATGGCAGAACTCCTTCATTTCAGTTTATGATTAAAATAAAAACATATCTTTCAACACAGATCAGTATCACTTGTTTCTGACGGGCGACTCAAGAATTTATGCTAAGCCATAGGATGAATTTATTCTACTGGGGTAATCCCAATTATAAATGACAATTTTAAATACATTATATTTGACGAAAAACTGAGTGCTTTGAGCTATATTTGACTCTCAGTTAGTTTGTTTCAAGGAGAAATAAGTAAATAATAAATGTGCAAAGAATTATCTAAAATTTAAATTTAAGATATTTTACGATAATACATAAATTCTCACAAAAATCTCTTACTATTTGAAGATTTGGTTTATGATTTTTAGGCATGAATATTTTATGTAACGTTAAGTCTCAGTAAAGGAAAACTGCCTTGATAGGTTTTTTAAAAATTTAAAAAAAATTGTTCTACTTTTATAACAAAGTTGAATTTTAATTATGAAATATGAAATAATATGGTCCTGATACGAGTGCGATAAACTCATATCACACATTATGGATTAAAATCAGTAGATCTATTAAAAAAGACATCGTAACTTGTTGTGGTAAACAGAATTTACTGGCAAGAGCAAGCTTATTTCAAGAAGAACGTTTTTAATACATTTTCGCTGTTAATATAATGGAATTCTTTATGTGGTGAATATAGGTAAGCAAGCATTGCTTAATATATACATATTTCAAGATTTTAATCTTTTTTTTTTCAGGGAGAGAGATTTCAGTTATTTTTTTAAAGATTATGATCACAAGTTCATTTGCATCTATAGTACATTCTTGAATAAATGAAGTGAGACATCTGAAAGTTGGTAGTTAATACCCTCCTTCCAGATTGTAAATCCTCCTGTAATTCACTGTCTTCCTCTCGATATTATTATAAGAATTGGGATTCTTCTCCCGTGAAATGATAGAACTGAGCAAGTGTGCTGTTTTCAAGTAACGTAACAAACACAAAATATTATAATGACATCGATGAGGAAAATTTAACCATTTGTTACAGTTTTCTTTTGAGGGAATATCATTAAAGGGATTTTTTTTTCCTCGCTTCAAGAGTATAAGACGGTACTTCAGGTAACATCGCAGATCCCCTGTCCCAAGGTATGCGAAGTTTTCCCCTTCGCATTTTCTAATTACAGATTAGCAAAGACTCATTTTTGAATTCAGTTTTCTGCATTGAAAGTAGAACTTAAGGGGACACGGACCTTTTAAAGGCTAAGAGACTCGATAAACATATACCTATTTTCAATCATCAGTAGTTACTAAAGCAATTTATTCTGAAATATGAAAATTTTACTGTGAATTAAACACTTTTTCTTCTTTACAAATATGGCTCTCAATTTTTTTCTACGTTGAAGATAAATATTTTAAATTTTTTTAATTTCAACCATTGTTTTTTCATTGTTATGGCAATGCTCGCAGACTTGTGTCCGTATATTAATGAATATACATATTTTTTTAGTTTTAAAATTATGTTGTATAATATGTCTTTAAAATAAACTACCCTGAAATCAAAATTATTAGATATTAATAGAAAAAAAAAGTTTTTAAAAAAATTTTATTTAAAATTTTTTTGACAAATAACTTTAAATAAAACTTTATGGCAGGAATGACATAATACGAGTAGTTGGTCATTTTAATCATACATCTTTGTATTGCCCATGTATAAAATTTCATGGTATGCTAGCCAACTGTTTTGGTGATATTATGTGTGGAATTACATAACAATAAAAAAGAAATGGTTAAAATTTTAAACAATTAAAAAATTTCTCTTCAAGCTAGAAAAACTAAGAGCCATATTTGTAAAGAAGAAAGAGTGTTTAACTCACAGTAAAATTTTCATATTTCTGAATAAATTATTTTAGTAACTACTGATGATTGAAAATAGGGATATGTTTGTCGAGTCTCTTGGACTTTAAAAGGTATGTGCCCCCAAAGAATTGCGCATGTTTTTAAAAGATACTAGCCGCTGCGAGACCAGCATGGTCACTTTTAGTTTTATATTTTCTTTTGCAAAACACCTCAACTGAAAGTAACATATGCGAGGAATGTTACCATTACCTGTCATCATAAAAATACGTTGTTAAGGAGTATTTTCTATAAGGCTGATTCTAAAACATCGTTATCAATAAAATATGAATTTCCATTACTTCAGAACAGATTAAAGATAAGATTGAGAAACACAACACCAATGATTTTATAAATTACATCCCTCTCCGTTTGTACTATTTTTCAAAATTAAGATATCTACACTTTATCACACATCAAATAAGAAATTGTTGGGGAAAATTTTTTTCACTTAAAAAAATGGAATAAAAATTCATCAAGTACTAAAAATAGCGTGGATTGCATCACTCTCTGTATATACTATTGTTCCCAATTCAGATATCTACACTTAATGATATCAAATAATAAATTGTTGGGAAAATTTCTTCACTTATAAAATGGAGCAAAAATTCAGCAAGTACTGAAAAAAGTGTAGAAAATTAACTATTACTGGCTATCGGTTGCTATGCCGGCGACGGTTAAGCCTAACCTCGCGATCATTTATCTATTATCTCTTAATGAATTATTTCTTCTTCGCTTTCTTTCTTGAGACTGTTCCCAATTTTCACTTGATCGTGCAGCTCGCTTTCGAACATTTCTGATTTCAGTGAGTAAATCCATGTTGACACGCGGTTTGCAGACGGCCGCTAATATTTACATCTGGTAGTTGCAGTCGTTGCCAATTGGAGTGTAGAAATATCGTCAATTTTTGTGCCGCATGCCTACGCGTTTTATGTATATAGATTTTAATTATAATTTATTTATTATAAATTATAATTAAAATCTATATTTAAAATCTATTTTTAATTATAATTTATTTATTTCGAATTTTTAAGAAAAATTTTATAATGATAGACGTAAATGATTTAAAAACATATACACCTCCAACGCTTTTAGCAGCCTTGGACTTCGGTCACGCCCTTGTTACGGGATTCTCAGCAAGACATAGACGATAAGCAAGCTGGACGGGAAAGATTTCTGAGTGAACTGGAATCCGCTGGAGGGAAAATAATCCCTCCTTTGAAGGCCTTTATTTATGCCTTTTGTGATCAGTGATTTTATTCCATGTAAAAATAAGCTAAGGAAAATAGGAAAAATTTAGAAACTACACTCTTTATTTAAATATCTACTTTCATATGTAAACATATTCATTATCTAATCTGTGACTGGAAAAATATCGAGAGAAAAGTTTCCTGCAGCATAAAATTTAGGTTCAAGATCTGCGATACCAAATGATGCACCCCTTTAAGTTAGTATTTCATATTTGATCAGACAGTGCAGTTTTTATGATTTTTTACAAATGTACTTTGGTTTTGACAAAGTAAGGCGAAAAATCATTTGTACTACCATTTGATACTTTATCCATCTTAAATAGATATGATTTTTTTTCTTTTAACATTGTTTTTCATGTAAAAGAAGTAATAACTGAAATACTTTTATAATTTTCATGAATTTTAGGAAATAGTGATTAAAAATCTCATTAAAACTCCTGTGTCTATGTGTTTCTGTAATTAAACGACATTCACCGAGCCTTTCGCATTTCGTGGTGGAATCTCAACTTTAAACCTAACACCTGAATAGTTTTTTTTATTATTATTACAAATTTCTGTACATCTGTGTCTAGGGAAGGCTAGGTGGTTACTAACTATAATTTCGAATGGAGTCAAACTGCTACAACTAATTTTATTTCAGAAACTGCTGGAATACTTTTTTTATAAAAAGGTAACCTCTGTACTATTCTTGATCAAAAGGTTTTTATTTTTATTTTCTGGAGTTCCCTGCATCAAAACACAAACAAATTGCTGTAGATTTATTATTTCTCTGTAGAAGTGATACTGAGATCAATACGCTAAAATATTTAGCACAGCAATGTTTGTTTGATCTGGGTTTTTTTTTTTGAAAAGATAGCTTGGAGAAGTTTGGAGTTTGAGTCCTCAGTTATAACTATGAGTATCTAGAACATACACAAGCAAGCATCACTCAGGCTTAGGAAAAATGAATGGTACTGTCTGAGGATGAACTTATATAGTTCTTCTAGTGACTATAAAATATATAGAGCTGTTGCTTGAATAATCTACCTAATCATAAGTGAATTTTAATTTAAGTATATTGTTCGGTTGTTTGGTTGCTATGTTGTGTAAAAAGAAATGCGCGTTTAACCAAAATGATTTAAATGTAAAATTTTATAAAAACCTTAGTTTTCAAATTTTTCTACCCCTAGCGTTATTTTCAATTTTTTTTATCGAGAGCTAGTAAAATTACTTTTGCGTGTTTTGTAGTTCTCCTGTCATAGAATAAGAATCTCAAGTATTTGATTAAGTAAATATTGCTTTTATCACTGGAATATACATGCCAGCGATACATCAATTTGGGGAAAACATTCATTGCAATTTGGGTATTAGTGAATATAGAATCTTATAGTGTTATTGTTAGAGAATGCATTAAATTGTATTGGAACTTATTATGTAGTGTATTGAAACTTACGATGAAATACTTGCTGCCCATGTTTTTCTTAAATATCTATCTTAACATCCAAATATTTCTATATGTCACGGATGTTTGAAAGAAAAGTGAAAAGTGAAAAGAATAGTGAATAACCAAAAAAAGAAAAATTACATTAACAATCATTTTTTCTCTCGCAATTTGCTGCGCTCTTTACATTATTTATTGACGTATATTCTTATAATGTGTCTCGGTAAAAATATTTTCTATATAAATAAAATTGTTCAATATATTTTTTAGATAATCCTGATGTATAGTCCTTAATAATTTTTTTTCACCTTTCTGCGTTGTTTCCATGACTATCAATCTATCAAATACGGAGAGAAAAATGACACTCTATCAAAATTGTTAAAATAAGGATAACGAAAATGATAAGAGATTTTAAGATGATAAATACCTTTCGAAACAAATTCTCACCATACTCGCTTTCTCACTCTTTCATAGAAGCACGGAAAAAATATGCTAGGAACAAAAAAGAGCTCTTCTCTGGAATTTCCCCAATCATTTATTCCTCCGGGTGTTGAAAATAACCAGTTACAAAGAAAATGAATCAATTAACTTTAGCTTAGAGGAACACAATAGCAGTTTTAGGCTGTGTTTTCAAAAGAAATTTTAACGCTTTTTTAATTATGCTGTAGAAAATGACGGTTAAAAAAGTTTCAGTTTTTTAAATGCTGGATTCTTCTGAAGTATTGCAATGAAAAATTATGATTTTAAATGCTATTTATTTCAAGAATCACAGTTTTATGATGGATAAAAGTTAGAGCTTTTTGTAGTATGAAAAAGTCGAAAGCTAGAATTATGCGTAATCTTATTAATTATTTCGGGAAACCTATTTTTCCTTTCAGTTCAATATAATATTTTAGAGCAATACGTTTATAAATCCAATTTATTGTCAGTAACAATTTTAGGTAGTAAAACACTTTCAATGACAAACGTTTGAAATTGAGTAATTAATTTTCATTTCAAAAAGATTACTAGTTGACTACTTATTGCATAACTGCAAAATATTTTAAAATCCTATGTTCATTATTTAAGGGATTGCTATGTGACTGGTTGTATGTTAAGATTTGCTCTAGTCAAGTCTTTCCATGGCAAAGAAATATAGATAAATTCTAGATAAAATTTGTAAGAGATCTGATGTGTATGGCTTATGCAGAGCTGAAATCCAAACTCTCAGACTTTCTAGAGCGTAGTTTGGGGTCAATTTAATGATCACTGCAACAGAGAACAAAACCATGACAAATATAAAGAGTTATACTTCATGTATTTTATTCAGCTCCGTAGAGAATTCCCCATTAGAATTCCTATCTGAACTTTTTGTTGAGAATCTTTGCTTCGCAGAGATTCTACAACACCAAACGCCAGGCGCTCTTAAACCAAAAAATTCTCGCCTCGAGAATTCAATTAGTGAATTTGTCAATTTATTAAAAAAAGTCACTTTAGTTTCTGTAAAGGGCAGAAATTGTATCCACTACGACGATATACAATTCTTACCGATTTAATTTATCTAGATGTTTTTTCAAGGCCATGGGGTTAATAACTTTAGATTTGTTTGATATCTATCTATTCTATGGTCCTCAAATTCTATAATTGGAATTGCTTCATCTTCTTTTATTTCCTGTTATTAAAAAGGAACTTTATCGGCACATCGTATACGGCACATACTTATATCGGCACATCACGATCTTCATCGCTGTGAACTTATAAACAACAAGGTTACTCAGCACTTTGGAGAGTTAGATTTGCAATCTCGCTTTGAAGAAAATTTGTACTTTATTTACATTATATCTACTCTTAGTCAGAAAAAAGGGTAAACGATGCATGCCTTACGAAATTCTTATCCTAAAATATATTAGAATCGGACAGAAAAAAAAGACCCGTTGAGTGGTTTATGTGAATGAAGCGAATATGTAAAGATTTTTAACTGTTTAAAAACAACGGAGAATTGAAACTTGCTTTCTAATAACAAATTACAAGGGGTTTCTGGATAATATCCATTTTAAACTTAAAACCTTTTTTAGGAATGTGATCCAGAAGAAGAAAATTAATCTGTTTTTCGAGGCTCTAACTAATGTTATAAGTCTATAAATTTTTTGAACGAAAGATATTTTACATCTCAAAATATTCGAGCTATATCTGAATGAGTAATTTCTATCATTGTTTCATTACTAATATAACTTAGGAAAATATTTCAATTAATATTTACTTCTTCAGTATGGATTGTTTATTTATGTGCAAAAATGAAATTTTTAATCAGTATTGTTCATAACATTCAATTCAAAAATAATCTGACAACGAAATATAAGTATTTGAGAAGTTCACTGGAAAAGTGATAATATTTGCCATAAAATTTTATCCGAGTCATTATATTTCATTTTAAAATTAATAAGCAAGCGATTTCTTCTTTAACACTCCGAGGATTTTAATTTTAGAATAATTTATCTGGGATTTGAAATAATACTTCTCTTGTCTCATTTCACTGAATTATATGATCATTTCTTAGTTATCAGTGGTATAAATATTCAGTATAAATATCCAGATAAAGATATTTGGGATATAGTTTGTCATATCAGATAGCAAAAATTGGTATGATGGATTTTCCCCGCATTTTTGATATTACTGTCATAGATAGATTTTTTTTTTTCGAATCAAAATTTTCAAAATTGTGATGAATGTTTATAGTATTTCCGGAAAAGAAAAATAAATGCTTATGCAATAACGATTTTAAATACATTTTTTGATTACTTGAAAAGCATTTTTATTGTTGCCTTTACTTAAATTTTAGATATAATCTGTATATTTGGTTCTCTTGACTTTACAATGATTATAAAATGGAAAATTATTGCTACTGGAGTTCATCAAGGAATTCTGAGACAGATCACAGTGTTGCGTCTTGATGTGATAAGAACAATTATCTGGTAATCAAAAGGTGAATCTTGGAAAGAGCCTTACCGTCAACTGGGGTAACTCTGGCCTTTGCGGGTAACTTTGTCCCAACATTGGTTGGTCCAAATGAGTAAGTCATTGGTTAACCTTTTTTCGTTCGTTGGGCCAAAGTTACCCCAGTTGACGGTACTGCTTTTAAATCGAATGGTTCATTTAAGGCCACTGGGGGAAAAATAAGTAATTTCTACTAGATTTCAGTGTCTTCGGCATCTTTTTGGTGGAGGAGAATTTAAGGTACACATAGAAAAATCATACCATGGCTCAAATAAGGCCACTGGCGGAAAAAAATAAGTAATTTTTACTAGATTTCAGTGTCTTCGGTATCTCTTTGACGGAGGAGAATGTGAGGTACACATAAAAAAATCCTACGATGGCTCATTTAAGGCCACTGGCGGAAAAAAATAAGCAATATCTACTAGATTTCAGTGTCTTCGGTATCTATTTGGCGGAGGAGAATGTGAGGTACACATAGAAAAATCATACCATGGCTCATTTTCGAAATGTCACCAATCTTCTGTAAACAGGAGGACACAGTTCGATAGCCGAGAGAGTAGTGTTTTGAAGTAAGAAGAAACGTCAGTAAGAGTATTGAAGAAAAATTGATGTTCACAAATATTTAATTAAAGATAAAATAGTAAATAATTTAATGTTGCTTAGTTTTCACCTTCTCTTGATAAACATCACGGACCTCTTACTTAAAAAATAAGTATGCCTATGAAAAAACATCTCTAAGAAGTCAATCCCCTATTTCAATGCCAACGAAAAGTTTGACCGCCCGTATCTAAAGGATAATATTGTCAACAATATAAACTTTCGCTGGTTGAAAATGTAGCCATCATTTCTTATCAATTTTATACTTCAAAGGTGAGTTGAATATATAATCGTATTAATGACACAGGCCTGCAATGAAAAAATACAAGGAACTGACAGCTGAACTTTATGTATTTTTTGGTGCTGATTTAAAAAAAATAATGAAAAATTTCTATCACGTCACGTTTTCTTGAAAAATTCAATTTTACTTGGATTTTTATGAAAATTTACCATAAATTTTTTTTCGGCGTTGAATTTCTTTTCTCTCTGCCTGACCATCATTCTATCATGGTGAAACCTAATACCCCTCTGTGACACCTCCCCTAGCATTACAGACTATGTAAGACAACTTTATCTTGCGTATTTTGGCATGAAACTCAGAGATTAGGACAAATCGTGGGTTCCTCTAAAAGTTTGTGTGCAGTGTCTCAATTATCTACGCTTATGGCTCAAAGGAAAGGAGACTGCTGTACGATTTGGAATTCCTATGATATAAAGCCGTAAAACCAGTCTGATGATTGTTACTTTTCTTCCTGCCATGTCCGTGGGTATAACCGCAAAAATCAAAAGCTAATCTTTTATCTTGATAACATTCCATCGGTCATACGCCCCGTTCCTCAGGGATCTGATGTGCCAGTGCCTTTGCCTCCAACTGAATTGCCAGTGCCTTTGCCTCCAACCGAATTGCCAGTCATCTCTTCAGAGTCTTGAGACTTGGAACATCCAGAAGTTCAAAGCTCCTGTACCGAATATAAGCCCTCAGGAGGCAAGGGCCTCCAGGGGGTGACTTAGGAGGCCCTTTACCTTTCTCTCAGGTTGAATTTAATGATCTGAGAAGAGACCTGGGCCTTTCGAAAGAGGCAGCTGTATTGTTGGGCTCCAGATTGAAAGAAAAAAAATTATTGGCCAAAGGAACCTCTTTTTATTGGTACAGGATTCGAGAAAAGGAATTTGTTAAGTACTTTGAGGGAGAGGAGAACCTGGTCTATTGTTCCCGGATTCATGAGCAAATTTAATATCACCTAAGATAAAGATGAATGGAGGCTGTTTATAGATTCATCGAAAAGGAGATTTAAAGCTGTCCTTCTTCATCACGGAAGCCAGTATGCATCTATACCAGTTGGACACTAGGTGCATTTAAAAGAACGCTATGGAAACCTGGCTCTCGTCCTCAACAAAATAAAATATGCCCACGACGGTTGGACCACTTGCGGTGATTTGAAAGTTATCCCCATGCTTCTTGGTCAACAAGGCGGATATACAAAATTCCCATGTTTCATTTGTGAGTGGGACAGCTGTGATAAGACTCAACATTGGGTCAAAAGAGAATAGAAGGAAAGACAAAATCTTGAACCTGGCACCAAGAATGTGATTCTGAACAGCTTAGTTGATAAAAAAACTATTGTTACCCCCTCTGTATATAAAATTAGGTGAAATGAAGCAGTTTGTCAAGGCTATTCCAAAAGATGGCGATTGTTTCAAATACCCGTACAAAAAGTTTCCAGGTTTATCCGAAGCCAAGTTTAAAGAGGGAATCTTTGTTGGTCCAGATATCCGCAAGCTTACGAAGGATAGAAATTTGAGACTAGCATGACAACAAAGGAAAATGCTTGGGTTGACTTCAAAGATGTCGTCAGTAAATTTCTGGGTAATTACAAGGATCCTGACTATAAAGAAATTGTTATGAATATGCTGGAGAAATTTCAAGCGTTGGGTTGCTCCACGAGTGTCAAAATACATTTCCTTCACTTACATGGTGACTTTTCCCCTGAAAATTTAGGATCAGTCAGCGAAAAACAGGGTGAAATGTTCCATCAAGACATCAAAGATATGGAGCGCAAATATCAAGGAAGATGGAACAAGATCATGCTCGCCGACTACTGTTGGATGTTAACACGAGATAGGCCTGAAATTGAACATAAAAGAAGAACGTCAAAAAGAAGTTTCAATGGAAAAAGAAAACGAACTTAAATAGAAACTTTATTTTGTTTTGTTTTGTTTTTTGCTCAGATTAAAATTTGTTTCAAGCTTTCATGTACACATACATAATATTTGCTCCTCTTGGTCAATCGTCTATTTTATGTAAGTTACCTTAATAAAAGCAAATTAAAATAGTATCTTGGTGATTTTTTTCTAGAAACTGCACCATAATTTGATGTAAAAAGTTTAAACTCAAGGGAACCTTTTGCTTTTCTTTCGATCAGAGGCGGCTCGTGCGATCTGGCAACAGTGGTTTTCATCCATTTAAACCTATAAAAATAATCGCTTGCTGAAAAATCAATTTGCCTCACCAAGGATCGGTTATTTTACATAGATTTAAATGAATAAAATCCACTGTTGCCAGATAGTACATGCAAAATTGTTGGGCGAATTCCTCTTCAAATAGGATTTTAGCAAAAATATCGATATCAATTTTACAAAAAATCCTGACGTGATGGAAAAAAATGGAGGCCATTTTCGAAATCAGCACAACAAATAACATAAAACTCAAAGAAAATTTCTCTTGTATTTTTCAAAAAATTCAATTTCGCAGGCCTGTGTAATCGAAGATTTCAAGTTTGCGGGATATTTTCTGTTTACCAGACATTCCTATTAGTAGGGGAGCATATGTCGAAAAAATGAGCTCCGTGGCGGTATTAATGATGGGAACATGGGTGGATATTTTTTTCATCAGAAACTACCTGTAGATGAATAATTTCCATGGTGTCACTCTTTGGTGTGTGGCGTATAGTAGTAATGACGTCATCAAGATGGCCGCCATGGAATTAAAAAAATCCACTTTATTTCGGTTATTTATCGGCTGATTTTCTTTTGTAATACCTCATATTGAAGATAAATAAAATGTCTAGATGACAGATGCAGAATCAAGGACGACGGAGTCATCACAGAGCACAAAAGGGAGAGAGCGCGTCCTGTGAAGAAGATGGTTGGCTCGCTGTTGGGACCTGTGTGTGATTCTTAGAAAAGAGAGGAAGAGCCCCCCAAAATGTGCGAATAAAAATGTGCCTCAATAAATGTGCCAATAGCACGTAATAAGGCCATACATATGTGTAACTCTCCAGGTTGTAGCACAAAGCGATCTCGAAGATTCTGTTGAGCCATGATAAGTTGCTGCACAGGGCGGTAAAGACCCAAATCTAATGGAACAACACCTTTTGAATCTACTCCACACACATATATAGTCAATTTTTCAAAGTACGTCTAGAAAGTCAATTGTATGGAACGATCTGTTGGAGTAGCTGGTGTGATTGGTAGAGCACATATGTGAGTGATTGGTTTTTGGTCTTTTAACAGCTTTGCATTAAAGACAGTCCAAGTTGGATCAGGTGCTGGATTATAACTACTTTCATTATTAGAACTTGAAGGTCAATTTCCGGAACTATCGGATATTTCTTCTGTATCACGTATTATTTTGTTTTTGCACAGACACCACGCTAAATCTTCTACATTATGTAGTTTTAACCCTGAATTATATATATATATATATATATATATATATATATATATATCAGATTTCTTAAAAGCAAAACTGTTAGGCTTTAAGAGTTTTGGCCCATTGTAGTGAATAAAGTCTGTCATGTATCTGGGTCGTTTCTGTAGCGAACGATTGGGTACCTGTGTTTCAGCATCAAACAGGGTTATAAATTGCAATTCACCTTCGTTATATTCTTGATAAGAAGTCATTACAGTTGCGTGAAGGGTTCCTCGTTCATCAGGCGTGTCTCCAAGGAAGTCTAAATTATCTGTTGTACAAAAGATAAATCTCCCTTTCACAATATCGGGTGGGACATACAATCCGTCATTGTCTTCCATATGGTTCAGAACTTCACTGGCTATAGCGGTCTCAAGGCAGAAAACTTTATTATAATCAATCGAGTAATCCGAACCATGCATGAGCTGAACCAAGAATTTTCTGCGAGTTTTACTATGTATCGTTAGGCCAACAGCAACTTGTAGAGGAAGGTCCCGTGAGTGTCTGTGTTTAACTAACGCCGTGCTACTATAAACGGTTTGTCTTTCAGTTTGGCACTCATACATAAGAGTTTGTGATAATGCAACACCCCTTTGATTCAAATGTTTGTTATCAATCTGCAAACTTTCCTTTTCTTTTTGTTCCCTCCAATATACCATTTGAAAAAGTATAGAACTTCTTTCGGTATGATATTTATGATTTTTTTCTTCGTTATAGAACTTGTAAACTTCCATTTCTCATCTGTCAGTATGGTTTTACGTAATAATTTAGCTGCTTGATACAGAACTTTCATACTCGCATTCATATCAGAATTGGATTCCACCCGAGACAACAAAACATCATTGACAAATTTCAAAGAAATACGCTGTGATTGATTTTTGGAGATAAGGTCGTTAAATACTACATTCATGTAAAATAATTCATGTTCAATAAGTATTTTAAGCGATTTTCTTGACAACATGTCTTGCCGTTTAACACCATTCCAGTGACAGATATTTCTATAGTGTTTCTCAGGATCTGCCATCGTGACAACATTACCTTCCAAAAAAGAATCTAGCAAACGATCTATGGATTCTACTTGACTAATACATTCTGGCAAGTTAGGTGTTGTTTCAACTTCATCAGTACTTCGCAATGACGCTTTTTGTGCAACATTCTTTGTGGTATGCTACATCATATGCATGTACATCTTCTGGATTAATGAACCCACTCAGTTTTAACTTCCAATTGCTATTTTCACTTCGCTAGACAGCATCAGATCCTCTGAACTACCTTTTTGATGGAAGCGGTATATAATGGATGTCTCCTAGCTTCAAGTCTATCGAAAAAGAAGCAGGCATTTTTATGTAGTTTCGTGCCAAGATTTTGGCCTCTTGTACACGGGTGGACCTTATTGCACACCGAGCCTGGGGAAGCTATTTCAATTTCCGCTTGTTGCTTTTTATACCTGGCCTGTAGTCTATCAATGTTACCTTTGTGCGTGCATTTCCTGTGACAAGTTAAATGCCACCGGGTATTTAGCTGGGTTATTCCTTCCACTGTAAATTTTCGAACGTATTCTTCGAGGTGCTGATAATCACTGTCTTTACACTTGTTTCGAACTCTCACTGCATCAAACAGTTTGTGCTGAGTAATTGAGGTTTTAACCAAATCCTCATTCAATAGATGTTGGCACAATATACACAATTCAAAGTCTATGTCCTTCACTCGCTTTCGCTTAGACGGTCGGTCGAATTTAATTACACCATCCATATTTTAAGTTAAAATTTACCACTTGAAACCAAAAAAAAAATATAGGCAATCTTGAACCGAACACAAGTTGTACTGTCTTATTCTTATTTTTGTATATTTTTGTACTTTTTCTTATTTTTGTATATCCCCCCATGCCATTTTGTGAAGTGTATAAATCATTAACTTGTCCGTTTTGCAAACAAAATCATCATGTAATTTTGCTATACTGTGTAACATTTTTGAATAACATGCTGTTGCATATTTCTATGATTCGTTAAGTTTTTTTTAATGCTCTAGGGCAGGGGTGGGCAGACTTTTCCAAGGTACGGGCTACTTCAAATTTTGTCAAGGTGTTGCGGTCCACCCAGTGACGTAGGTGTGGTGAGCTAAAAAAAAGGTCTACAATATTTATTATAACTTAATAATAAATGCGGAATATGTACTTACCTACATAACTACAAGAAAAAAAAACTTAATCTTTTAAAACCGCGTTTAAAGCAAATCGCGTCGGTGTTCCAAAAATATGTTTCTTTTAGTATGCGCGTCTTAGGTCTTAATAAAGGCGGTCACCCCAAAATGTCTTGGTGGTCCACCGGTCGGTCGCGATCGACTAAATGCCCACCCCTGTTCTAGCGTATGTACTCATCTTAACATGTGTATCCCAATGTAATTTTTGCACTTGTTTTTTTAAGTTTGTAAGCACATTTCCTTTTTACTTTTTGTGCTAGGCATGGTACAGTGTTATACACTGTTTTGAGGGTTATGTTTTTCATGCAGACGTGTCTTGTAACCTTCCTTATATAGTAATGTCACTTATTTTACTATGCAACCACGGTCTTTGTCACAAGGTTGACTCTTATAGTGCATTCATTTATGTATGACACCAATTTAAGTTGTTTTGTAATTATTTTGTTACCATTTTTCCATATGTTTTGAATGCACTTTCTATGTGTAATTTACAGGGGTGTTTTTTTTCTTTGTTTTTTCAATGGCTGGCCAGCCGACATGAAGTGTTTTGTCTTTATGTATAATGTTAATTTAATTACAAGCACAAAAGTTTTTTATCCTTCATGGAGGGTCTCCAATGTAACTTTGACCTAGCATAACACAGGTTCCAACCGCGAGCCAACCATCTTCTTCAGAGGACGCGCTTTCTCCCTTTTGTGCTCTATGACGACTCCGTCTCCCCTGATTCTGCATCTGTCATCTAGACATTTGATTTATCTTCAATATGAGGTATTACAAAAGAAAATCGGCTGATAAATAACCGAAATAAAGTGGATTTTTTAAAATTTCATGGCGGCCATCTTGATGACGTCATTACTGCTATACGCCACACACCAAGAGTGACACCATGGAAATTATTCATCTACAGGTAGTTTCTGATGAAAAAAATATCCACCCATGTTCCCATCATTAATACTGCCACGGGACTACATATGCTCCCCTACTATATGCATCTTTATATAAATTTCCTGAATGGCGCAAGGAATTCGTGTGCGTCGAATCTTACATTTGGGTGCAGCGAGCTGTAGTTTTCTATTATATTGACCTTGCAATAGTTTTCAATTAACTCAATGGAACATCTCTATTTATATAATAGGAATAACTTTTATTGAACATTTGTAATGACCGTCTGCGGGCATCGGAAATATATCTTCTAACCTCGAAGCCGGTGTAAATGAGCTTTCCAAGTGCTGTGAGAAACTGCAATTTTATCGAATTCCTCCAAACTATCGAAGACATCAGTACACAAAGCTGGTTTGAACATATTTTCCCCGTTTGTCCCTTTAATTTTCGAAGCTCGATTTTTTTCCCTCCACGAATTACTTTTTCACCCTTTTTATAAGATATTTTAACGCTTTATTATCAACTTTTCCAAGGATCTTGATTCTCCGTTACGACAGGAGCCGAGATTTGAACCCGGATCAACAAACCTGGAGCCGGTATTCTATCTGCCAACTGTACTATTCTGGCGATGTGAAGAACTCTCATTTCTCGAAATCTATTTTTTCACACATTTATGGCATCAGAATATCAAATTGATTTCCATTTACTCTTAAAAGTATTAATGTCTGATTATATTCCTACAAACGAGAAAAAAATTAATCACGGTATTTATTTTAAAATCTGTTATCACATAATTCACACGTTTACAATTGATCGCTCGTGGTGATCATGATCATGTACAGTGAAAAAAGAAACAAATGAAGAAGTTGCTAACTCATGCCAATGGTTGTGTGTTTGATTTGGTGAATGCTAGGGTTATCTTTTGCAACACAAAAGCCAAACAGATTGGAATCTACTTTTTCAAGCTGGTTCCGAATAACTATAAAAAGCCCTGGCACACCCGAGACTAAAATTACCAGACCCCTAATTGTTTCTAGCAATTTTATTGTTAAAAAGTCCTAATTTGTTTCTCCACTGAAGTACGAAAGCATAAAAAAACTGAATGAACGAGAACTTTTATATCACATCGTCAAGTATCATGTACATTATTAAAACCCTTTACAGTTAAAATAAGAGTGAAGGTTAGGAAAATACATCTCCGAGTGAGACTATAAAATTTACAAGCGGGAAAAAAAATCTAAACAGACAAAAGAACTTCGGGGAAGTTTGTCAGATCCTATTCAGAACCCCAAAAATCGACAACGAACCAATGATGAACTATCTTTTTAACGGAATAATTTCTTCAGAGGGAAAGTCTTTGCCATTTCTCATTTCAAAATGTGGGGTAATTTTCGGGAAGATGACAAATTCGGGGAATTCAAAGCGTTAATGAGATTTAAATATGGATCTCGAAAAGGCAGAAATATGGTCGATACCATGAAGTGGGGGCTCATCACTTTACATTCATAAACGTCAGGAGAAACGTGGGGATTTGCTATGATGGGAACCACACAAAAAGAATCACATCCAATTGCTGATTATATTTGTATTGCGTACACGGAAACGTTAAAACATATTTAATAAAGCACTTTAGTGCTTTCCTAGTGCTCTGTCACCCTCAAGAAATTGAGGAAAATTTATTTAACGATAAAATGACACACGTTTTATACATTTGAGACATAAAATGGATTTCAGAAATTAGTTAATTATTAGTAAAAACAAAAATAAATATCGCCAAAAGACATTCAAGAATTTTTATTTAAATATTAAGTGTTCTTTAAATAATTTTCAAAGAGTAAAATTTGTTATCTCGTTACAAATTTATATAGGTTCATATTGGTTGACATACATGTTTTCATATATTTCATTTGATATGTTAAACGAAATAAAATTCTCCATGATATTAAAAGATTTTTCTGGATTATTAACACAAGTGTTATAGATTTATTAATCATATCTATAAACATTTTATGCAAAAAAGGATAAGTTATCGTTTATGCATTCTTTCTATTATGATATAAGGATTCTCATACAATGTCAGTTCAGTTGCTTGCATTAATATATATCTTCTTTTGAGGGAAATGTTTGATAAAATCAAACACAGTTAAAAAAATAACCTTCTTTTGAAGAATTTTAACAATAAAATTGGTACCCAGTTTCGGTTCAAAAATGGTTAAAAGATCCTAGAGAGAAAATTTACTTTTATATATATATATATATATATATATATATATATACAGAGAGAGAAATATGTTTATAATGGATAGTTTATGTATAGCCTTATTTATATTATAAATTATTCCACTTCAAAATGAATGCTTACACAAATGCACACATTTAAAAATCATATGAGAAATGATGGAAAAAATTAATAGAAATAAATTACACAAATACAAATGTAATCGGAAAATAATGGTGTATACTGAACTCTATCTGTCAAGAGTAAATCATAGGTGAGCACGAAAACCCGAAAACGCACATTGACCAAAAGCAGCTAAGGATACCATGCATAGCATACTAGGTTAACAACTATTAAGAGATTTTAAAGGAGCTATATATAGCGTTTTAAAATACTTTTAATTAAAAATAATGTAAAATGTTCGTAGATTTTCAGTTTTTTAAAATAGTTATTAAATTTTTTTGTTTGCAAGCCATGTTGATATTCTTTAGGAAAATTAGTATTTAATTTTTAATTTTTAACATTTATGATGCACAGATAATACAATCTCGGGTAATCGAAACTAGTACAAAACTCGGGGCTCTAGTTCGTACTTAGTGCGCGAGTCACACAGAACTACCTAATACCAGAATATAAGCCTTTACTTTTGTTCTCTTTCATCATCCTTGCTAAGAAATAGTTTATATATTTCTAATAAATACACTGCTGGCCACTGTAAATGCAACACCCTAAAGGAAACATGCAAATAACATGAATTTTACAACATGCATTAGCGGAGGTGAGATATGCAAATGATTAGAATTTCAGCGCAGACGCACATCACGCTCGCCTGTGGCGCCAATTCAAAGCGCTATTTAAGGCTTGGAGATTTCGACGATTTCAAGTTCGGCAATTGTGTTTTTCTTGTGGTTTTTTCAAAAAAACGATGAATTATGCCTCGTCGAAAACAGCGATCATCTTTTGATCAAGTATCCGAGTTCGACAGAGGAAGGATAGTGGCCTACCGAGATTGTGGATTATATTTCAGGGAAATCGGTACTCGTGTTGGACGAAACCAAACAACTGTAATGCGGATATGTGATCGTTGGATGCAGGAGGGTACGACGGACCGGCGTGTTCGATCGCATCCACCTCAGCGCACCACTTCACGTGATGACAGGCAAATTGTGCGCACGGCAGTGACGGATCGCTCAGTCACATCACGAACCATAGCACAGCACATGCAGTCTGTAACGCATCATCCAGTGTCTGCGCGTACCATTCGATGCCGTTTACAGCAGAGTGGTCTGTCCGCAAGACGTCCATTGCTTTGTCTACCCTTGACGCAGAACCACAGACGTCTCCGCCGCCAATGGTGCGATGACAGAAGGATATGGACGGCAGAATGGAATGAAATTGTCTTTACTGACGAGTCACGCTTCTGTCTGCAACACCACGATGGTCGCATTCGAGTCTGGAGACACCGTGAATTGAGGATGCTGAACAGCTGCGTTATGCACCGCCCCACTGGTCCTGCACCGGGTATTATGGTATGGGGCGGTATTGGATATCACTCTCACACACCTCTAGTACCCATTGCCGGTACT
This sequence comes from Dolomedes plantarius, assembly GCA_907164885.2. Lineage (NCBI taxonomy): Eukaryota > Metazoa > Arthropoda > Arachnida > Araneae > Dolomedidae > Dolomedes > Dolomedes plantarius. The sequence continues at coordinate 82,063,018 of OU015494.1, read as the reverse complement.
TTAAACAGCCAGCGCTATCTCCGAGGTGTTGGAGCCAGTTGTCCTTACTTACCTTCAGGGCTTGCCCACAGCCATATTTCAACAAGATAATGCGCGACCACACTTGGCACGCATTGTCCAACGGTTCTTCGTCAATCGCCAGATTGAATTGCTTCCCCGGCCGCCTCGCTCTCCGGATCTTTCACCGATAGAAAACATGTGGTCCATGGTTGCTCTACGATTGACCCAGATTCCATCCCCAGCTGCCACAGCAGATCAACTTTGGCAACGTGTGGAAGCTGCTTGGTCTGCTGTACCCCAAGAACTCATCCAAAGTCTCTTTGAATCAATGCCGAGGCGTGTGGCAGCGGTGATCTCCAACAAAGGCGGATACTCTGGCTACTGATTTTGGCAGGAACCACACTTCACAGAAGTCTATAAATTTAATCATTTGATACTTGGTCAACGTGTTATCTACAAAATAAATTTTGTTGTGATATCTCTTGTCTTTCTTGGTGTTGCAATTTGGGTGGCCAGCAGTGTACATCGTTTTTAAATTAAACCTGAAATGAAATGTAAACTTTCAATGAGTATTGACTCTCTGAAATCTCAGCATTAAAAAGGCTACATTAATATTTTTAGAAGCACACACTCTAGCTATCTTCTATCATTGTTAAAAATTTCCATTTTCTTCCACTTAATTCTCTTATTCAATGCGATTTTAAACATAACCGCATATTTATAGTTTATAAAATTTCTTTTAAATATGAGAAAATATATATCCACATGAAAAGTTTCTTTCATCTTAAACCCACGCCGTCTATACTAGGAAATACTGATTTAATCCTTCAGAAATGTACTATTAAAATCAATAGATTATCGCTTATTATTTTTACTTAAAGATTTTACTTTCACACTCAAAAGGCATTTGTTATCAACCTTAGGGTCGCAGTTCTTTTGTGAGATACATATAAAACTAGATAACAAGTAAAAGTAGATATCAAATACTTTTTCGCAAGTAAAATGAAAGTACATATCAAATGAAGCAGAAATTTGAAGTAATGTGAGGAGAATAATTTTGATAATAAAATTGGTTTTACAGGGACTAATGACTCTCAATGTAAAAAATAAAGCTTAATAATATGATTCAGAATTTATATCTTGTTTTAAGTTAATTAGGGATAAGATATTTAAAAAGGAATTTTGAAAAAATTATTTGGATCACCATAATTTACTCCGTTTTCAATTCCTTAACGATCGGCACAAATCCTTTGTATGAAGTATTAGCAGTTTTAACTTTGAACACTTACTCTTGGAAACACAGATTTTGAATTAATTTAGGGGTAAAATAGGTTATATATTTAGTACAAAGTATTTTTCAGCATTAAAAACCAACACTTACATTTTCATTTTTTGTAATATTTAACGATTAATTCTCCCTTGAAGAATCCTTGATTTAATTTATCAGGAAAAAATATTACCTCTCAGTAAATTGTTAAGACAACAAGCTTATTTTTTAAGTATTTAAACAGAAAATTGCTACAAACTAAATAATTTTAAAACTGACTCAAGAGATAATTAGAAACTCAAGTGGGATTGACATTATTTTGCCAGTTCCCACACACGCACAAATCGATGACTTAACTAGCATCACTCTTAAAAGCGTATTTTCAGTGAACCACGATTAACAAATTCTTATATTTTGTAGTAAACACCATAACATAGATAAACTCGATCTTGTCAAAGATATATCTGCCTTAAGAATAAAATTATTAAGATGTATCGAACCCTTTACTTCTTCAGAAAAGATACTCAATAAAATCTATTTCTATCTGTGGTGAATTGTTGATATCAGACTTTTACCCCGTTTCATTTCATATGTTTTAGCTTTATTTCAAAGAAATATATTACAGGTTTTTGTGAGCTCTCTCATCTCATTAAGAAACAGAAACAACAAAAGAAACCATTTGTCGATGCCTGTCAAATAAGACAGTCTAAAGCCCATTAGATCCAACATTGAGGATTTCATTAAAAATGAAAGTCTCTCATATTTCCAGTGTAGCATACCGGGTTGATGCCCTAATCTGCAGGTCAAGAATTCGTGAAAGTTCCCGTGACTCTGACAGATGGTCGTTAGAGTAATCCATGCTTGGATAGCACGTTGGAATCATTTGAAAGCACGATAATTCTTGGTTTAAAATAAATAAGCACCAACACAGAAAAAAATAAACGATATCTACAAATCAGTTCCTGTGTCACTGGCTCGAAAAAAAGGAGCAGGAAAGATATTCTAAATGAAAATGTCTCACATCGCCAGGGTAAAATTATTTGATAGTACACCAATTTGCAGATCGGAGGATCAGTAGTTTATGACTCAACAAGGAAAATGGTAGTTGCATATTGAAAAAAAAACTGTTGAAAAATACCTCATGATGATTTAAAAAACCAGTTTTAGAACTTTTAGTACATTTTAAATTGAGATCTCAAGCTATCTCTCTAACATTTGTCACTGAGTACAAGTTTCATAAAATGAATCTTTTTCGTGGATTTTTTCTACTTTTTTTTTTGAAAAGTTATAACGGAGTAAATGTTTAAATTTATTTCTGAGTGACAACTTAAGATTGCTTATCATTCTGCATATCAGTATCCAAAATCACTACACAAAAAACTCTGTTTACCCTAGATAAATCCGATCATACTAGCATTAAGGCAGTAATAATATTGTTTGGGATGTGAATGTAATGAAGCGAATTAAAAAATAATTGCCAAAGAAACAGTGTCAAAGTGACATGAAGAAGACAAATGTCACCTTTTTTGCAGCATAATGAAATTTAAGACAGGATGTCATAGTATTTGACAGCTTTAGCTATTGATATCGGTTTCCGGACTGAGTTTAATATTGCGTGTCATTTGTGATTAATGATTAATTTCTTGTTATGATTAGCTAACAAGCGGGACAGCTGTTATTTATTCATTGAAATAATAAAAAGTTTGGTTCTTTTTTATGCAAAATATTTCTATATTTTCAGTCTGGATACCTTCAATTATATTTCTTTTTTAATATCTAAATTTTCGTTTTGGAGTCTTTGGTGATAATTCCATTTTTATTGACTTATTTTGAAACCTTCCCGAGTATTCAAATTATATATTTCTTGTATCAAGGTTTCTAATGCAAAATGTTTCTCTATCTGTTACCAGACTTCTTTTGGGGAAAATCTGACCCGCATCCCCTCAGAAAATGTTCCCTCAAAGATTTCCCTGTCATCGATCAGGCGTTATTATGCAAAAATATCTTTTTGTGAGGTCATAGGGGATGCTCTTTTAGAATATTCATAGCATATATTAGATATTTCTTAAAAGACAAAATGGAGTGAAACTTGCACCTTTTTTTTGTTGAATTATTTAAAAAAAATTCAACGGTTATAAATATTTGCGATTCATTAATTGGTAAAAATGGCAGTTCATGTGAATTGAACTCGTTTATTCATTTATTCTAAAATCTTTTGTTGGTTTTCTGATGCCATTGACATTTGTATCGAATTACAATGTTGAAAAATAACACTGAGTGAAAATATGAGAGAGGTGACTATTCAAAAGGGCAGTCCAATAAAATGGAGAATGTATTTATTGCCGCTTTAAATAAATTCAGATATTATTTTCTTAGAAACATGTAATTTATTTTGGAAGAGAAAATTATAATTATTTAAGATTAAATGATTAATCTAGTGATAAGGATTATTTGCTGAGTGCATATGAAAATTTCTTCTTGAAAGGTGTAATCCTTATTTGCACTAATTTTATAAATATCGGACAGGACTAACAACAGTTACATTTCTTCTAACTCGAATATTGAGCCTATGATTCGAGTCAAGATAGTGTTGTCGAAACACATACTTAGCATCTAAAGTATTCCAGGTATAGAAGAAAAACCGTATTATTCCCATTATTTTCATTGACGTCTTTACAACAGTTTCTAGTGAGATTTTTCACCTTTCAATTGCTAAGAAAACGAATCTTATTTTTTTAAATTTAAGCGTAGAATACTGATAACTATTACAAACACTTGAGTGTCATAATCACTAGTTATAGAAACATATATTATTCAGCAAGAGAAGATTTTTCCCGAATTGTGACCAATTTTATCTACCCTTTTTGTTATCATTCACAAGCCTTCACATCAAAATCAACTGAAAACTCTTTTTAAGATACTTAAGTTTGTAGTATCGATCGTGATTTTTCTAAAGAAATTTGGCAAACACTTTTATGGTGTCATAATGATGGAAAATTATAGTGGATTGAAAGAAATGTGTCTTTGACGTAGCATGCTAGGAGGAAATATTTTAACCTATAAAAAGTTACGAGACGTCTCATGTTCTATTTTTATCATTTATCTTTTGTCAAAAGCTATTATAAAGGCATTTTTGAGCGACAGACATTTTCAAAATAAAATTTCAAGCGAAATTATATCACGTTTTTAGCGTAATCTGTCCAAGAGAGTATAATTAATTTAATATTTCGTATTTACTTACACTTGTTTCTGACACTGTTTCATAAAGTAATTTTTCGTTGCAGCTGTGTTTCGGAAGCATTCTTATTTTATATTTAAGAATAAAACTTTTATCGTCATAAGCTTATTTTAACAGTTTTAGGAACTCTTTAATGATTACACTGGCTTTACCTTTGAAGCTATTTTTTCCTGTTTACTGCTAGGTTCCAGTTCTGAGAAAAGAGATGGTTCAAGTGAACCCTAGTTGTATAAATAAGAGCGCAGTACATGACCGCTGTGTGAAGTGATGGGATTATTGGCAATGTAAATTCCCGCTACAGTTAATTACATCACTATTATCTCGCGTCTAGAGTTAACCATTAAGTTAATTATTATCATGCTGTTGTTGTTGCTAATGCCCCCTAGTTCGAGGTTCCATTCACCAGGTCCTAATAGGCTATTGGGCTGAAAGGGGCGGCTCCTGTTTTGAATTAGCACCACAAGGGTCGGAGTCCGACTTGACAAAAAGACCTGTCCCGTAATTTTTAACCGAATCAAGTGACGAGACCGGAACACTTGACCCCGTACCTCCAGAGGTAAATTTGAGAACTTGGAGGACATTGCACCCACGACCGATTTTACGTACCCAGGCCACCATTAGTGAACACAGCGGTGGATCGAGCATCGAACCAGGGATGTTCAGATCACTGGCCCGCTGCTCTTGCCAACTGGACCACCGGGCCCTGTTTTATCATGCTTGTTACGTCTTATTATCATGCTTGCTACGTTTGATTATTCTACCACTGGGGCCGAGTGTAAGTCGCGAGGCAAGCATTTTTTCCTGAAGGCCAGATACTTGCGGTTGTCTGTAACAGCAATTTATTAATGGATAAATCAAGCAAAATTAGGTTGTATAGTTAACTTAGCCAGGTCTCTGTTATTCGATAGAGAGAAATAAATATTATGAAGTAAATTAAATATATTACGTAAAGATGCTTTCGAGAGTGCTTCACCTAGCGATTGTGATTGGGGCTATTGCGAATTAGCAACAATATTTGTAAATGAGAATACCTAAGTTACGGAGTGTAAGTACAGAATAAAGACGTTTCTAGTCCATTTAGTAGTGAAATTACTTACATTATTTAACATTAAGGTTGATACATTAAGGTTAAAACGGTGATGAGGAACCAATAAATACTACTATAGCGCACAGTGACTGAAAATGAGATATAATGTGCTATTATTTATTTATTTTTGGTGAATTCCCTATGAAAAATTGAGCATTGTTAAAAACTGAAATTAACTTTTTCTGACGGCACTTCCCAATTGGCTTGCATTAAACATTATAATTTCAGTGGAGCTTTGGACTACTGAATTAGATTTTGCTGTTTATGTGTAGGATTTTGATTGGAATATTGAGAGTTGATAGACTTATTTCATGTTTTCGATTAATTAATACTTGACACTAGAAAAAAATTTGTTATTGTTATTCTACGAAACTAAATTATGTAATCCAGCTTTTTGTTGTTTTGAGCGGGGGGGGGAGGAAACTAAGTAGACTATCAGATTTAAGCATTTGTAAAAGAAAAAGAAAAGTTCTGCAGATTCTTCAGAGCTGGTGATGGTCCATTCTTTTTTTATTATGTGATTTTTGAAGTGTTTTATTTTGATTTACGTTTTAATAAAAAATATTTTGAGTGTTTTTATGTAGTGATAAAATTTATATTGATAAATGTGATTTTTTAAAAATAAGGTATGGAAATCATAGTAGTATTGTTTTTATAGATATAGAGTGAGGGATTTTGATATGTTTTAATTTTTGTAATAGTAAGATTGTATAAGCAATATCGTTTAAAATGTGAGTCTATAACATATTTTACGATTTAGGTGAAGGATTTAAGTTTTGAACAAGCATGAGCAATTTTACATGTTTCCCTCAATTCACATATTGGTTAGAGTTTTTAGTTGATTATTGATTGATTATGAAAAGTATATGAATAATAAAGAGAAAGAAAGGAAGTTGTTTGGAAGATTGTAAAGAAATTTGAAGGATTAATTTTGATTCCATACTTTTTAAGATATAACTTACTGTTTTTCTGATATTTTAATAATCTTATTAATTGTGTATTCTTAATTCTATTGACTGATTTTTAACATTTTCATTTTTAGCTTTTAGTGTTATTGTGATATTCAGAACTGTTATATTCTAGTGATTTAGTACTTCTTTTGGTTTTGTGCACAGATAAAAAGTAATGTTTGGTGTTCTTTTATGTGAAGTTCTGTCTCAAATGGAGACTTATGTAACCTGTAACCACACCTCATTTTGGTCCAGCCAATCGCATGTAGGAATTAATTTTAGGTTAGTGTTAAAATTTTTAGCTAGAAAAAATTTAGGAATAATGTTGTGTGGGTTTCTCTGGGTTGTTGTGTGGGGAGACGTCCCTACTCAGCATGTTTTCCAGTTGTCTGATTTGTTTTTCTCTCCTGGGGACGTGCTGCTGGAATTAGCTACTCCTTGTGTGCGCGCCTTCAGGGGGAAGAGGGGGGAAATTGTGATGATTAAAGCATAAGCTATAGTTAATTATATTAATGAGCGTTAAACAGTAAATTCTATTAAAGTTCTAGCGTGGTCAAATTCAGGAAGTGAGTGTGTTTCGCAGAGAAAAGTTCAGGGTCATTCGCTCGCACGCGCGTTATCTTACATAATCATCGGATGTTCGAGCAGAGGGGGGGGGGTTTCTAGAAGATAGCCTATGCCTATGTGACTTATATAACGGGAGAGAAAGAAATTACGCAGTTCGGGGAAATTTTGATAGAGTCAAGACGTGCGTCTGTCGGGAGCTCTGTGAGATGATTGAAAATGGCGATTTAGCTGGACTAATTGGGTATTCGATTAATGTTAATTTATAAAGAGGTGTTTAAAAGTTAATTAAGTATTAGTTCTTCCACCGGCCTACTGTTTGATGACTGCATTTAGAGTAATTAGTGTATTTAGATGGGTGCACGGCGATAGGGTCGTGACATATATATATATATATATATATATATATATATATATGTGTGTGTGTGTGTGTGTGTGTGTGTGTGTGTATGTATGTGTGTGTGTGTTATGCAAGAAAATCCTTAACTATTGACCTTAATTTTTATTCTAGAAACTAATCCTGACGTAAAATTTCCCTTTTTAACTAATATATTTCTCCTTAAAGTCTAATTTAGCTATGCACACGTGAAAGAATTCTCAAAGAGGGTGAGGAATTGTATGCATCCGCGTCTATGGGCCATTCTATGTTCATTGTAACCTATTGAACACCACTGAATATTTTACATTTGCCGTGGTTAGGCCAGAAGAAGGTTTACAAACTCTCGTTTGGGTTGGACTAGGGATATATATATATATATATATATATATATATATATACACTGTTGGAAATTGATTTATGAAAACACGGTTTTTTAACAAAAACTTCTTTCATATTCATTAAAAATGAATGAAATTTCATACATTATACATGCTATGTATAACAAGTTATTTACAAAAATGAAATTTCATACATAATGATAAACAAAAACATAACGTAAAAATTAGACTTTCGTAACATACAAACATGGAAATTGATTTATGAAATATCACATTTCATTGGCTATTCTGAAGTAATGTGACAAAAATTTGCATAAAACCAAGTAACGTGACATGCGCAATAGACATAAAAAGCGTTATATATTGGAAGCAATACGTTTCAGGCATAGTTTTCACGATGGGTAAACGAAAGGTGTTGTCTGTGGACGAAAGAGCCAAAATCGATAAATATCTAGAATGTGGAAAATCTGTTCCGAAAATTAGTAAATTAATTAAAAGACCAGCTGGTGTGATATATAACTATAGAACAGATTCAGCAAATTATGGAAAAAATTTTAACAAAAAAAGTAATCCACGTGAAACTGAGATGGAGAAAAGGGAGATTCTTCAGCTTCTATCAAAAAACGTCCACAATTCAAAGCAGATGTGTGCAGATCTATCCCTTCCTGTTATTTCTATAAGAGTTAGGCAAATTTTACATTCTTCATAGAGCTTGATATGGTCGAAGATGAAGTCTAGAAAGATACTTCTGCGTCACAAGCAGATGCGTTTTCAGTTTTGTGAGAAGTACATGACAATGGGCGACAATTGAATGAAAGTCATTTTCTCCGATGAAAAGAAATTTAATTTGGATGGCCCTGATGGTTCGAGGTATTATTGGAGAGATCTCCGAAAAGAACCAAAATCTACATTCAGCAGAAATTTTGGTGGTGGAAATTTGATGGTTTGGGCAGCGATTGCTTATGATTGCAGAAGTGAAATTGTATTTATAAATGGTCGCTAGAATTCTTATGATTACAGCTTAGCTTTAGAAAATTCCCTTCTTCCATTTGCATGGCGATATTATAGTTTAGATTACATCTTCATGCAAGACAATGCAAGTATTCACACTTCAAAAGCAATGAAAGATTGGTTTGAGGAACAGAATATTGTTCATTTAGATCATCCACCTAATAGTCCTGATCTGAACCCCATCGAAAATGTTTGGGGACAGTTTGTTCGAATGGTTTATGCAGATGGGATGCAGTACACATCACTTGTAGAATTGAAAGCTTCAATCTGTCAAAACTGGTAACTAATTAATCACAAGTAAATTCAAAATCTTGTTTTATCAATGCCATATAGAATAAAAGAAACTTTAATGAAGAAAGGCGGCATTACTATCTATTACTGCCAATGAAATGTGATATTTCATAAATCAATTTCCATGTTTGTATGTTACGAAAATCTAATTTTTGACCTTATGCTTTTGTTTATTATTATGTATAAAATTTTATTTTTGTAACTCATTTGTTATACATAGTATGTATAATGTATGAAATTTCATTCATTTTTAATGAATAATAAAAATGTTTTTGTTAAAAAATCGTGTTTTCATAAATCAATTTCCAACACTGTCTATATATATATATATATATGACAGGCGTGTGGTTTGCCTGTTCTCACATTAATTTGCAGTCATCATCTTAATACTAGTGGCGAGTGGTAAGAAGTCTAAATCCAATAAACAAACATAGTTCCAACGAAATCAAGTCTAATTTATTTCTCCTTCCAGCAACCACTGATCCAAGTAGTGCATATCTGAGCGCTCGCCATTTTCAAATTGTGGACCCAGCTGACACACGTCTACCAGCAACAATTAAATCCCGAGTTCTGACAAAAATTCGAGGGCATCTCCGAGCGTCAACTCTCCCTGCACATACGCAGAGCCCAAACCAGACATCACAAGGAGAATTATATAATGTTTCCTCCTCGACCGCAAAACCCACAGGCGCGCCAAGATTACATAATGAAAAGGGGAATTTCCCTTTTCCAATTCGCGTCTTGAAATACGAACAATTAAAGGAGAATTACGCCACGAATATAATTTAATTCCCAAGCCTCCTTTAAATTTAAGGTAATCATTCCTTTCCCACTTAAATTCTGACATATATATATATATATATATATATATATATATATATATATATATATATATATTCAGTCAAACCTCGCTAACAAGAACCTCGATTTCGCGAATTTTTCGATATCTCGAAGAAAAAAAAAATTCCCTTCAAATTTCCAATGCACTCAGTGTTAAAAAAAAACCTTGTTTTGACGAATTTTTTTGGCTCAACCCTCGATAACTTGAAATTTTTCCATAAATGGAGAAGAAAATTTTTTCTAAAAACAAAAAAAAATATGCAAAAATAGAAATTTCTAAAAAATAGAAAAACTATTCAAAACTTACAGTGGTAAAACCGTGCATAAACTTTAAAATGAAGGGATATAAACACGGAAGATAATCCCAACTTCTCTCATCTGGGCATCATCAAAGTAAAGTATCGTCATCAAGTGGTTAAAAAATGTTGTCCGAAATTGAAGACTGGGTTTCACCATCTGGTGTAAATATTTTATAAGGTATGGGAATGGCAGACAAAGCTTGGAACATTGTGTCTTTCTCTACAATAATGAATAGCTTTAAAAAGGCTGGATTCATAAAAGACCACGAAAGTAGTCCTATAATTAACATCGACCACCCTGCTGAAAACTGTGCCGAAAATGATTGCAACCGATTAAACAGACCCATGCATCTCGATAACACGGAATTCAATGACTTTGTCATTGTAGATGATGAAGTAATAATGTGTGGTCAGTGGGAGGACAATGACATCATCGATCAGACGAAAGCTTCGTATGTATTATCAGAAGAGGAGGAAGAAATCCGCCATTTGCCACCAAATGTGACAAACAAAGAAGCACTATTTGCAGTGGACACTTTGAGGAGATATGTTGAAAGCCAGCCAAATATGTCAGAGGACACATTTAAAGCCATTGTCCACTTAGAGGTGTAATAGGTAAAATTTCATACTCTTCTCTGAAGCAAACAACAATTGAATCTTTTTTCAAATAATTTTGTAAATAATGCTTATTAAAATAAGAAAATGGATTACTTTTTAAAAAGTATGTAAAACAGCTTTTTTTCTCTAGTCTGTTATTGATAACATGCGATTTTCGATAATTCGAATTTTCGGTATTTCGAATTTTTTGTCTCTCCCTTCAAGTTCGAGATATCGATGTTTGACTGTATATGTATATGTATATATATATATATATATATATATATATATATATATATATATATATATATATGTATGTATGTATATATATATATATATATATATATGTATGTATATATATATATATATATATATATATATATATATATATATGTATATATATATATATATATATATATATATATATATATATATACAGTGCTAGATTTCTAGAAATAGAGGTGCCGGGACGGTAACCTTCTGGGGGGGGGGGTATTCCAAATTGGAAAAAGAAATCGTTTGTTATACAAAAATTTGAACATTTTATTTAATTCCAAATTTTATTTTGCAAGACCAGTACAAAAATGTTGATGAATTTAAATACCTTGGCACTATAATTAATGACAAAAATAAACTAAGAACAGAAATTGATAACAGAATCAAAATGGCTAATAAATGCTTCTTTGGGCTGAGAAGACAATTGTGATCTAATCTCGCAAAACTAAATTAAGAATTTATAAGACACTAATACTACCTGTCTTACTTTACGCAAGTGAAACATGGACCTTGAGCAAAGACACGCAGCGCTCACTGGGCATGTTTCAGAGAAAAATCCTCAGGGCTATCTTTGGCCCAATGCAGGAGGAGGGACGTTGGAGAACCAGATATAATTCTGAACTGTATAGGCTTTATAGGCAATCACAATTAACACAAGTCTTCTGTAGTAATAGATTAAGATGGATTGGCCATGTTTGGAGAAGCTCGGAAGATAATCCATCTAAGATCTTGACATTTAAAATAACTTGAGGGACCCCGAGCTAGAGGTAGACCACCGACTAGATGATTAAGTGACATTGAAAAAGATTTAAAAACTTTGAAAATTAAAAACTGGAGAGGAGTCATCGCAGATAGAAGACGCTGGAAGGAGCGCGTGGTTGAGGCAGCCAGGACCTGTAAGGGGTTGTTGTGCTTGTGCTTGTGAAGAAGAAGAAGACAAGTACATAAATGTGCTGTAGAAAAGTAATAAAGGCAGTAAAAAAGCACAGTTTCATGATTGTTTAAGTTTTGTGCCCATCCTAAAAGATTGTCCAAAACTTCAACATGTTTTCATCATACTTCTTGTCTCTTGAGCTCTCCTTACTCTTGACGGCTAATGCTGAATGGTGTCCAGACACAAGCCAAGAGTCAACATACTTAGTTTGGTTAAAGAGCCGAAGAGGAGGTCCATTGATTTTTACAAACTACAGACAGAAACTGTTGCGATATTCAGTGATGATCTCAATGGTGTGATAATGAGGTTCATGTTTAAGAAACCTCTTTCACATTCACTCTACGATATGGCTATCAAATTGATTGACTGTTTCAACGGGTTGAGACTTTCTGGGAACACTATGAAGTGAAGATACTCTCAGAATCCTGTAATTAGTTGCCTTTCATTAAGTTTGAACTTGGAGGCAAGTTTCCGCATTTCATTTTCCCCAAACGTTATTGGGACATTTTGTGAACAGTTTTTTTCATCCATTACGTTGATGGTGTCAGCAAGCTCAAAGTGTTTTTCACTGAGCAGTCTTGTTTCAATAGACTTTTTAAGTGCCTCGTAAAACTTTTCGGAGTTCAAAGGCTGGTTTTTCCCTACCTTCTTTTCCGTGGAGAGGAACTCCGAAAAAAGACAAGTTGTTCACTGCTTCTTGAGCCATCAATGAGTAAAATCCTGGAACTGATTTTCTTTCATCAAACAAAGAAGCTGTAATTTTTAACTTTTTGTTAGCATAGCTTAGATCAACATTGTGATGTTGCAAAGCTTCACTTAACTCTGAGAGTTCTTACAATTCATCAGCCATCAAGTCCAGGTCTAAAATGAAATTAGTTTCAGTAATCTTTTTGAGGAGGCCTTCAAACGTACTTTTTCTTTTCTGTCTCTGGTTGGGTCATTTGAAGTTTCTTTAAAGTGATGGACTAGTGCTTCATAAGTCCTCCAAACGGCTGACACAGATCTGAAACAACACACAACCCAACGTGTGCTCAAAACTCTTCCGATTTTTAAAAGTTCTGTCTCTAGTAAACTTGCACAGGTTCGCAGTTCCCTGCTGTTCTTTGGTGAAGCATGATACACTACAGTTTGTCGATAAAGGATTTAAATCTATCAACTCCTGAAACTAACTGAACTACATCAGACACTGAAAGCTCAAGCCTGTGGTTAGCACAGTGCCAAACAATAACAGAAGGGAATTTTACACAAAATAATGCTCCAACTCCTTTGTTTTAGCAATCATAGTAGCAGCACCGTCACATGTTAAGCTTGTTAAGTTTTTACTTAAAAACGTGTCAGTTATTCCATTAGAGTGAAGACAGTTAATCAAAGAGTCAAATACCGCCTTAGCAGTAAAACCATCAAGTTCTACGAAATCTAAAAAGACGTTGGTAGAACCACACATACCAGTTTTAGGCAAAGAACAATGAATGTAAACAATCAAACTTGACTTGTTTGGAAGGGAAATTGACTCAACAATTATCAGGCCGATTTTCGTGTCATTCTTCATTATTTTATTAGCAAATGTTTTCTTCATTTCTTTACTTATGTGCAAAGCAATGTTAGTACAGGCTTTGTATGAATGTAAAATGCGACCCTTGTTAACCCCATTAAGTTCTTGCAAATCAATTTCTGTTTCAAAATTGTGAAAGGACTGATTTTTTTTAACAATCTTATATGCAGTACGAAATATATTTTCAGTAGCTTGTTTTTCGTGAGCACGCTGCTTCAAAACAACTTTCTCCAATGCTTCCTTTTTACCTTCGCACAAAATTTTGACAGCTGCTCTATGACCAACACTTTCTTTGTGTTCATATATTTATTTTCCTTAATGAAGTTTGCTTTTTTTTCTTTAGTGTCGCCATAGCCACTTATCTCACCACCTGCCCAAGCTTTAGAAATTTTCATACCTGTTTTCTTATGGACAGATAAAACCCCAACCTTTTCAGAAGCACTGCGTCCTAACGTTCCATTTTTAACAAACAACCAGTCATATTTTTGGCAAAACTCGTTTTTTTGCGAGTTAGTCCAGCAATCTGGCAAGACATTGTCGCACTCAACAGGTGTATCTTTTTCTTTAGGGTATTCTACACTACAATCAAGCTTTTCAGAAGCCATTGTTTAGCTTGCAGTGGTAGAGGACGGGTGCGAACTTAAGCTTTTCACCACTTTGTCATCAATGGTATAGTCAAAACTAATGCTGTGCTTGAGTATTTTACTGCCATCCGGAAGTGAGAAAAAATCGGTTAGTTTTTTGCTCATTTCACCTCGCAATCTTTCTCACTCACACAGACTTGACACTGTTCAAACGCAACTAACCTCAACAACACAACATGGAAGAAAGGTCGATTCTCGAAATGAGGGGACGGGGCTAATCAATACCTCATTTGCAAATCCGCGAAAAGTCAGTGCAGTTCGCAAAAATGAGTCAGACTACCGTCCCATCAGCCGGCCAAGGTCAAGCCAAAATACCATCCGCTTCAGTGGAATAGTCGCAGTTCGCTGTACTCAATAGCAACGCTCAACAAACTACCCTAACCTCACATCATAATCGATCGTTACGACCTGCGAATGGTTCTTTTACGTGAAGTGTAAAGAGTATTAGATCAGGCTCACACCCTAACAAAAGAGTAATTTGTGATTAAATAAATGTTTTTAACTATAGTAATTTTTTTTTCCTAAAGAGAGGTACCGGAACGCCGTTCCGGCAAGTTCCGCCTCAAATCTAGCCCTGTATATATATATATATATATATATATATATATATATATATATATATATATATATATATGTATATATATATATTATATATATATATATTATATATATATATATATTATATATATATATATATTATATATATATATATATTATATATATATATATATATATATATATATATATATATATATATATATATATATATATATATATATATATATATATATATATATATATATATATATATATATATAATGGTTTTCGTTTATAACTTATTTTTCTAAATAAAACCTCACAATTATGAATTAAATTTATAAAATTTAAATCAATTGCTTTCAAAAATATGAATTAATTTATAAAATGCAGCCTGTCTAATCAATTTCATATGTATGAGATTTCATGATTAAGAGAGGTTCTCTTTTACTTTATCTATCAGTAACATTTGAGAAGCAGCAGTTTTTCTGTAATAAAGAAAATGCACTTGGTTTTATTTTTAATTTCGATGGAGTGTTTTCTTATATGAAGCTGTCATCTCAGGTAATGTCCCTTGGACGTAAAATGTCGTACAGACGTCTAGAAAACGAGATGGTGAATGATATTTTTTAACTTTGGAAGGTTCTTTGGTGTTTCAGAAAGGGCAGACTTTTAGTTTAGATTAGCTGCTCAAAATTAATTTACTTAAATTAAGAAATTTTGAAGAATAAATAGGAAATAGAAAACTTTCATGTTCTTTACTATTTTTTATCAGATTTCATAAGAATGTATTACGGTTTCATTTATTATATGCTGACTTTTGAAAATTTTTAAGATTCATAATTATTTTCACTGTATAAAACTGGACATTTATTTTTTAATGCTTTGGCCTCTCGGCAATCAATCGACAAGCCATCCCGGTAAAAGTCTGAAAGGATAAAACATCTTTAAATATCAGTTCTTACAGTATTAACAGTTATATAGGCAAGAACTATTGGTTTTGCAATAAAGAAACTTCAATAAATACACTCTCATTAACAGTAAAATAAGCTCATTTTGAATTTTTAAAACAAATTCAGCCTTCTTCTCCAGGAGCAAAATAAAAGACGAGGTACTCAATAAGCCAAGGTAAGCCAGGTGGTCCTTTGAATTATTTTATTGTTTGTTATAGGGAATTAATTAGTTTTCGTATTCCCTAACTGGTTTTACTCGTTTTGGTGCTAATTTTCGTATTTTTGCAGGAAGTTGTTAAAGTGGTCCCCAACCATATCATCAAATTATGTAACAGGTAATTGTGATTGGTGTGGAGTCGAAAACAGGGATTTCAATAGCTGTAGGCAACAGACTTGGTGCTCAATAAGACAATCCAATTCATAACATTCACCTGATAGAAGTGAAAATCGATCTTCCCGACATCTGGTCTTCAGAGCCAGATCCCTATCCACTAATAAACCAATCGGGCAACGTAAGGGAATCCGATATTTTGAATACCATCACTTGTAAGTTCTCCCCCCCCCCCACTCACACACTTCCCTGTAACTTAAAAATCTATTAGACTTGATGCTCTTTGTACATGAAGCGAATTTTTTTCTTAATATTTGAACACTTTTCTATTTGCGTAGGTTTTATTTAGACAGTAGACGTAATTTAAATTTAAATAAATGACATCATTTTCATTAAAAAATTCTATTAAGTTAAAAATCAAAGTAAGTGTTCTTTAATGTCTTTTATTATTATTTTTCTGTTCTTCATTTCGAGTTATTCTGCAGCTTCTACAGTCTTACTCATTTTCTGTTCCACATTTCTTAAACAATGGGACAGATGCGAAACCCAGATTGAAAACCGATGTTTTGTAGCTACAATATATAAAATTAGAGTAACATCTTAATTTTTTTAAATGCCGGTGTGGGTATCATGAACTGACAAAAACTTATTTCCATCATGAAGTGTTTAATATGAATTAAAAATCCGGCAAAAATCAAATCGCGAATGAGGACATACAATGTACTCCCGATTATCCAGGTTAATGGAGGGGAGGAGAAGCACGAATAATGGAAAAACGTGGATAATGCGATTTATATTTAATTTTATTGTGTTTTCAAAATATGATACAACACTTGCGTTTCTATTTTATTGATTTAATTTGTGTATGTAATCCATATACTTTTTGGGGTTTACCGAATCTTTAATATCTTTTTTGATATCACTACGAATTTTCCTAACTTGACACGATATCAGTGTATTCATAATTCCGGGAAATGAAATAAGAGGTATTTTAGTTTATTATCGCGTACTTTATCAAACAAATATCTTCTCGATAAATAGAAACTGTTATTTCAAAAATCTTATTTTCTATATATCTATGTCGGAAGAAATGTGTTTGCAGTTTTTAATGAAGTAAGCAGGTATTATTTGGGTAAAGATTTTAGATTTTTTTTCTGTACGGATAATCAAGAGTACACCGTATATGCATCTTCCACTTTTGCTTCATTCGTTACGAAAGAAAATTAGACTTTTAACGTAGTATTAAGTTCCTCCATAACTGTCCTCCGGAAAGTAAAATTTCAGCCGCTAAAACCGTCCGTCCGTACCTTTGCGAGTTATGATTTTGGCAGCGCGCCAAACCCAGTCTCTATCGCTTGGACAAGCAGTAAACAGTTAAACAGAAAAGTACCAAAATGCGTCAAAATTTTGACATACATATATGTATATAATACGTACATATGTATAGATGCATATGTACATACTGCATACACACATATATACATACCAAAGAGGAAAGCAACGATAAGTAATCCTACGTTAATAACCCATGGTAGTTTCATTAGAAGAGACTACCTGAATTTTTTTTAAGTAATTGTAATTTG
This sequence comes from Dolomedes plantarius, assembly GCA_907164885.2. Classification (NCBI taxonomy): domain Eukaryota; kingdom Metazoa; phylum Arthropoda; class Arachnida; order Araneae; family Dolomedidae; genus Dolomedes; species Dolomedes plantarius. The sequence continues at coordinate 82,045,347 of OU015494.1, read as the reverse complement.
TGCATCAAAGTTGTTCGAGCAGCTACATATAAGAAGTTATGATATCGTGCAAAAATGCATGCTGTTGTTGTGAAAGAAGGATGAATGATTTTTTTTTCTAATTTTCATAATCTTACGAGCATGTTACGTTGATGAATCCTTAAATAATTTTCTCTTAAAAATGTATTTATCAATTTATCTCTTTCTAACATTCTGAAGGGCCAAATAGAATGAGTGCTTGTAGCCGTTCGGAATTGGTTTGAAGGTGTAGGTCCCGGTCAAATTAGTCCTCGTGTTGCAGAAGCTGGCAGTAGGGATGTTATTACTGTAGAAATTTAAAGGTATATTTCAATAGATAATAGGGTTTTTATATTTTTCCTTTTGTTAAGAACTGAATATATAATTACTGATATTTTGCTGAATTATAATGGCAGAATTTATAGTGTCTGCTATTTTCCATTTTGTTAAGAACTGAATTGATAGTTTGTTGATCAAATATGGCTGAAACCCGAACTAGGTAAATTGAAGAAAAAACGAACGTCGATGCACAGGCTAACGACTAAACTTATTACAAAATTAGAAACAAGTTTGAACGATCTTGGTTGTTTCGTTGAAGTTTCTGAAGAATCACTTGAGCAATTAACTGAGAAGTCTAAAAATCGTGCGAAATTAGATGACGATACTGAAAATCTTTTAAAGGAAAAGGAAATTGAATCCAAAATTGAAGCCTCACAAGAGATGTAAACCAATCAACCTGACATAAACGTATTTGACTCTTGATTTTGAATTACTCTTGATTACTAACATATCAAAGCTATGTCACCCAACTACTTTCCTTGTAATCCTTGAATCGGTAGAGAATTATACAGATATCTGAAAGATTTGCTGCTTGGAAGAAGCGCGATTAAGTTTTTCTAATAAGTAAATTAAGTTGAAGTTGAGTATATGAACACAAACGGAGGATCCTGATCAGTACGAAGCCGGGAGATATTTTCCTATGTTAAACTTATTTTCCGAATTCCTACACTTGCTACATTTTTAACGGATATAACGTGTTTATCAATACTTTTATTGGCTTGTACATTTATAATGCATTTTTAGTAGTCATTAATATTCTTCAAATTTTTTTTCAATTCTGAGATCAGTTAATAAACGGAACGATGCTATTATTCTTAGTCTAGTTTATGAACTCCGGGAGATTCTGTTGTTGTTGTTGTTGTTTATGACACTTGGCCGACAGCAACATTAGATCAAGTCCTGGAGGCTATGGGCAATGAAGGTGTGGCTCCTTTTTTGAATTAGCATCACAAGGGTCGGAGTCTGACTTAGCTAAATGACCGGTACTGTAATTTTGAAACGAATCAAGTGACGAGACCGGAACACTTGACCTCGCACCTCCAGAGGTAAATTTGAGAACTTGGAGGACATTGTAGCCACGCCCTATTTTACGTGCCCCGGCCGCCATTAGTGAACATGGCCCGGGAGATTCTAAAGTAATGTATTTAATGAATAGGTTATGTAATAAAATGAATTACCTTTATTTTATATATGAATTCCTAATTTCTGATCTTGCCTTAAGGCTGCTATGCACTAAGAAAAAAAGTCGTATTTCTCTTTTCCTCTTCTTGCAAACTCTTGTGGTGGGAGGAGTCCAGTTGACAGTTCGAGAATTCCACCACCCCTAGGATTGACATTTTGAGGGATTGTAATGACTCTCTCTCTATAGGGGGGTTAAGCGCTGCCCCCAAATTTTTTATTTAAAATATATTTTTGTCAACTATTTATAGGTACATAAATGCTGATAATCAAATAAAATTGGTATTGTCAGATAGCCTGAACTTTTCTGCAAAGCGCTACAAGATTCATTTTATAAATTTCGTCCACCGAAGGAATTTATGAGCGTTTAAAACACACTATACCAGATTTTTCCCCGAATAATTTAACTTTTAAAATATTAATTGCATTTTTTAAAAAAAAACGAAAAATGTACAGAAATGTAAAATTTCTTTCTCTATGACGAAGTACAATTTTTTAAAAAAAGTCATTGACTCCAAGTCGGCAAACCGTGGACAATTTTTCTCCATAGGTTAACTTTGAGGTGAACGAATCCAATAGGGTTAGTACATAGCAGCCTTAAGAAATCTCATAGTCTATAAAAGCAGTCTTATTAATAATACTCACTTTAAAAGAGTGTAAAATGTTGAATTTTGTACGTGGCCACTACAAGTAATTAAAAAAAAATTCTGTGAATGCTCAGAGAAAAAATTCGGTGATGCATAGCTAAAAATATGTTTTTTTTTTGGGGGGGGTATATTTAATGCAACAACAGGCGTTTGTACTGTTGTATTCACAAATCTTTAGTTAGCTCAGTGGTAAATGTGTTTCACCAATATTTAAAATTCTTCCCTAACGCATAAGGTGATTCATATTCAACTTGGTTTAAAGCATAGGAAACTTTTTTTTTTGTATCTATTGTGGTATTACCTAGCGAACACAATACAATGAAAGAACTTTTCCTTGAATATATTCTCCAAGTAATCACCTCGAGCATTGCCTATTTTTTAAATACATTCCCTGCCAATGAAATTAAAATGAAACAGTACCCCCAACTCCTCAAAAATAATAGAGTTTGTTGCAAAAATAATAAATATTGAAATAATGAAGCAAAATAATGAGATTTTCGCAAAAATATATACAACTAAATTAGTAGTTCATAGATTAAACCGACTACGTTAATCTTCAGTAGCGATTATGTTAATGTTTTTTAAATGAACTGACAATAAAAAAACGTGGTGATTTTTATGTACCAACTTAATCAGGTTTGCAAAATGCTAGAGTTTTATATTTTTCCGTCTTAGACTGTTTCAAATTGCCAATTAAATGACATAACTTCATTTCAAACCATACTAAACAGATCATTCCAATTTAATATAGAAAAATTCCAACAAGGCAGTTTCTTTGTCCTAAGACTGAAATAAATAGTTAATAATGAATTTAACTAGCAAAAATAATTTGAAGGAAGCTATGTTTCCTCAATCCGTTTGTTTAAGGGATATGGGCCATAGTTCCTTTCAAATTTTTTAGATTTTATTGAAAGGAACTTTGTAATAATATTCCTTTGTAATAATAAAAATGTGCCTTTCTATAAAGTTCATTATACAAACAAATAAAATTGAAATGAAAATTTATACCATGTTTTGTTTTTTAAATATCTTTTAAACCAATAGCTCCGTTTGCATCATTTTTTCTCTTTACCACAAAGGAAAAGTTTCAAAATTTATCAGTATTAATGAGAATTTTATCTACAAAAATTTTAGTATCTTTAAAAGTAAAAAAAAAAAGAAAAATCCAGTGAAAAATTTTGCTCTAAGGAAATTATTTTCAGATGATTTAATCTAAATCAAAAATGCCGAGGAGAGTTTAACGAAAACAGAAAAATAGAAAGCTGAAGAAAATTTCATACCGATGCCTTACAAGGAGTATATCCTTTTGTAAAACACAAATATGAAAAAATTCCATTCAAAATATTTAAAAACAGGTGTACAACAGGGTACGAATAGACTGTACAACATTGAAACGTATTTTGTAATATTATCATGGAAATCATATGCGGTTTGTGTTATTTAAAGTGTGCTTTACGCCAAGAAAATAAAAATACTTTTTTTTTTTTAGAATTTTGAGCCATGAAACCTCATAAAAATTTATATTTTTCTTGATAAACTTCAACTCAGTAGCAACATGATTCTCATCTTCAAATATAGCTGTAAATGACACTTTCCTGTTTTTTCTGGAACAAGCTCTACATTAAAATTTTACTTTTACCAAAAGAATGTAAATTGTTTTTCCCTTGAACCTTAAAAAAATCTGCTGTTTGACCTTCTCGTATTCTGTTCGCGGAGTACATGTAAGGTATTGAATGACACTTCATTAACTTTTGATATGAACGTGAAAAAATAAGAACGAATTAAGGGGAAAAAACTGGAACTGCATGATTATAAAATTAAGAACTGTAGCTATTGCAAAAAAGCTTTTAACTATGACAAGCACATCATATATCATAAACTTACACGCCATTTATAAAACGGCCAATTTTGTTACTCTTCATAATCCATTTGGCAAACATTGTTCAGACGTAAATAAACACTTCTCTCTGGAATTGTTTAATATGTTCCCTTGATCTAAAAATTCTAGTAAAAGAAAAATTAAGTTCAATTTTACCTGTTTCGGGGGAAAGAAAAAACAATCTTCTGGAAAAACTTTTGAAAATAAATGCCGTATAACAGAACCATCACACATTCGAGATTTTAAAAAATCACCGTTCTTCCTTAAATGTAATAAATATCAGTCTTTCCTTTGAGAGTTGGCAGTGTAAATGTGATTAGTAAATACCAAACTTGTATTGTTTATTCGATCTTGTAAAAATCCTTCTTGCTTTTGAGGATTTCCTTTGAAAATCTTTAAGTATGGCAAAACCTTAAAATTAACTATAGTGACAAATATATGACTTTCGCATTTCATTATGTTATTCGTACATAGAATACTAGTTGAATACCCGTGCTTCGCTACGGAGTACATTCAAATTAAATACAACGGTCAATGTATGCAATTAATGCCAAGAAAAAAATATTTATAAAAAAATCGTAACGGATATTTTATAGACAAAATAATGTAGAAGAAAATATTCAAATTAAATACAACGGTCAATGTATGCAATTAATTTGTATGTTTAATATCCATAAAATATACTAATTTGAATTAAATTCTTTAAAAACTTCCATCTCAATTAATCTAGTGGTTAAATTTTATCTTTTACCGTATTTCAATATTTTTTTTGTCAATTTATTTCGTTGTTATGCACGTGACGCAAAATTAATTTAAAGTACCACAAAAAGAAAAGAAACCACGTGATCAGCATTTAATAAATTAATTCTAAAAACTAATCTTTAAAAATTCACCTAAAATAAGGAAATGGAGGTAAAGATTCAAAAAAGATTTCATTTTAAAGGAACTTTTATGATCTTTCTCGTGATATAAATTTTATAACCTTCAGATTATTATTTTAAATGCTAACTTTACAGAATGTTACAAAAACAGCTTAAAAATTGAATGTAAAAACTCTTCGAAGAATTCTTCAAAAATCTTTCGTAGTGCGCCCCTATACTATAAGAAGAATCACTATAAAAATTTCAGCCTTTTAGGTCCAGCGGTTTGGACTGAACGTTACCTGTCAGTCAGTTTCGAAACTGTTTTATACATATAGATGAGTAGATAAAATTAGGCGGGAATTAAATATAACTGAGTATGTTTTAAGAATTTTGAGAAACTTGAATTAATTGAAAGATTTTTATTACGAGTAAAATTTTAAATTTTCATGAGGAAAAGATCATTTTATAACCCATACATTTTAGTGTCACGGTGAAAAAATTAGGAAATCACGAAAGAAAATTTTTTATCGGACTATGCAATGAGTATTCCAGTCAGTATTTATAGAAATATTTTAAAATATGAAAAGTAATTGAGAAAGAGAGTACTTGAGGGATTGTTTCAGCCATAAACTCCAAATGGGGACATGGTCTAGTCAGTAATTTTAAAATAAATTACAAATTTCGCTTTTAAAGCAAGATTTCCAGGCATTTTTACATGCCTCAACGTAGCATACGAGTATTTGTACCTGTGTTTTTCTGCATAGGTGACGTGATAACTATAGAGGAAATAAGATGAGGAATTTGAAATTTATTTTATGAAATACTATATATGTGCATAGTCTTGCTATATTAGAGATAAGTTCTGTGCATTGTGATGAGTGTACTTTATGCTCGTTGTAAAACTTGATAGTACAACTGAAAAATTATCAATTTAGACAAACGGCATTATTTTTCTACTCTATAATTATGTTTATTGTAACCTGAGACTAGTTCTCCAGTTGTAGAGAGAGTCTTTAGATTTCAGGGTGTCTTGATTATTTGTACATCTATATATTTAAGTTACTAAGACTATTTTTTGGGCAGTCCGTGAGAGAAAACTACTGCATCCATTAACTTCATTTTGGTCTTAAACGAAAGATTGTAATCTGTGGATGTGTCAAATTTGGTTTTTGTAACCGCAATTTCTATTAATTAGCGATAATTTACAATTAAATATTGATTTCTGCGCATGCTCAGTGACATGTTTTAATGATAAGAGCGTTTATTCCAAGGAGTCTCTCTCTGCCATTTTTATTTTATGATAATTATGTTTGTGAAATATATGATTAAACCTGGTGGAAATTGTTTATTTCACACTGTTTAATTAGCGATAATTTACAATTTAAAAAAAATTGCTTTCTGCGCATGCTCAGTGACATTTTTAAATTTTACTTAAGATACTCACTAAGCAAGAGGCCGCTTGAACAAATTAATTTGTTTCTGAGCATTATTATGAATTTCAACATTTGGCAATGATGTGTTGGGTATAATTTGTCTATTAGTACATTTATTTACTATCTAGCCGTCATGTTTTGACGGGTACCAACTAGTTTATTAATTATAAATATAAGATTACTTAAGCATTAAAAGCTTACAGCCACTTTTGAAGTATACTTCTAAGTTGACCTTAAAACATAATCTCTTAAGCATATTAACGATTTTGTTAAAATTTTGTAGACATGGTCACTGAAAGGGGCTAGAAAAATTATAAACTTGCTACCTGACATAGATATGACATAGTATTATGTCCATGTCCATGATATTCCTGACTGGCCTAGAGGTAAATCTGTGGCAATGCTACGGCTTTTTTCTGGCCACGATTGCCTCCGCAAGCACCTCCACAGAATTAACTTGGCTCTCGACCCTCTTTGTCTCCTGTGTGATAACCTGGAAGAAATGGACATGCTTCACCTTCCTTCTTGTCCTGCTCTACCTGCCGTTTCTGTATGGGAGCGCTATTGGAATGCCAGACATAAGTTGATGGGGGGGGGGGGGGTACACAACCTTTAAAATTTCAAAATAATCGATTTTTGGTTTTTGCTATATTCTGATTTTTGGGACATTTCTGAACAATATGCAAAAACCGCATAAAAAAATTCGCTTTATTTCTCGAGTTATGAGAGTTTATGTAAAGCTCACTCTGTTGCCATGGCCATGTATATTCCAACTTTAACTTCAGTTTTCTCAAATATGTAAATTTTTGGATTGCGCCCACAGTTACTCCCAAACTATGTGTGTTAGACACACAAAATTTTTATCGGATTTGTATTATAAGCTTCTTTACATACTAAAACCAGAATTTCTGGTCCAGAAAAGAAAAAATAAATTTGTAAAAAAAATTTTTACACTTGAAAATGCTTTAAAAAATTACTAAATTTTAATTTTTCTTTAATTTTATGTAATTTTTTCAATTTAAACTATATTTTTTGTATATTTTTTGGTTTTACATTAAACTTGAGTATATTATTAATTTAATTTGATCAAAAAATAATTTCTGTATGCATATTTCTTAATTTTATGATGCGCGAAACATCCAATGATTTTTTCCCTTTTTAGTAATGTGTACATTTAAAAATAAAAATCTAAAAGTTATTTATGGCTTTAAAGTTCTATTTTTGTATAAAATATAACTGAAGACTTGTAATTTTGATATAAAACAAAAAAATTATATATATATATATATATATATATATATATATATATATATATATATATATATATTAATATTATTGGAGTTTCAGTAGCTCGAATTTGATCATGTTTAGGGTCATTTCCCTGTAGCCAAAGGTAGTGTGCCCTCTGAACTGATGTCATTTTTCTATCTTGTTCTTGTATTTTTGTCTTTTTGATATCTGTTGTCCTGTAATTCTTGCCATTGGGGGAAAAAACCTGACATAGATATTGGCATATAGGCAGTAAAATTTTAAATGACATTAACTGAAAGAAAATTTAACAGAGTAAGAAGTTTGCCATTTTTTGATTTAATACACACAGATATTATATATATATATACACTCATGGACAAAAAAATTAGCGCACCAAGAAATAATTGCGGGATCGTAACGAAACTTGCAATGAAGGTACATGTCGGGGAGATATGCAAATGATTAGAAATGCAGCGTGATTGCGCACTACGTATAGCCGGTAGAGGGCGTTGAACATCGTACTCTGTGGAGTATAAAACAGGTAACCAAAGCTTGTTTGAGTGTGCTGAATCATTTACAAAGGAAGAGCTGAGATAGACATGCCATTACGCCGTGTTCGAAGACAATATAAGCAGTTGTCGCAGTTTGAGAGGGGGAGAATCGTCGGGATGATGGAAGCTGGGTGGTCAGCTAGGCGAGTAGCTCGTCAATTAGGCCGCTCTGATTGTGTTGTGAGGAGGTGCTGGTACCAGTGGACCCGAGAGATGTCATGTACACGAAGACCAGGCTCAGGACGCCCTCGACAGACCTGTCGTCGAGAAGACCGCCACATCGTAAGAAATGCACGCGTACAGCCAACTGCTTCATCGGGCGCCATACAGGCACAGGTAGCACCTTCACTAGGGGCCTCTGTGTCTTCTCGAACCATACAAAGGCGCCTGGCTGAAGGACAGCTGGTATCGAGGCGCCCATTACATGTGCTGCTCTTGACGCCCACCCATCGACGCCTCCGTTTGGAGTTTTGCCGCGCACGAGGAATCTGGACTGCAGCGGAATGGAACCAGGTCGTCTTTAGCGACGAATCCAGATTCAATCTCGGCAGTGATGACAATCGTGTTCGTGTGTGGAGAGCCCGTGGTGAACGCTTCAATCCTGCCTTTGCTGTACAGCGACACATCGTCCCACAGCTGGTGTGATGGTATGGGGTGCCATTGCCTACAATACACGGTCCCCCCCTAGTATTGTTCCGTGGCACCATGACAGCCCAGCGGTATGTTCATGAAATCCAACAACCACATGTGTTGCCACTCATGCAACGGCTCCCAGGAGCCATTTTTCAACACGACAATGCTCGGCCTCATACGGCAAGGGTGTCACAAGACTGTCTCCGCACTGTTACTACCCTTCCTTGGCCTGCCCGATCTCCAGATTTGTCTCCAATCGAGCATATCTGGGATCATTTGGGACGACGAGTTGGGCATCCCACGAGTTTGAACGAACTAGAAGCAAGGTTACAGCAAATATGGAACGAAATGTCTCAAGACATCATACTGAACTTGTATGACTCAATGCCCGATCGTATCGCATCGTGCATTCGTGCTAGAGGGGGTCCAATGGAGTATTAACTCCTCTGTTCTTTTGCCTTTTTCTCTGAAATAAATTATCCTTTTTCTTTGATTTTCTTATCATTTTCTTATATCAAAGTAGTCATTGCGTATGTAAAATTTCGTTTCATTTTGACGACTCCTTCTTGGTGCGCTAATTTTTTTGTCCATGAGTGTATATATATGTGTGTGTGTGTGTGTGTGTGTGCATGTATGAGAAGCATTTAATTTATTTCTGGAGCTTTTGTTTTCGTGTGATCTTCAACAAATGAATATATCCATGTGAGTGTATGTGTGTAATCTGTTATACGTACATTCTCTATATATAAGTTTGATTTCTGATTGGATATTACTTACTATTCTATTACAATTATAAATGACAGAAAATTTAATTCCTTTTAGCAGTCATCTGTATAATTACGAAAAGTAAAATTAAAGGTTGCAGATTTTCGTAGTGTAGTTTTATCCGAATTAAGTGACTGACAGCTATCGGATGAAAGATAAAGGATTTTTTTTCCTGCTTCTTTGTTAAAAGCAACGGAATGCCTCTAAAGAACTATTTTGAACCTTAGATGGGAAGCTTTTAAGCGAATTTGGGAGACTGCTAAAAGTAATTACAGGCTTCCGTTAGTTACTTATGGCCAAAAGACGTGAAATTTGGAATTCTATTCATTTCCGTAAGAAATTTATTATGTTTAGATTCACATGTTTTATCTCATTCCGCCTCTGTAAATCGAATTAATCTATGCCCAAATACTGCATTGTTAATATAGTATATTACTGAAATGATGTATTTCGATTATAAGCTGGTTTAACGTATTTCTTATAATATATATATACTAACAGTTTAACATGGATAATATGAAGTAAATTGTTCAGTATGTTGAACTAAGTTTCTTTTCTTTTTTGGCACAGGAAAACTTGCATTACACGCTAAATTGAACGTCCTGAATGTCAAAGTAAGTTTGATTGTTTGGAAGTTACCTTTTACAGAAACTTAAAGAATTTCCGGAACTGAAAATAATAAGAATGTTAACAGTTTTTAGCATTGATTGATGACAAGTTATAAACACTTCCTTATATAATAAGATTGTCATGAACTATTATTAATGGGATGAACATAATGGATGAAACCACCCTGGAGATAATTAGATGAAAGAACAACATTCTTAAATTGATTGATTATATCGCATTATATCAGCTGTTCCAATTTATGCTTGATTCTCTTTAACTAAATAGAAACGAGACTTTTCTACACAATGTCGTAGTATCTCATGATGAATTTGTTGTTAGGTGTATTCTTTTCCCTCTTTTGTACGTAAAAATTGAGACGATATTCATTTCCATGTGTTTACTGTTTCATTCATTTCGTAGGTAGACATTATTTAATTGCAATTACATTGCACTTAAATAATGTCTTAATTTATGAATATTATAAACCTCATTTATCTTTTTATCTAAATGCATCGGAATATTTATCAAACAATATTATCTTTATGGAAGTTTGTTTGGTCATTTAAAGGAACATCAATGCTTAAATTTCGAAGTTATTAGAAACAATTCTTAAATACTTTGATAAGAGATAACACTTTCTCATTCTTTAACGGTCCTTCTATCTTATCGGGAATTGTACGTACGATTTAGAGATTGAAAGTCTGATAATCGTTTTAAGTGGAAGGTCAGAGTTATCATGGGGAAAAACATATTTTCGTCAGATCTTTTGCATATGTTATTATTCATTTGACATGTTATTCACAAAATACGTGATTATTTTCTTTTGCTTTATTATGTTTTGTGTTTCTAAGTAAAATAGGTCCAGAAAAACTGCTTCTCTACATTTATTTTCACAAAAATCAAAGGTGTTTTGCACAGAGCTTAAAATTTTTGTTATTAATTTTTCTTTGTTTAATGGAAGGAGATTTTAGATGCAACAAATTTGCTAAACGTAAGTTAAAATTAAAAATAAAATAAAACTTTTTTTTTAGATAATAGTTTTTTCAATGCACCAGACGGGGCCCAACGTAGCAATTAAGGCTTTCCGGGGTTGAATCTCTGCCGGTGAAAAGGCTTCCACCGCAATTTAGACCAACTTACCCCCTTGGGGCGACATCTGGTGGGCTCGTACCCTCCACCAAACCCCTACCATCACACGGAAGGACTTTCCGATCTATAGATTTAACATGTCCATATCCGGCGCAGACACGAAATAGAGATAGTGTATTTAACAATTTCCATTAATGTTTGTATTTTGCAGTTTCCCTTATTTATTCTATCTAAAGCAAGTGTATCGTGAAATTTACTCAGGATGAGAAATATGAGTGGAAAAGATAAAAAAAATAATTAAAAATGTATTTATGTAAAATCATGTCAAAAGTAAATTTTATAATTTTTAAGAGGGTGAGTAAAATTTCATACATATTTACAAATCTTCTGAATGTATATTTTAATGTATTAAAATATATATTTTCATGTATGTGAAATCCGTTTATGTAGAAATATATTTTAATCGCATATGTGACTTAATGAATTTCGCAACAAACTGTTTGCTTTTCTTGTAATAATTTATTAGGCACGCAAAAATAAAATATATTTTCGCACAAGTAGTAGTACATATATATATATATCGAAAGAAGAAAAGTGCCTTTATTTAAAGAAAATCTATACATTGTTGGGCCACCTTTGGCTGCAATGACCACCTCGACTCTTCTGGGCATGCTTACAACCAATTACCAACTTCTGAATGTGCCCGCAAAGAATTTTCTGTATTCCTCAATTAACGTTTCTGGCAGAGAGCTCTTGGTGGAGATCGTTCTCTGTCGGAGACGAAATCAGCATTTAATCTCGTCCCATAAAAGCTCGATAGGACTGAGATTGGGAGTGAGTTCACCAATCTAATTTTTGTATGTTTCGTTTTTCAAAACCAGGTCTTGACAGAGCTCGAAGTGTGGCACGAGGCCAGATAATGCTGAAAGAAACAAGAGTCTTTTCCGAAGTACTGCCAAATTGTAGGAAGCGCATAATCATCATGTTTAATTACCTCTCAGAGTTCAAAGCTGAAGGGAAAAAAATTCAAAGAGTTCAATCCTCCCATCTGAAACAGACCCAGACCATCACAGAGCCCCCTTTAAGTTCAACAATTTAGACAACGCAGCTGGAAAGAAAACGCTCCCCGGGCAGACGCCATACCTAGTCACGTCCGTGTGATTAGAAAAGTTTGAAGCGTGATTCATTACTCCATGCAACCATTTCCACTCTTCTATTGTCACTGTAGTCTGTTGCTGGCATTCGGCTGGGTAATGATGCGCCATAGCATGCGATATTATGCAGTTTCTGACGAATTGTACGGATACTGATATCCGTCCTGGGGGCTTGGGACACTTCTGAAGCCAACTCTGTTGTAGTGGCAGAGAAAATTTTCTTTCGAGACCTCACTAAGCATCTCTTGACTCCATCTTCCAATTTGGGACCAAATATTGATTAAAACTACTAGAGTAATTATTTTCGCCGAAAACCGTAGAAAAAAAAACCGAACGCGTAAATTAAAGACAAAAAAATTAACATAACGTCTAGCATGGGATTTACATTTGCGACAAGGTAATTTTTTTTAGTTTGCAATGATGGCTAGGACTCGGTACTTGGCCCAGTAGATCTAAGCTATTAAGCTATTCTGGCGATGTAAGGAAGTCTCAGTTTAAATAACTCATTTTTTTCCAACATCTTTTTAGTCCAACGACTCTGGATATTATCTATTCATATTTATTTAAGTGCCCAAATCCATAGTTGTACCAAAGTGTTTCCTGCTATTCAGTGAAACCTAGGTGGGGATCATCAGTATAAAGTATGGGTATTTTGCTCCCGAAATTTAACTGAATTTAGTTTAGACTCTGACGCCACCTCCAAATAACATTCTATTTTTACATTAAAACAAGCTAGCTATTAAGAAATTCAAAAATCATAGACCCATCTCAGTTACAATAGTTAAATCATAAATTTTTGGCTTACCTTAAGAAACTTTAATTTACAGTAATCATCATTTCTTAAAAATCATTGATTCAAATTTGATAGAAATAAAATTAGCATCATTTTTCTTAAACTTCTGTTGGTGATTCGGATAATGATTGATAACAGTAGGTTCGACTTTCGATGGCCCATATTCTTCAATGTTTTAAAACACGCACGTCACAGAATTCCGCAATGGTGCAAGGCCGAATGTTGCCTGTCGAATTCACAAATAAATCACCACTATCTTGAAGACACAATAATTCACGCTGGTTGCACCGGATAATGAAATCATTTTTTTTCCTGTCGGTCATCCCGATGACTATATGCCGCATTAATTACGTTTTGTCTCGCTGAAAACTCTGGAAAATATAATACACAGATATGAAGATCGGCATCTCACGGCACTGTATTGAAAAATCTTGTTGTTGAACCAGGAGCAGACACATCCCGAATAATAAAATTGCACACGATGTTGAAGACGACTGGTTGGAGCTTCCAGCGGGACAAGCACATGCTGGACAAAAATTATTAGAAGACACACTGCAGCAACTCGAAACAACCACCTCACAAGTGGCGGAACTCCTTTGAAGACGACGGAGATTTTTCAACGAAAAAGCACTCATAATGTGAAGACGGCGTCGGCACCTTCTCACTGGCATTGAGAGACGAACGACAAGCATTGCAGCTCAAACCAAAATATTAAAATAGATATTTACTTTCCGATTGACATGGCGCTGTCGCGGAGATGAGAGATGACGAAAAATGGGAAACATTAAATTTAAATTTTATTCCTATACCTAATTTTAAAAAGCAAGGGGTTTCGAGAACGCGATTCGATATCCTGCTCGGCTCTTGTCACGACCCTATCGCCGTGCACCCATCTAAATACACTAATTACTCTAAATGCAGTCATCAAACAGTAGGCCGGTGGAAGAACTAATACTTAATTAACTTTTAAACACCTCTTTATTAATTAACATTAATCGAATACCCAATTAGTCCAGCTAAATCGCCATTTTCAATCATCTCACAGAGCTCCCGACAGACGCACGTCTTGACTCTATCAAAATTTCCCCGAACTGCGTAATTTCTTTCTCTCCCGTTATATAAGTCACATAGGCGTAGGCTATCTTCTAGAACCCCCCCCCCCTCTGCTCGAACGTCCGATGATTATGTAAGATAACGCGCGTGCGAGCGAATGACCCTGAACTTTTCGCTGCGAAACACACTCACTTCCTGAATTTGACCACGCTAGAACTTTAATAGAATTTACTGTTTAACGCTCATTAATATAATTAACTATAGCTTATGCTTTAATCATCACACACACACACATATATATATATATACACTGCTCAAAACAATTAGGGGAGTAAGCAGAGAATTTAAGAAAATCGTGCGAGACAGCCACGTATTGGCATAAAATGGATAGTACACACGTTTCGATGCGCAATACAGAAAAAAGACGTAAAAAATTGTAATTAAGCTTTAATTCTTTGAAAATATGGAAAAAACATGAAAAGATGATTTAGGGCAACAATTTGGTTACATGTAAACGATAAAAAAAGTATTGTTTAGAAATGATGCAAGATTTTTAATATGGCGTGTTTTCTTCTTTGAACAGCTAAGACTGCTGCACAACTGTTTTCCATGAATGCGATGATGTTATCGATAAGACTTTGGGGAATACTGTTCCACTCCTCAAGAAGTGCAATCTCCAAGTCTCGGAGAGTAAAAGGAGGCCTTGGTCTCGCAGCAATGCGTCGTCCGAGCATGTCCCAAACATTCTCGATTGGATTCAGGTCAGGAGAGCACATTGGCCATTCCATACGCTGCATTCTTTCAGCTTCAAGCATGTTCTCCACAAGACGAGCTGTATGCGGTCTGGCATTATCATGCTGGAAAACAAAGGAATCTCCAATGGCTGCAGCGTAAGGTATGACATGAGGTCTCAGTATCTCGTCTGCATACCTTCGGGCCGTCAAAGTACCATTCCGAATGGTATGCAGGTCCGTACGTCCACCTATGCTGATTCCACTCCATACCATAAAACCAGCTCGTCTGTATTGTGACCTTTCATGAACGAATGTGGGGTTATTTCGAGTGCCCCTTTCCCTCCATGCCAAAACACGTCGGATGTCACACTCCAGATTGAATCGGGACTCGTCTGTAAACAGCACTTGGCTCCAATCATGTTGCTCCCAATCTTGATGTTCAGCATCCCATCTTCTTCGGGTCGCATGGTGGCGTGAGGTCAACGGAATGCAGACCATTGACCTACGTGCATAGAGACCTCCCTGATAAGCCTATTACGTACTGTTTGGCTGGACACCCTTCGTCCTGTTGCCAAGAGCAATTGTCTTTGCAGCTGAGTAGCATTGTCTGTTCTGTTTCGACGAGCTGTTAACAGTATATATCCGGTCATCAGTTGCTGTAGTGGTGCGTGGCCGACCTTGCCCTGGTCGACGTCTAACATTCCCTGTTTCTTGGAATCGATTCCACAGCCTTGCAACGACACTTCTGGCTACTCCAACATCGTCCGCGACACTACGTTGTGCTTGCCCGGATTCAAGTCTGCCTATATTACGCCTTGTCATGGATTCCGGTAAATCACGTTGTTGAGACATTTTCAAGTCACCTTTTCTCAAAAAGAATAACTGAGCAATCGAATTTCACAGTTAAGGCAGTGAAACAGACGTTTCTGCAACATCCCGATTTCCGCCCTTATGTTCTTTTTCTGGTTTTTGACGTCATAAACTTTGATTTGCATATGAAGTTTTCTTCTTCTGTTTGCTGCTAGGCTTTAAATTATTGATGATGTATTTAATGTTACTTATCGGTTTAAGTATTTGCGTAATTTCGTTAAAACCATGTGCTCCCCTAATTGTTTTGAGCAGTGTATATATATATATACATATATATATATATATATATATATATATATATATATATATATATATATATATATATATATACAGGTGGTTATCAAAATAATGGAAACACCTTTCAATTTTAGTGGTGTTTATGAATATGCTTCGTATTCCTTAAAAAGTCTGGACACCGGTATTTTTTTATATAATATAGTGTATGTATTATTCTACTGTCGCGTAGCAGTAATGATTATTAAGGGCATCGTGCTTTTGTGGGGAATAGCGTAAAATGTCATACCTTGCAGATCTTGCGAAAAGGGCAAATTGTTGGAGCGCGTTTAAATTGGAGTATCTGTTACTGCAACCCCCAGGCTAATGGGTGTTTTTCGAGCTATGGTATCGAAAGTTATGATGGCATACAGAATGCACAGAAAAACATCCTTTGCCAAACAGAATAGTGGACGAAAGGGAGAGCTGAGTGAAAGAGACAGACGAGGTATTGAAGCGGATTGTGACATGAAGAAAGAAAACAACTCCAACAAAAATGACCAAAGAGCTCAATCTGCATCTCCATGTTCCGGTATCAACCATTAGAGGTAGAAGGGAACTTCACAAACAGAGCATTTATGGAAGATTAGCTATTCCCAAGCCACTTGTAATAGATGCAGATACAAAATATCGTCCACAATGGTGCCACGAGCGTAAATCCTGGTCGAGTAATATGTCGAGAAACGACATTTTGTCCGACGAATCATTGTTCAGATTGTTCCTCGTAAAAGGACGTGAGTATGTCTCGAGAACACCTACACAAGCGTATGAGTCTGGCTGTCTCATCTCAATTGTCAATCATGGAGGTAGATCTATCAGGGTTTGTGATGGCATCTCATGGTTTTCTTCAGGCCCTATTGTAACCCTAAAAGGGAGATTGACTGGGAAGGACTGTGTCGAAATTTTAGCTCACCAGGTCCATCCTATGGTGCAAACATTGTTTCTTGCAGGAGATTACGTTCTCCAGGATGATATTTCCCTATACATACAGCTAAATTTATCAAGTATTGGTTTGAAGAGCATGAAAAAGAAGTCAAATATGTTATCTTGCCCTGTACAATTTCCCCGACTATATATCCTCTAACCACTGTGATCTGTATTAGCGGATAGAGCCAGGTATCTATATACACCACAGCATCTCTACAGGAACTTTCATTATTTTTCGTGTTTAATTTTGGAGATGTTTATAAATGACAACACTTTTTAAAGCATTATTGCATAAACTGATAATCTGAAATATAGAATGTAACTTTAAAGATAAAGTGTTTTGTGTTCGTAATATTTTTAGAATAGTTTTGTAAAATTGTACTCGCATGAATTTCTTAATGGTCAATTTCCGATGTGAATACCTTTGAGTTGATTTTTTTATTATTATTAAGAAGGCAAAATTTAAAGAAAATGTTGTAAAATCAGTTGATATCACTTTTACGTAATATCACAAAAGTTTGCAATGTGGGGCACATGTAAAATCCCACAGATTGATTATTATTTTTATGAAAATCTAACAAAAACTTCGGCTCTAAAAAGTTACTTTTTTCTAGGGATATCCTCAAGGACTTACTCAGGATGAAAATAACTTACTAATGTTGTTAACTGAAATATTTCCTATATATAGACAATATCATTTAATTATTAACTTACTAGATATTTTTAGAAACTATTGTCAGCTTTTAACAGTGGATTTAATATCACCAAGTATAAATAATTTTAAAATAGGTTACTTCTTACTCTTCAGTTGTGCATCAGTATAAATTGAATAAATTTTAAATTCATTTTAGAAAGCAAAAATTTTGATTTCCTTTGTTAGGTACTTATTGTTTGAGAGAGTATAGACCATGCAGTTTCTAAAGATCTTGTAACTTAGAACTGCTGAAGGTTTCTCTGAATACATTTAACTATGGACTTCAAGTATCATGTTAAAGTTGCATACCTAATTCGCTACTACATCGTAGCCGAAAATCTTGTAAATTGTTCCCTTATTAGATAATTCTCATCTTTTCATTCTTATCTTAAAGTACTACTATAAGATGTGATAAGTTTTTAAATGAAAATTGTGTTTACCTTTGCGTAAAAATTTTTTCTTCCCACTTTTTCTTTAAAACACAATAGACCAGTATTGAATTTAAGTGTTTAGTTGCTTTACTGATTAGCCATGAAAAATAGTACTGGGAAAAGCTTAGACACTATTCTAGCAATAAATAGTGTAGGTTTTCCCAGTCTGAAACCAAAAAAATCTATTAATAATTAAAAAATAATATGAATAATTATATAGTTAATAAAATATTTGTGAAAAGAAATGACTCCATAGAATCAAAGAAGAACAGTATACAAGCTTTTTCACAATGCAATGTCATTGTGAAAAAGTACAATTTTACTGTCATAGCTATGTCCTAATGCAGAAGTATGAATAATAACAGAAGTATGAAGCTCTAATTATATAGTTTAGTTTTACTGTCATAGCTATGTCCTAATGTGTTCTAATATGTTGACATTACGACAAAGATTTTCCTGTAACAATACTGTATACATTTATCTTGCTTAAAAATAAACAAAACATACTATGTTTTCCTTTTAGCTTCGAAAAAGAAATGCGTTTAAGCCTCGAAATTCTTTCTCCATTTCCCTTCTAGGTAGGAAAGTGTTTTTAGTAAAAAATTACTTGTTTAAAAAGTGATTAAATTTTATCCATCAAGCTCCAAGCTTTCAAAAAAAAAACAATAAATAGAAAATACATAAAAAAAATCAATGTATCTGACATCCCTGCAAATTCGTCTGAAGTAAAAAAAAAAATTTTATTAATTCATTCTCAAGGAGAAAAATATTCATTAAAACATTACTTGTTAAAATAGACCTTAAATTTCACTAAAGAACATAAAGTTTCCAGTATAACCAACGAACAGAAAATTTATGAAATTAAGAGTCTTTTTTTAACTCCAAATTATTAAGGAGCAAAATAGACATAACTCTGGAAATATGAAACTACTTTTATGCTTTTAAGAAGTATTCCCCGTCCTGAAAACGGCTGTAATGGTAGTAAATAAGTATATTGTTCTAGCCCTTAGAAAATTTTTAGAATTGTGTTTTTCTCCGTCTCAAACTTGCATTGTATAAATTGTTTTACTCTTTTCAGGGAGCCTGTAAGATTCTTATTTGTTAAGTTTCTCCTAACGACATAAATAGTCGTGATTTTTGCTGACTTTTTGTTCAAGTAAGATACAATATTTACATTTAACGGATTACAGCACTTTTATAAACGATCAAAGGAAAGTGATATTACACAAAACATGTAAATTAAAGTTGGAAAAATATTCCTCCAACGCTATCATTTTGAGTTATCCCCTTATAAGATTTGTATGTTGCGTAGGAAACAAGTAAAATTTCTCTCATTTAGAATGAGAACATAGACCGTCGTTTTTTTTTAGTATAGGAATGCGGGAAAATGCAATAGAAGTATATAGGAAACTTGTAGCAGTCATAGAAAAATTATTTCACATATCTCTTCAGAACATTCATTTAGGTAATTTATTCGTAAAGACACGTCACCAAAGAAATCTTTTTACACTATTACACAACAGAAAAGTATAAGGAACTTGTTTTGTATTTTTTAGACAGGCTACTGTGTCTGTCAGGTTAAGTGCCTTCTTAGACAATTAATTATAGACTGCTACTTTCAAATAAAATATTATAAGGTTCCATAACTGTATAATCTTTCTCAAAATGAGAGTTTTCGTACAAAACACTTGTTAGTTTTTTTTATCTTGCTTTTTACTAATATGAAATTCCAAAGCCGGATTTTTCCTCAGTGTGTAATCTATGATTTTCTTTAAGAGATGCAAGTATTTTCATAGATGTGAAATAGTTAAGAATGTAATTAATAATGAATATAATGAAATGGTTAACCTTTTCCTGTTTTATGATAGAGCACATTTCCAGTTTTTGTATGAAAAAGAAAAATTCAAGGGGTCTTTAATCACTTACACCACAGTTTATATGATCGTAATTCTTTCATATGAAATTTAAAGTATATTTTTTCAACAGAAAATGCAGAAGCATCTTTAAAACTCACATTCAGTGGGTGGGGCGGAAAATGTAGCAATTCGTCATCAAATGAGCGGCCCGGACTGTGATAATTTATGAGCTGCCATATTTTCAGTCATTTAACTTTATTTCGTAGGTATAGAATTCTTACTATTATATTTCAACTGCTACCAAACGCTAAAAGAACAAAAATGACAGAAAGTAGTAGAAGCTTATTTTGATTTTTTTTAAATTTTATTTACTAACTATGAACTATGCAATAGTTATTACTTAAAGCCCAATACTATTCATTCCTTGCTATCAAACTATGATAAAACTTAAAAAGTTATTAATAACCCTCATTGTAACAAAACGATCAAGGGTGGGAGTAGTTAGTTATAAAACAAATGCTTCATGGATCTTTCATTTTCGAGCTTTCACTAGCTTTTAGTTCACGTGAAGTAGTGATTTTAAAAAGAAGACAAAATTAATATATAAATAGTAAATCAGCTATCTCAAACTGAAAAGAAAAAAGGTAGTATGAACATCAGATAGCCAAGTTACTTTTTCTCTTAAAAGCACACAATTTTTTCAAGACTTGGTATCATGTCGGTTTTTAACTACATAACTCTTTCTCAAATACACTCACAGACAAAAAAATTAGCGCACCAAGAAGGAGTCGTCAAAATGAAACGAAATTTTACATACGTAATGACTACTTTGGTATAAGTAAATGATAAGAAAATCAAAGAAAAAGGATAATTTATTTCAGATAAAAAGGCAAAAGAACGGAGGAGTTAATACTCCTTTGGACCCCCTCTAGCGCGAATGCACGATGCGATACGATCGGGCATTGAGTTATACAAGTTCTGTATGATGTCTTGAGACATTTCGTTCCATATTTGCTGTAACCTTGCCTCTAGTTCGTTCAAACTCGTGGGATGCCCAACTCCTCGTCCCAAATGATCCCAGATATGCTCGATTGGAGACAAATCTGGGGATCGGGCAGGCCAAGGAAGGGTAGTAACAGTGGAGACAGTCTTGTGACACCCTTGCCGTATGAGGCCGAGCATTGTCTTGTTGAAAAATGGTTCCTGGGAGCCGTTGCATGAGTGGCAACACATGTGGTTGCAGTATTTCATGAACATACCGAAGAGCTGTCATGGTGCCACGGAACAATACTAGGGGTGACCGTGTATTGTAGGCAATGGCACCCCATACCATCACACCAGCTGTGGGAGCGATGTATCGCTGTACAGCAAAGGCAGGATTGAAGCGTTCACCACGGGCTCTCCACACACGAACACGATTGTCATCACTGCCGAGATTGAATCTGGATTCGTCGCTAAAGACGACCTGGTTCCATTCCGCTGCAGTCCAGTTTCCTCGTGCGCGGCAAAACTCCAAACGGAGGCGTCGATGGATGGGCGTCAAGGGCAGCACACGTAATGGGCGCCGCGATACCAACTGTCCTTCAGCCAGGCGCCTTCGTATGGTTCGAGAAGACACAGAGTCCCCTAGTGAAGGTGCTACCTGTGCCTGGATGGCGGCCGATGAAGCAGTTGGCTGTACGCGTGCATTTCTTACGATGTGGTGGTCTTCTCGACGACTGGTCTGTCGAGGGCGTCCTGAGCCTGGTCTTCGTGTACATGACATCTCTCGGGTCCACTGGTCCCAACACCTCCTCACAACACAATCAGAGCGGCCTAATTGACGAGCTACTCGCCTAGCTGACCACCCAGCTTCCATCATCCCGACGATTCTCCCCCTCTCAAACTGCGACAACTGCTTATATTGTCTTCGAACACGGCGTAATGGCATGTCTATCTCAGCTCTTCCTTTGTAAATGATTCAGCACACTCAAACAAGCTTTGGTTACCTGTTTTATACTCCACAGAGTACGATGTTCAACGCCCTCTACCGGCTATACGTAATGCGCAATCACGCTGCATTTCTAATCATTTGCATATCTCCCCGACATGTACCTTCATTGCAAGTTTCGTTACGATCCCGCAATTATTTCTTGGTGCGCTAATTTTTTTGTCCAGGAGTGTATATGTCACCTAACTGTCAAATTAGCCACTACCCATTCTTTCTATGTATTACCTATCAACATTAACTAAAACTGCTTCATATTTACTGCTCAAGAAAATAAATCATACTAGTCGCACAAATAATAATGTTTTAGCCTGTAGTTATATTAATCACTTCTTATCATTAATATTATCACTTCATTTCAGACATTTTTTTTCAGCAAATTTCTACAGTAGAAAATTTTCTCTTAATTTTTGTGATTACAAATATGGTTATACGGATTTATTCTAACTAAAATTAAATCCTGAAAGCCAAAATAGTTGTTTATATGTGGGATGAATATAAATAAAAAAGAATCATATAGACGAATCTCAAAAAATTTATTTTCTTAAGTTAATTATTAGTATCTTAATTATAGTACTTAACCTAGTTGGGCCCGAGGTAACCTAGTGGCAGCGCGCCTGCTTTCGGTATTGAAGGGGCTAGGATCAAATCCTGACAAAGGCCATTAAATACCTTTGTGTCTAGGCCGGATATGGGGCTGTTAAATTCCTAGATCGGAAAGTCCTTTTATGATGTCAGAGAGGGTGGGAGAAGACAGGATTCCCCCCCACCCCAGATGTCATCCCTGGGGGTGCACGGTCAAAATTGAGGTGGCACCTGGCAAAGTCAGAATCCGAACCTTGTGGTGCCATTATAAACCGGAGATGCAACCCTCAGCCAGCAAGCCTATATGGATCTGGTCTGGAATACTTCCGGCCAGATGGCATAACAGCAACAATAACAACTTAACCTAGTAAATGGCATTTCAAATGCCAGAGATATCAAGTGCCTCAAAGGATTAGCATTTTTTAAGTAAACCGTTGATTATAAACCTACCTATTTACACTTTTCAATCTTCTGGACCGAGATTCGAAACTCTGACTCCATGTCAAATAGACTTTTGCCTCAGATAATTAAGATAAATATTTGCCACTTTATACCCATATTTTGGATGTTATATCCAAATTAATGTCAGGAATTGGGAAACAAATGATATTTCATTTTCAGTAATATACTATTTCATTCGTATGAGTCAAAAACTTCAAATCATCCGACCATACATTACCATCAGTCATATTTTCTATTTCAGTACTCGATAAAATAATGATTTAGAGGTCTCTCTCCTTTTTATAACATCTGCTTGTTTGGAAGATAACAGAATCCGTGCTTTTATCTCAATATTGAGTAAATAAATTTGAAATCGAGATTATTTAGCATCAGCGTTTAAAAAAATCTCCATTGAATTTTAACGTAAGTTTTAACGTAAGAAAAAGTAAGTTAATCACATTTTTTGTTAACATCTTAAAAATAAAGCAACTTCTGGATAAAATCCAATAAAACTGAACAAAATATAGTTAAGAAATTTTTATACGCATTATAACTGGCGCTTTAAATTACGATCTTTGCCAATTATGGAGAAGTCAGGGCAATGAATCTGCCCTTTATATATACATATGATAGTTGTGATATGAAGTTGTATGTAAGCCGCTAATGGTAATTCAAGACAAAGTAATTGGTTACTTTAACATGACGACTGATTATAGTATTATTTAACCATATGCATGTTTAGTGTATGTAGAAGAGTTATTACATGTATGTGTTAATGTAATGTGATCGTTTGTTGGCTTTGAAAGTTATCTATTGCATAAATATAATATAGGCCAACATTTTTAAACATTCAAGAAAAACTATAATTTTTCGAAGGAAATAAACATATATCACGGAACATTGTTCCAATTAAGTAACATTAGATAGTACTTCTAAACAGAAATATGCTACTTAATTTGGATTTGTAACAAACCTAGACTAGAGGAACTACGGGTAACTCTGTTCTCTTAATGCAGTTTGATTTCATCGTCCATAAATGGATACAATTTATACGTAGGATTGAAAAATTTTGAGTTGCTATGAGTAAACTAATACTGCATGTCTAAAACAGGCAGATTAAATATTAATATCTTAGGCTGGGAGGGAGTTATTAAAAAACGCATCCTCTTATTGCCGTAAAAATCCCCTTGGTAGAATTGTAGCTTTTTGTTTGAAGGTCCAGGTTTGAATCCTAGTTTCGGCAGATGGTCTTCATAGTGGTATTTGACCATTGAAAAGAATAATAAACGACACGTTATTTATCCTAGGCTGGAAGGGAGTTATTAAAAAACACTTCCTCTTATTGCCGTTAAAATCCCCTTGGTGGCATTGTAGCTTTTTGTTTCAAGGTCCAGGTTTGAACCCTAGTTTCGGCAGATGGTCTTCATAGTGGTGTTTGACCATTGAAAAGAATAATAAAGGACAAGTTAATATCACAAGTAATGGGGAAAATCATTATCGCTGAAAAAAGAACAATAAAATAAATATAAGTAAAAAATTAGAACAGGACACCATCTTGCCTCTGAGGTTTAAAAATATAGATGACAATATATGAGGAAAGCCATTAAAAATAGCTTTATGTCACATTACATGGATAGTTTAGTTATTAAATTATCGACCCCGAGGTTTGGAGGCCTGCATATGAATTGCAGTTCCGGATGACGGTCATCATGAGCTTCATTATAAGAAATAATGTCGGACGAATGGAGTACATAGTAGAGAAAATAATTGTAAAACGTGTAGGAAGTTATGCTTAATAAGAGAATTTCTTTATAAATTTGGAAGTCAGTTACGAAATTTTGTTCAGTTTTATAGCATTTTATACCTTAAACAAACATGAGATAATAACTCACCAGCTTTATAAACTGTTTCTGAAAGTTCTTATTAATGGAAAATGTACTTCTAATCTATATATGTAAAACAGTTCCGTAATTGACTGACTGACTGACTGACTGACATATAACGCACAGACCGAACCACTGGACGTAAAGGGCAGAAATTTTGCATGACGTTTCTTCTTATAGTGTAGGGGTGCACTAAGAAAGATTTTTGTAAAGATCTTCTTAAATTTTTTAAATTAAATTTTTAAGCTGTTTTTGTAACTTATTTCAAGTTTGCATTTAAAATAACAATATGAGGGTTATAAAATTTATATCACAAGAAAGATCATAAAAATTCCTTTCAAATGAAACCTTTTTCAAATCTTTACCTCCATTTTCTGATTTTTGGTGAATTTTTAAAGATAAATTTTTATAATTTAATCTATTAAATGCTGATCACGTGGTTTCTTTTCTTTTTGTGATACTTTAAACTAATTTTGCGTCACTTGCAGAACAACGGAATAGACAAAAAATATAATGCGGCAGACGATTGGACATTATCCAAAAAAATATTAAAATACAGTAAAAGATACGTTCCTAAAACTTTATTATATTAACTGGACTATATTCTTTAGTATGTTCTATTAGATTAATTTGAATATTTTCTTCTACATTATTTTGTCTATAAAAATATCCGCTACGATTTTTTATAAATATATTTTTTTGTTTTTTTACATCAATTGCATACATTGATGGTTGTATTTATTATATATATATATATATATATATATATATATATATATATATATATATATATATATATATATATATATATATATATATATATATATATATATATATATATATGTATATATATATTGGGATTAATTGTATACATTGACTGTTGTATTTAATTTGAATGTACTCCGTGGAGAAGTGCGGGTATTCAGCTAGTAGCCTATAAGTCTTTTGATGAAATATTTTAAAATATTTACTTCAAATAATGTAAAAAATCCTCTCTACTGGGACGTAAATTTTTAAATCAAATAAATGTGACCAAGTTCGTTTTATAGCTCTTAATAATTACCTTTCTGAAAACCTAACTCAACACCCAAGTAAGAAAATAATTTGATACTTAAAATACTATTACTATTTTTCAAAGAAAAAACACCATTTCTCAACTTTATTACTTTAATGAGATCATAAAACAAATACTGAGAGGGATAGATGAAGAGAGAAAAAAGTTTAAGTAATGTAATTATATTTGCCTAGCTCAAATGGTTTAAAATTATTGAAATTCTTAAAAAAGATCATTATGTCTTTCAAGAAATTATGTGCAGCAATATAAGATTTAAACACATTTATGAAGTTTTAAAATGTATGTAATATGTTTTTACACCATCGAGAGTATTAAGGCCGCTAAATTAATATTTTCAAACAGTTAAATTTAAATAAATATTTCTTGCATTTATAATGAGACATATTTGGCAAGAAAATCAAGAATCTCCTAGATTCATAGAATGTATCTATTGCCTTTGGAAATATACAGTAAGAGATGTGTTTTATTGAGAGAAAAATGCAAAATTTATGTTGCCTTCAAAATCAAAATTGAAATATTTTTTGAAATGTATTTCGGGAGGAAATAAAATTAGAAATTTTTCAATCTGGCCTTTTCCTGCTTCACAAAAATATTTAGAAATAGGTATCCTTTTCTGAAGCATACATAGCCATCCTTTATACTGGAAAGCAGAGTGAAAGAGGATTTGCGCTGGGTAGCTCTTCTCTTCACACCTCATATATCATGGAGTTGTCATCTAATATACTGGTTTAAGCTACTTTAAACACTAATCATCATTTATCTTATTTGTGTTCGTCTTAATCGCGCGCAATGAAGCTCTTTGCTTATATATTAATTATACTCTTATTTTTCAAGTCCGTTGAGCAAGAGTCATTATGTTCGTTGCGCTTCGCGTGCTTTAAAATGAACTACATCAAAAATTCGCCCGTAATTATGTTGTAGGTTCTAGTCTCGACAAAAGTTCAAGTTGAACTTTGCATAAATTATGCTCTTCAAGATGTGAACAGAAATGGATAAGGATATTTCTGCTAAAAATGATTTGCTGACCTAAGAAACTAAGAGACTTTGACAATTTACGTTTTCGCTCTAAGTAAAGCTCGCTCTAAGTTAGCAGTACAAAGTACTACATAGATTGAAACGAATATGATCTTTTGGCAGCAAATAATGTTTTAAATATTTAATAGAATCTTAAATACGTTTAGGACCAGGCTTATAGAATATGTATTTTCTTTATTTTAAAATTACAAATCTTTTGTGACACACGTCACAATTAGTTTTTGTAATAAAAGAGAATTTTGATTCAATTTCATTTTGCCGAAGTTTTATGCATACTATGGAACTTTTCAAAAATATTTAACAGATTAAAAAAGAATCTAATAAAATGCTACATGTAGCCATTGATGTGTAGTCATAAAAAATAAATAATGTTGCTTTACAAATGTTATTGTTATTATATTAGCATTTCTTTGGAAAACTAAAGGTAAATTACTTCAGCTTTTGAATTTTTATTCCCAAAGGTATTTTTATGTAAAATGAGCATAGAATAGGCCAAAATCTACAGCAAAATTTTGCATGTAAAGTAATGTGAGCACCAAATAAATGTAATCGAGTACCGATTATGAAATTTATGTTAAAGGGACTTCAGTAAAATTTTGTTGATTTATGAATTACTCATTGTTGCAAACTTAAACCCAGCCCATTTTATTTCATAGTGCGATACAGCTTATCATTGATATTTTAGTTGGACATGACAGTAGACTTCTCATAAATCATTTTAAAAATAACAGTAAAGTAATTTCAATTATAAGACAACTGTATTTCTTTGGAACTTGGTAAGTGACGAAAGAAAACTTTATATGGAGTATTTCGTTATAATTTTTTTTTCTAAAGTCTTGATCGAAACTTAAGTATTTTATAATTTGCTGAAATGTAACTTTTGCAAAGACTATTATCTTTCTAAATGTGTTATGTGTGTGCATAACAAAATTTCTTAGTAAACTGTATCCGAATAAACAATAGCTCAATAATCAGAAGGGGTATATGTATGATATACAATATCATATATAATATCTACTTTAAATAAAATTGTATTTTTAATTGTATTGAGCTTTGTTGTTTATAGGTCATTAATTTCAAAATCTCATATAAAACATTCAGTGCTTATTAAAAGTCCTAATTAAACTGATTTTAGATGAAAACCAAATTTTTAGGAGAAATATTTAAAACTGCAGATATTGGGAGGATAAGTCAACAACCATTAAATGCTCATACACTGAATATGTTGAATTTGCACTAAAATTTGAATTCATTCTACACAAAATAAAATTACATGTAATACAAAAAATGGGAAGATCTAAGTAAATTAAATAGAAAACTAACAAATTTCATCAAAATTAATGTATCAAATAAAAAATCTGAAATATCTCCATTGGGGAATAGGTATAAAAAATACACATAAACTTCTTTCAAAGTTTAATTTTCCACTACTTAATTTTAAGGAAATAATAGGAATATTGCAGAATTCCCAACGTGAATGTTTTGTAGTCCAGCATTAAAACGGGTTTCAATATTGAGATACAATTTTAACATTTTCAGTTACAGAAAAGTAGAAACAGCAATGACCAGTATCTTACTACCATTATCTTATTAATTTAAACATGTATTAGAAAAATTAGAGCTCTTACCTTGAATATAAGAAATGATTTTGCACATTGCTTCTCCAAATACGAATTCTCTTAAAAGAGTTCCAATTAAAGTTATGGGCATGCAAAAGACACCCAACAGTAGATCACTTACGGCTAAATTTAACAGAAACACATTGGTTACGATTCGAAGCCTTCGGTTTCGGGCTAGTGTAACTATGACAAGAATATTACCAATTAATCCCGTCAAAAATATTAAGGCATAGAGTGGTATGCGAATTGATCCTTCCATATCAATGTACCACTTAGTGGTGTTAAAGCCGGTATCATTCATATCCAAGAAAATAAAAGTTGAATTTGAGCTGTTATTCATTTTAGAAACAAGAAAAGATAACAAAGAATGTCCTATAACAAGCAGCTTTCTTTCAAATAATATTAAGAAATTTTTCCTTTAAATCTAATATAAATTTTGTTTTTCATTGCAAACTAGAAAATATTTCAGTCTCTACACCAAATAGTTTCTCGGAAAAATTAATCTATACAGAAACGTATTACTTTCTATAAATTAAAAATACTTTTTACTTCTGTATTTTCATTTCTCACCAACCATTGAAAAAACATATTGGGAATTTATGCATGTATATAGATACAAGAATTTTCAAAAGATCAAAACTTAGGAAGAATGTTTAAATTTCAAATTATGAGAGGTTAGATTTGGTTGGAAATGTTTGAACCAGTAAGTGCCAAATAAAACTTAATATCTCAAGAAACTGATTTATTTTTTGTCAATGAGAATTTTTTTAAAGATTAAAATGAAATCTAAAGCTCTAATCTGGAAAAAAATATGTGAGAAGGTCTTTGTTAATATACTGCGATTTAGGAAATTTTACTTTCGAAAATTATGCTGAATTCCCGGGGACCTCAAAGTCAAAATCAGTTCCGGGTAAAACATGTGATACGACTAAAGATCGAGGGGCATTATCCACTCAAAATATTCAGACCAACCGATTTCTAACGGCGTTAGAATCGAGAGTGAGAATCAAAACGGAGAAGAGAATCATCTTCAGAGAAATGCACTTTATCGCCAAAAATATCGCCAAAGCATCAATAAATTTCTCGTTGGATGCAACTTTATTTATACTAGGGCATTTTTGTACTTTATTCTTCTCCAACTACAACGCATGACATTTTTATAATTACAAGTTTTCCAACTTCATATTGGGACAGAGGAAGTAAATATTTATGAAAATTGTCCTCTCTCTGAAAGGAAAAGATAAAATTAAACCTGAAAGACCTTTAAAACACGAAACTTTTCTCAACTTTTGAACTTATAACGTTTGTACTAGTTTCCTCTTTCAGAATTTCGGAAATTTCACTAGATTTCGCGATTTTTGTATATCTTAATTGATTAGGTAATATATATAATTGACTGAAGTCAGTATCATGTTTTTATAAAGTTTAATTTTCTATCTTTTAACATTATTTTTTTAAGTTTAATTTATTAATTTTTCATTGTTTATTCCATATATAGAAAAAAAGAAATAGAAAGAGATGGATGTGATCCAGCGTGGAGGGCACCACTTTGTTTATACACTTATGTGTATTTGTATGTATGTATGCATAGTTAAAATTAAAACACGTGGAATAGATGAAAGTTTCTTGTTATCCTTGTCAATCTAAAGGAAATTCAACAAAACTGAAAATCATTCACACCTATTTAATTATTTCCATAACCAAGCAAACGTTATAATTAGAAACAGCACAAGAAAATATATAGTTAATAAATACAAAGCTACAATTCCCTGAAATGCTGCAGCAAAATTTGGGAACTAAAGTTATATGAACACGTATGAGGCAGTGAAAGGCAAAGTGGTGTAAGTCACATTTTCAACTTTTTTTATTTGAGGGCAAAAATGTAGTCTCCATGTTCAATTTATAGTGGAATTGCAAATAATTATTATTTTCAATATTTTAATAATTATTATGAATTATAATTTGTTCAATTTATAATGGAATTTTTAGTAGTTTTTGCAGCAAAACGCTTTTGACTTACACCACTTGACTTACTGACTTACACGACTTTGCCTTTTACCACCTCATATATAGAAAAAGAAAAATATCTGCAGCTATCAGATTACTTTTATTTACTTAAATTGAAATTTAATCAATATGATACCATATATAGTAATGTATGTCAGGAAAATGTATGTATAAATCAAACGCCGTCGAATTATCGTATGAATCCTGCATTTAAAACGTTTCATAAGATCTGTAAGCGTGTCACACGAGAAATATAAGTGTGGGAAAAAATATTCACCGATTCGGGGAACATTTTTCTTATTTTAATACAGGAAATCAATTTTTTTTGACGTTCTTCTAGAACTTTTCGTTCAAAAAGATTTTAAATAATGCAAAAGATGCAAAATCCTTTCTATTTTTGGATTTGAAAATTTCTATTTTTATCCAGAAAAGTAACCGAAACTGATAGCTTTTGGCTTTGTATTAGGTTTAGGTTAGAAGTTATTTGAGGTGTCAAAAGGATAAACTTTTCTGAATGAGATTAAAAATAAATAAAAATAATGATATGAGTTTAGTGATAACATTTTTTATCGACATTATCACTTGACAAAAGCATATACACAACGATATATATATATATATATTTTCCCCAATGCGGCACTTGTCGTCAAACATTCGCCTATACTACGCCGCAATTTTACTGCCTATTTTATTGTGGGGGCACCATATAGGCGGACAGCATTACTCCCTATGAAGGGACGACACGAACGGAGGCATTTTTCGTGGCGCGACGCCAGGATTCGATCCGAGCACCCTCAGCACCGAAAACCAGCGTGCTGTACTACTGGGCCGCCTCAAGCCCATATATATATATATATATATATATATATATATATATATATATATATATATATATATATATATATATATATATATATATATATATATATATATATATATATATATATATATATATATATATATATATATATATATCTGAGGCCGGTCTAGTACAAGAAGTGCCTAAGTCTGTTTTCTACAAGATGAATTTTTGCTTATGTCTCTTTAAAAAAATATTATTTTCAGTGTAAGAAGTACCAAAGTTTGTACAATGGTTTAAAAAACACTTTTAAAGCATCTGACACCCTTGGGTACTTCTTACATTGAAATTAATATTTTTTTAAAGAGACATAAGCAAACAAAGTCATCTTGAAGAAAATTGACTTAGGCACTTCTTGTACCAAGCCACACACACACACACACACACACAAACATATATATATATATATATATATATATATATATATATATATATATATATATATATATATATATATACATATATGTATATATATACATATATATATATACATATATGTATATATATACATATATATATATATACATATATGTATATATATACATATATATATATATATATACATATATATACTATATATATATATATATATGTGTGTGTGTGTAATGTACTTATACTATCATATGATCTCGTTTTACTTTACAAAACAGTCGCATTTGAATCTAAAATTAAATTAACGTAATGGAATCTAGCAAAAAAAAAAGTCAAGAATTTAACTTAAGCAAGTTAAATATTTCATTTGCTTTAAGAGACGTGGAAAGTAATCCTAAATATTAACAACTGCAGTCAAAAAGAATTTCGGAAATTCAAATTGAAACAGCTCTGCCATTTATGTTCAACGACATTATTTAAAGAAAAACTTTTTGTACAGCATTATACAAATTCACACAGACAGAATTAATTACTGACTAATTCACTATAGCCCTTTACGTATTTCATTTCCTGTGTTTCGAGCTAAAAGGGCAAAAGAATGATTTATATAAGATTCCATTTAAGAAAATTTTAAATTATCGGGTAGAAAAAAATTCAGCAGTGCAGCTTTTACTGTCTTTTTACGACATTTTTAGTCGAAATCTAACTTGAAAGAGAAAATAATGTTGCTAAAAAGTGGGTTGTCGCAAAAGATTGAGATTCGTAACACTTACGCCCCATAAATTTCAAGATGCTGTTGTTCGAAAAACGCTGATTAAAAAAAACTTTGAATATTCTAGTCTCATTTCGAAAATAAAAAGTTCTAAAGGAGGAATTAATGCTAATATATTCAAACACATTTCGTATATATCTATGTAACTAGTTCTCTGCATCTTTCTTGTAAATTGTTATATCATTTATATCTTTCTCAGTCCTAATTTTTTCACCTTTATGCTCTAATATTTTTAATGCTTTGACTGGTCTACATTGTTCCCTGCAAAGAATTTTTATTCATCTATTTTTATTTATGGCTTTTTAGGATCCATACTGCTTGTTACACACTTTACACTAATAAGAACTATATGTCACTCATAAATTTTAATCGAACATTCTGTAGAAGAAATTATAAAAATTCTAAAAACTATCCAATATTCTGGCTTTAATAAAATTTATATATATATATATGTATATATATATATATATATATATATATATATATATATATATATGTATATATATATATATATATATATATATATATATATACGAAGGTAGATAAAATATAATCGGGACTTTACCAATAATTCAATATTTAATGAAAATACAAAGAAAACAAACTAATGTCATTTTTCTGCATATCTTCCATCAACATTTACACACTTCCGCCAAAGCGTTAGCAGTTTTTTTAATTTCCTAGTAATGAAAAGAAGTAAGACGTGTAAGAAATCAACTTCTCAAAAATTCTTCTATGTCTTAATCAGCTGAAGATCTTGCTACTCCTAACGCTTATTTAAGAGCTCCAAACAAACGGCACCAGTCTGCGGGTGATAGGGGGGGGGGGGATGTTGAAAATGCACTACAGTGTAGTTTCAGTAATTTCTGATGTGTTACAGCAGCAGTGTGATGCCTGACATTGTCCTGGAGAAGCAACACATTGCGAATTAGAATGTCACGCCTTTTGAATCGATAGGCTGCTTTAATTGTGGCACCTATCTTGCAGTGATTTTTCGAAATTTCAACTCGTTTTTTATCATGGTTTGCTCATTTTCATAGCTTATCTTGGTTTTTACACTAATGTCATGAATTGTTAATCGTCGTCATCGTGAATAAAGTTACGAATTTTTCAATTTTCTTAATCGCAATGCTGGTTCTTGATTGATGAGGATGAGTCAAATTTTCAATATCTTGGCCATCGCGAAACATTTTGTGCCCTTTGCATGTTTGCGACTTGGATAGCATGTCATTTCCGAACTATGCACATAAACTAACCAAAAATTTGAATGGGTTTTACGTTTTCATTCGTTAAAAATTTTACAATAATGCGTTGCTATATGCACGAGGTACCTTTCGCTCACTCACATTTATTGCTATTAAACGAATAGACATCTGAATATCTGACAGATGACAAACAATTCTGGACACCACAGACGACTTTTCACTGTTGCCAGAATAATGAGTTTTAAAGTGGTCTATTGCTATTACAAAAATCTCATTTAAATTTGATCAACATAGAGTTAAATGACGCTGAGACCCAGTTTTGTGTTTGGAAGCCCACTTTTTGTATATATGAACAACAGCTGCTCTCAAACACTTAGCAAGGGAAGCAGTTTCGCTGACACTCGCTACTGTGATTCTAACACTCGCAATCGTTCCACATTCAAAGTCCGTTAAATCACGTTTTTTGCCTATTCTTTCAAAAACAATACAATGTAAGTGTCTTTACAATCATCTAGCAATCCTTTTATATACCAATCTCCCCCTCTGACAGCAACAGTGGAATATCATAGGTGATTTTTATAAGATTGTCAGGTGGTCATTATAAATTGCCCGCACATTGTATGTATATATAAATATAGAGAGGGGGGGACTAAATAAAAGATGTATTCTTTTACAATGAAACTGTATTTTTTAGGGGCATTTTTAGCCTTCCCATCGTCTTCAAATGATATTTATCAACAGCTTACTCATGCAGTAATAATATCCATAGACATCGAGAGAGTGTATATTTATATGCTTGTCTAGCTGGAATATGTGTCTGAAGAGCCAAATTTTGAAGAATACAAAGGTACGGTGTCTTAAGTCATTATTAAAATTATAAGTGATGAAGGCAGCCATATTTAAAAGCAAAATAGGAGCGAAAGAGTGTTAATGAGGATCGTTGCTGCTAAAGTAAGTGCAGACATGAATCGCATCTTCAGGATGCCATATAAGCAAAACCTGTGAGAAAGTAACTGAATGTGGAACTGTGAAAAAGAGGAAAATGATTTTACTGATGATTTTTTTTCCAAACTTCTTTTTCTGAATAAAAGTGTACAGGAAAAATATTGTGCTGACTTTTTTTGAAAATTTAGGAGATTGTGAAATGAATGATTAAGGAACATAAGCATAATATACAAGGCAGAGATGTGTTGTTTATTGCCAAGCCGTAGGTAATGAAGCCGAATGTACAAAGGCGAACTTCTTTTTCAAACCACAGAACGAGTTTATGTTTGAAGAATACCTACAAACTGAGCTGTTAACTTCTAATAGTAAAACTGTGAGAAGAATTCATCTTAGTTTGGTTATCCATATCACAGTCTGATGTAGGCCACATTATCGCTTTTAAAAGTAGAATAACTGCAAAGGAATTTACAGTTCAACTAGGCTCACTTAAGGGTGCAAATATTGTTTCCTGAAGGACATAACATTTTCAATGACCGTAAAGTTCAAATTCGTATAGATAGAAATATAAAGGCATGATTTATATAGTATGAAGACGAAGTTCGGTGGTATGCACAGTTAATGGACCTGATCACAATCTATCTGGTTTGCGAAGAAAAAGGAGTTTAGCACAATATGTTCCTACAGCATCTCTAAAGGAACTGACAAATTTCTGCAGAATATTAGACTATTCCATTAATCACTAGCAAAAATTTTTCTAATTTCAGCTTCAGGGAAATTCAAACTGTAAGAGAGGCCAAAAGCAGTCCAACAACACATTAATAAAAGATATATTAATATTAACATTGAAATACCATGTGCTTTACATGGTATTTCATTGAAATACCATGTAAAGCACATGGCATTTCATATATTACATGGCATTTCATACATGGTATGCAATGAAATACCATGTTTTTGTCCACCTGTATATCTATATTTGTGGGGAGAGGGAGATTGTATTCATCAATAAAGTCCAGTATTTGCTGACATGATTTTAGATCATGTGCGTGTGAGGTGTATATATATATATATATATATGTGTGTGTGTGTGTGTGTGTGTGTGTGTGGGCGCTGTCAGAATGGCGCTGGTGGATAGTAGTGAAGAAAAAGACAGCTGACATTTAATTATATTTAATAACGAAACGCAAACATTAAGAATTAAAAGTTACATAGGATTAAAATTAAACACATTAAGAATTAAAAAGTTAGAACGTCTTCAGAAACTAAAAGTTAACACGTCACCTCGAGATATCACATCACATCACCTCATTTAATCATATATCTTGCCTACTAAGCAGAATTTGGTTTTGGTAGTGGAGTACCTTGGCCTGACGGCTTTATCTCCTGTAAGTAAGATAATTGTTATCACGGTGGAAGTGCTCATTAGTTAAAGTTTAAAAGAAAAAAATAAAATAATTAAGGATAAGAATACGCGATTAAGTAAAAAAAAAAAAAAGTTAAATTACTAGAGTAATAATTAAAAATTAATTTAAGTAAAATAATAAGAAAAAAAATTAATTAATTAAAATTAATTAAGTAGTAGCATAAACAAGTAAGGAGTAAAAGGCCCCAGAAAGCCAGTATTTCATCGTACAGAACAAAATAGAATATAATTTCTTTTTTCCTGATTTTGTAAGTTTTACAATTTTTTTTTTCTTTTTTTTTTTTTTTTTAAGTTTTAATATATTTTTCCGAAGTCGTGAACTGCAGTAAATAAAAAAAAAAAAGGCCCGCAGGACCATACACTTCGAAAAGAAATAACATTTGGACATTGGGACAGCTAAATGTAGCTTGAAATTTGGAAAAGAGAAAGGGCTCCGGCTGGGATCGAACCCGCAACGAGAGCGATTTCGAGCCGGAGCGAACGCGCTGTGCTATGATAGGCACGAGTAAGAGTAGCATGGTGCGATTAATGGCACGGTAAGGGAATAAAAGTTAGCTTTTTAGGAGGCACGCCCGAGGGCGCTTACGATTAGCTCTGCTAGAGTAATCGTAATCCGGATATTCCATAGTTATTTCGTTTGGAAGGTTGGGCAAGTTATCATAAAATCTCTTAGAGATTTTATGGGCTTGTTGTACGAAAGATAAAGTGCCGAGGTCTCTCCTAACAGTCACATTGGACATGTATCGAAAAGCTCGGCGGATTCGTCTGAGGGTTCTGTTTTGGAGTTTCTCAAGTTTAGTGATGTGGCTCTTTGCAGCAGAGAACCATACAGGAATTGCATAAAGGGCGATGGGGAGGATGCACTGTTTGTAAATTAAGGCCTTATTCTTCATGCTAAGGTGGCTACCGTAGAGAAGACTTCGGAGTTGCATTACCGCAGCATTGCACTTACTGATAGTATTATTAACATGAGTGTTCCAGATTAACTTACGATCCAGGGTTACCCCGAGATACTTGACTGTGTTTTCCCATTCAAGTGGGGAGTTATGAAGATAGAGGCGAGGGGGATTCAGATAGCTATTACTAAAAAAGATCGCGTGACACTTAGAGGGATTGATTTTAATTTTCCAGCACGTAAACCAATTCTCTAAAGTGTCAATGTGACGCTGAATTTGAATAGTAAGGTAGTTGATATTGTTAGCAGTGGAAAGAATAGCTGTATCGTCCGCATATAGAGCAAGAAGAGTATTTTCACCTCTTGGAATCGAGTTTATGTAAATATTAAACAGGGTCGGCCCTAGAATCGATCCCTGTAAAATTCCAGAGGTTATGAAGTTAGTCAGACTGCAGTATTTATAGTCGTAGCGGTCGATAGAGGTCGCTTCAGTTAACGTTTGGAGGGCCAGTTCCATTCTGCAGATCGGGGTGAGGTGTAATGGCCAATTCCATTCTACAGATCGGGGGGGGGGGGGTGTGGTGGCAAATTCCAGTCTACATATATATAGATAGATAGATAATCAGAATGATTAAAGATGAATTTAGAATGAAGGAAGGACCAAAGAAGAAGCATCGATGCATAATGATTCACACACACAAGAAGACTCGTAGGAAAGAGACTGATGTTTAAACATTTTAAAATTTTTGGAGATGCAGGCGTGAAGCCAGGTAAGAACATGGAGAGCACAGACATTATCCAAGGAACTTTATTCATCCAAGCATTGTGAAGACGTTGGCAGTATTGGAAATATCCGTTTAGAAGTTGTGGCCACCGGACTTGTCGGAGCGCGGAAAGAAGATTCGCGATTACATAAGACGTAGTTTTGACAGCAGCTGCTTACAAGTCAGAGTTAGAAGAGTGAGATAGGCGTCCCGTTCAGGCGTATATAAAATGAACATTTTCTTATTTTGCCACCACGGTTAAAATTATTTAATTGGCCAGAATCAATCACATGGCCTATGTGTTTGATGGCCTACCCATGTATTTGTCATGTGATTCTGAAATATTTCGGATTGGGTCACGTGAGTTACTACGTTCTGTTAGTAAGAAGGAATTTGAAAACAGGCCTTATTTAATATATACAAACTTAATTAGGACTAAATATGGTAATGTTATTGGGAATTTAGCATCGAATGCGGGGTTGGAATATTTCTAATGCCTGGGAAAGATTTAGTGGCATGTGCATTAAGAGAAAATATAGAATATCAATTAAATTATTCCTAGGTCGCATTTTGTGTGTGTGTGTGTGTCGTTTGTACCTCTCGGACTATCAATGCTAAAAACGAACTTTATTTGGATAATTTTCAATGAAATGCCGTATACCAGTGGTTCCCAAACTTGGACACGCGTACAAGTACCGGTACGTGGACAAGCAGCTACCGGTACGCGAAGGATTTTACAATTAAAAAAAATCTATTAAAAATCTGTATTACGAAAAAAGAAAAGAAATGACTATAATAACTAATAATCCATACGTTTTAATATTTTAGTTCGGAATTTCTTATCCATTGTTTGTGTTGTAATACTTTATTGGGATTTACCTAATCTCAAAAGATGCCGTCTACACCTGAAACTGTTATCTATAATCGCCTCATAAAAATTTGGCACTCGCCTGCGAATTATAACTGTGTCTATAACTGTGTTTGAGAATTATAACTGTGTCTGAGAAGTTTCTTGCCAGGTAGTAAAATTTTTAATGCCATTTGCGACCACATATTTATGTGAAAAAGGATTTTCTGCAATGACTGCGATGAAAACCAAATATAGAGCTTTGCTGGACATTGAATCGGATCTTCGCCTTCAACTGACAAACATTGAGCCCGATATTACTTCTTTAGTTAATAATAAACAGGCCCAATCTCCTCACTAATTATATACTTTTTAAAGTGATTATTATATTTTACGCATATGTTCGCAATAAAAATATATCCCAAATTACTTGTCTTTATTACAAATGTTCTCCATTGCATTTTATTCCCCATTTAAAAATTTTTGGTCTACCGGTACGTCATCAAATTGTTTACAACGTACAGGTACGGTACTATAAAAAGGATGGGAACCCCTGGCGTATACAATTATAGATTAAAATAGGTCGATATAATTATCTCTGAAAGTCTTACGCTCTGAGTATATAATCGCTGCCAAATACAAGATGACAATGCTTTGCGCTCCTGCATTTTTGAATACGACAAATTATTACTCTGAATTGAACACAAATAAATTTAGAATATTTGTAATGGCTACTATATGCACTTAAATCAAAACCATTTCCATTTATTTTCCATCCAGGGGAACAGCAAGTGTTTTTTTTTCTTTTCTTTAGCAGGAATTCGATTACAGAACGCCCTTCCGCACTTTATGGGATTTGATGTGAGATGTTTTTATATCTGGAGTGCATGAGACCTTTCAGATGCACAACGAGAGAATAAATCAAGCACGTTATATATATCATCTTACCCATTAATTAGTTGACAGTTTTTTGGATTTTACATTTTCTAATTCATAATTTTCACATGCGGAACATTTGTAGATGATACAGTGTAAGCATAGGATTACGTCAGCTGAACTCAGGCAGTTCTTCAATATCAAAGGGATTTATTTGGCGAAATTTATTACAATCTGAATTTTAAAAAGTGGTGATGGTACTTAATTTTATTAAAACAGCTGAAAATAAAAATAAATTCCGAGTAGTTGAAAAAAGATATGAAAATAAAAAATGTAAGGCAATTAAGTGGGGTATAAACTATATAAGTTGTTAATATTAAATAAGAGCAAATTAAATAGAAATAAAGAATAATCTTCATTTATATTTTCAATTTTATATTGCAAATCTCAGAAAGTTATTGTTTTGGGCTTTCTATAATTTTTAAAATTGTATATGATAAGAGAGGAGCTTTACTCACGCAAATTTTAATTTTACGTAAATTTATCAAAATTTTTTTCACTCGTAACTAGGGAGTGCATACTATAATGAGGAGACGCTGGAATACATATATGTTGTAAAAGCACAGGACCAAAGCATTATCTAGCATTCCCGAATGAGTTTTGGGACCTTTGGAAGATTGTAAATTAAAGGAACTTCAGTTTTATTGTCACTTTCATTATTAGATTTAAGTAATAGTAAGTTTTACTGATTTCTTGATTTACGATTAAAAACCTTTATTAACAACCCCTAAATTATAATAGCACTAAAAAGTCGTAACTATATTTTGTAGTCATAAGATCACGTCATTAAACTAAGCTAAAATTGAGTCCAATTTTTCTATATCACGCAACTTAGCTAACTAGTTGATCACTCAGATCAGAATTTGGACTTCTCGATTGCGTCTTTAATGAAGCTGACATCTCATCTATACCTGCGTTGGAAATTTGGTTTTTTACCTACTACTTTAATTTTCTTTTCATCTACAGACAGTCGTTTGCACTTTATGAAACGATTTTGTAATTTATTTTTGTCGTTTGCATTTTGAGATAAAAATTTGGCAACTTCAAAATAAACTTCTGCTACTGTTTTCTTTTGATTATAATGTAAAATAAAAGATTTATTTTGAAAATGGCTCCTAAAATTGACAGATAGATTGAAGGTTACGTAACTGCGCTTTCCGAGGAGAAATATTCGTATCAACAAATTATAAAGCGGTGTAAAATCGTGGATATGGCTTTTCAAAAAAAGGTATTTATAATATATTATATATGAAAGGAAAAAAGCGTCTAATTGAAAGTAAAAGGAAAACATGACCGCAAAATCCTCATCCTAAGACTGTTCGAACGCAGGTAAATATCAAGAAAGTGAAGTCTCTGATCTTAAAAGAAAATCCTCGCCAATCAAAGATCCATTGCTTTGAAACTAGGAATGTCTTCTGGCACTCTAACTAAAATCATTCATGAAGATTTGAAGTTACAAAAGTTGTTTAAACCTAAGTTCATCTGCTTTTGCCAAAGCATATTGCTGAAAGAAAAACCAGTTGTAGAAAATTATATTAAAAACACCTAGCTGCTGAAAAAGGGAAATTTGTGGTACCAGTCGATGAGGCATGGGTGCATTTAAGTGACTGTAAGAAAAAAAGATCAATTTTCTATGCTCAACTGACGGGAATGACCGAACGAAATGGCTTCGTCAATGTACCGAAAAGTTTCCAAAGGTATTTATGATGGTTGCAGGATTTGTTACAACGGCAACCTTTGAGTTTGAC
The DNA here is from genome assembly GCA_907164885.2 of Dolomedes plantarius. NCBI lineage: Eukaryota > Metazoa > Arthropoda > Arachnida > Araneae > Dolomedidae > Dolomedes > Dolomedes plantarius. The sequence continues at coordinate 82,003,929 of OU015494.1, read as the reverse complement.
ACCTCGGACCCCCAGACCATTAAGGTCCATCGTCCATGATACACCTGAAGACCAGTCCCTAAGTAGCAAGAGCTGAATACGCAGTAGAGGGTTAATTTCCCAAGTTCGGTGGCATTTTCCATTGATGTGGGGCTGGAGGATGCCGGACAAACAGTACAGATCTGCCATCCGCTCAAGGCACCCCCAGCCCCTTTGTTACAACGACAAATTAAAAATCAAAAAGTCTCAAGTAAAGCGAAATAAGTTCACTCTACTATCAGCAGAAAATTTTAGAACCAATTTTTAAGAAGAAATTCTAACCTTATATGTTTAGGGCATTGATAAAGATGAGCTTCATATGGACAAAGTTTCTAATCACACGTCCTAATTTACTGCCACATTTTTAGCAAAGAAAGAATCACAAACAGGAATAAAGTGTATCCCATTTAATGAAATTCCTGTAAAATTACTTGACGCTTCTCCAATGGACTTTTGCGCTTTCGGTTTATTAAACTAGCCTTAGGAAAGCGGCATACAAGAACACTGAACCGACTTTGGAAAACGGTCCAAGAGTAATGGATAAAATTGACATGACAGTACAAAGGAAAAATTTATTTTCCTAGAAAATTCAAGCTAGAGCTATTGTCAAGAACTATGGCTATCAGATAGAAGCAAATCCCCGCACAAAATACGGCATTTATACATAAAACTTAACTATCAAAATTGTTCCATTAAGTGCGAACGACCTTCTGTATCTCTTCTGGAACCTCATGCCCACGATAAAACGCCCTCATTAAAAATAGTTTCTTGGTTACTCGTCTTGATGAATATAGTGTGAGGCTGGTTGATAGAGTTTGGAAATAACTGCGTTGGAAAAGTTGGTTAGTGAATAACACTAACCTTGAAGCAACGGATAAAACAAATCCACCAGGCAAAAGTTTTTGCTAGATATATATAATTTTATGTATTTATTATTTATATGGGATCTATTTTGTTTCTTTGACTGAAGTTCTAGCGACATCAAAAAATTCTGCATATATATATATATATATATATATATATATATGTGTGTGTGTGTGTTGTGTGTGTGTGATATTCCCCATTACACCACTTCCTTAAATTATAAGCTGAAAGGAAAACTAGCTCATATTTGCATGGCTGGAGCTAGAATCAGCCTGAAATGAATAATAATTATATTTAAATGCAATCGGGCCAAACTTCTTAGTACTCGTTTATTAGCGCGAAAATACATCCGTTCATCCTAGAAGCACGGCTCGGAATAATATTACCTTTCAACATTAAACGCAAGAGGGCGAAAAAAAACTGTGGCTATTATTTGTAGGTCAGCAGATTTAGGGACTCACGAAAGCTTACCCACTCCTGAATTCGGACATATACACGTGTAGAAATGCAAAGGCATGCGATTCATGGGACGTTCTGTGACTAAGGCCATCCGCACTCGGGTCGTCTCGTACTCGGCTCGAACTCGAAACGATTTTTACCACCACTAACTTCCTACGTAATTGAATGGGACTCCACTAACGGGGCGATTGGCAATCGGCTCGAAGTCGAAGCGGTCTCGATTCGTACTCGTCTCGTTTCACACTCGAACTGTTTGGAACGGGAAAAATCGAGTATGACGCGCGGAATTTTCGATTATCAATGGAAGTGTTTCAACGTTAAATTTGTAGGAGAAGAGGAAAAACACCCCGGAGCTTTATGACCACATTCTCCGTGAATATTTTAGAAAAGATTGTCACAGAAAAAGCGTGAAATGAAGTTTGCACGAGAAGTCAACTTGACTGGTAACTATGTTTAGTTAAAAAATGTATTCATTATATAGTATTTCTATATTAATAACAAAACTTATTATAATCATTCATTAACAAATTCTTATTACAATTTCACGAAATCTATTCTGATTAAATGCATAAAAAAATAATAATAATCGGAATACAAAACACAGAGCGAAATTCAATATATTTAATTTTTCAAATCAGTAAACATAAAAAATTATGTTTTAATTTTGATGAAAAAATATCAAAGCCTGGACTTTGTGGTGGTGATTGCTACCTGAGTCCCACCGTCTCACCTACACAAACACAAGAACTTAGCACAAACTTTTGTATCTTAAAAATTATATGCATTTATAACTCCGATTGAAAACGAAATTTCAAATAATTTTATAATTAATAAAAAAAATTGTATTTTTATAACATTAAAATATACCGAACTGAATTTTTTTTACCTTCTTTTGACATTCTAAAGAATGCTAAAATTTTGCATTACTTTCTTGTAATTAATGTGGCGCAACAAACAGCCGATGGTGAAAATTCCGTTCCAAGTACGGATGTACTTGCACTCTCCTCCGAAAACTTCTCCTTTTTATCTTACGGTACCAATATAACATAAGAATGTCCTCCTCATCACTGGAGCTGCTCATTTTAAACAAATAAAAACAAGAAGTTTTGTACTTTGCACGTTAAAGACATTCAACCTACTGAGAAAAATATGGATTCGTCATCCCGCTTCGAATTCGAGACGAAACCACTTCGAATGCGATTCGACCCATGTGCGGGTAGACTTCGCATAGTTCATGCAAGACGCACATCTCGCTTCGAGTTCGAGCCGAGTATGAGACGACCCGTGGGCGGATATATATATATATACAGGGTGTCCCAAAAGGTCGTTTACAAACTTAACATGCTGGTCTGTCATATCATGATGAACAATATTTACATACGAACTTGTGTCCGAAAATTCAAACTGCGACCGCTAGAGGGCGATAATTGCACGAAAACGGGAGAGTGGAAAAACAATCATTTCAGGCGTGGACGTTGAAGGAGAAGGATGAATGAGTTTAGTAACGCAGAAATGGCCGACATGCATTACGTATACGGGTCCGCTGATGGAAATGGACGAGCCGCGGCAACGGACGTACCTTGAGCGCTTCCCAAACAGACGTCAGCCAATCATGTTTTGTTTGGACGATTGCACCGCAGATTACGTGAATCAGGTCTTTCGGTAGTACGTAGCCACCTCGGTCGAGAACGTGCTACACGCACGCCTGTCGTAGAGGAAACCGTGCTACAGGAGTTTGCCATCAACCCGCAAAACAAGTCTTCTAGAAGGCGAACGTGTCATTGGGGTGTAGGTCGTTCCACCATAATGCGCATACTGCACGATGACATGCAACACCCTACCACTTCCAAAAAGTACAGGCATTGTGCGCTGACGATTATCCCAAACGCATTGCATTCTCACTCTGGTATTTGCAACAGCGGGTCGCACAGCCAGATTTTCCATCGGGATTTTGGTTTCTGATGAATCCTGCTTTACACAGGAGGTGTCGTGAACTGCACAACATGTCACGTATGTGGCGCATGAAAACCCAAGATGTACACGTGCCCTGCACATCAACAAACGTTTTGCCGTTAACGTTTGGGTTGGTATTATCGGTGACATATTGATTGGCCCTTACCTTCTACCTGAACGCCTCGACGGAAATACCTATCGCATTTTTTTAGAAAGAGCTTTGCCAGATCTGATGGGTGACGTTCCAGCCGCTACACGCCGAAACATCTGGTTTCAGCATGATGGAGTGCCTGCCCACTTTAGCTACGCTGTTCGAGAATACCTCGATAGGACTTATCCTAATCTCTGGATCGGTAGAGGCGGACCAGTCCAATGGCCGCCACGATCCCCCGACCTGACTCCCCTGGATTTCTACCTGTGGGGACACATGAAGTCCATAGTGTACGAGACACCAGTAACATCGGACATGGATCTTATTTCCAGGATCGCGGAAGCGGCAGCACGTGTCCGTGACACTCCTGGCCAATTTGAACGGGTTCGTGAATCCATGCGCAGACGCTGTGAACCGTGCATTGTGGCGAATGGAAGGAATTTTGAACATTTGCTGTGATGTAATGATGTTTTGTAATAAAAATCATATTAACACCGCTGTCGATATCATTTTTTTTCTCCTCATCTAGACCTGCACTTATTTCCCTCTAGCGGTCTCAGTTTGAATTTTCGGACACAAGTTCCTATGTAAATCTTGTTTACCATGATATGACAGACCAGCATGTTAAGTTTGTAAACGACCTTTTGGGACACCCTGTATATATTAATACTAATAATATATATATATATATAATATATATATATATATATATATATATATATGATAATAACGGCCCACCATTATATATCTAAAGCGTATTTAAAATTATTCTGTTAAAAAAGCACGACCCCTTTTCTACAATTGCAACCTAAAAGTAAAATAAGATAATTTATATTAGCCCTGCAGATCATTATACAGGCATGTGAAGTAGCTGAACTCGATAACATCCCCAGATATCAGTGTAGGAAGTTTATGAGATTCCGAATGCCAGTGTAATGTCAAAATTCTTGAAGAGTCCTCGAACCACTCTGTACTTATGGGTCTTGTAGCACTCAAACCACACTTTACAAGAACTTTATGGCCACTTATCCAGCACCCAGGTCAATAGTTCGCGGTTCTAACAAGCACGGAATCTAGCAGCTAACAGTCCCCGGAAAAAACTGACGTGGACCACGTGAACTCCACGAAATCTAAAGTCGCCCAATTTAATATTAAGTAGTTAGGCCCTCTGGAGTCAATATCCGCAAAACACTCATTTACTATTTGCGTGAACAGAAGATTTCGCTCTCTTCGTGTTCCTAAACTCTCGTTGCTGTCGGACCTGCCTGTCCGATATGATGTAAAAATCTGCGTTCTGAATGCGCCCCGGCAGGGACCGGTGGCGTTGCTATTGTGTGTGTCCAGTTTTCAAGATACCTGTTTTTTTTCTGAATAATATTATGTCTACATTAAAATCCGTATAAATTAATATGCGTTGCATATCTGTTGTGTGCGTCCTTCCAATGCCTCTTCAGTGTGTGGTTTTCCTCCCCGATGTGGTTTCCTCCAACATGTTTGTGTTTCCTCTCCTCTACATAGTTTAAGTTAAAGTTTATCGTGCGCGTATGCCGAGCTCATCACAAGCCTTCGTATATATATATATATATATATATATATAAAGTGAAACTTCTCTAAGGCGGCCAGTCATGGTTCGAAATGAAAGGGACGTTTTGAGGGGTGGCCGTCGAATAGTGGAGGATTTCTCTAAGGAAGGCAAGTAATGGTTCCGAAAAAAAGTCGTTTTGAGGGGTGGCAGGCTAGAGAAGTTTTACTGTGTGTATATATAAACACAGTATCACATTCGTGGTTAAAAGTGAATGTCAGTTATTGTTTTCTCCTCTGCATGCAATAGTTGTTAAGTGTGAAATAAATTCATTGGTATACAAAATAACTAAATGTATACAAAAAAACATTCCATACATAAAATATTCCCCAAATGTGAAAGAAACTTGAATGGGACTAAATCAGATCAATTCAATGATAAAGAAAATTAATCTGCATTGAATTATACTTTTAGTATAATTCAATGCAGATTAATTTTTCTTTGTCATTGAATTTCTCTGTTTTCTCATTGATACATATAAACGGAAAATTATCACTTCCTTATTCTCGTATTGATCCATAAAAAAATTGTTTCCAACAATGAGCGATGTTTTACTTTTTCCAAATATACACTTATACACATACACATTCTTCTATTTTCTGTAACTTGAATATACATAATAAACATGATCGACCCATTTGGATGAATAAGTTAGATAACCAAGTTTAACAGATAATCGGAATTATAAATGAATATTAGGAACTGTTAGAAAGAAGATACATTTAGATTCGGCAGAAATCTTTCCGCCTGGCAAGTTTGTATTCAGAAAGCATTAATAAAGTATACTAGTTTGAGAAATTATCAGTGTTAGCCTTTATGTACTTTTGTAGCCAAGAGAGTTATTGCTACAGATTTCATAAGTCATGAAGTATTTTTATGATAACATTTCTTAAAATTATAAATAAAAAGGGTTTATAAAGTTAAATTATGTATCAATGACATGTTAGGAAGAAAAATAAATGACCCCACTTTTTTTCCACCTGAATATAGCGTAATGTTTTTTATTGAGTAACTATAATTTTTAATATTACTAAGTATTAAATATTGAAATTTTAAAAAATTCTCGCTTTATCACAATATATTGGAAAAATTATTAATGACATAAAAAGACCGACATTTAATGCTTTGTATTTTATTACTTTTATTTTTTCAAAATCTCATTACCATCAGGAAAAGCAAAATAAAATGATTTTACTGATGATTTTTTTTCCAACTACTTTTTCTGAATAAAAGTGCACAGGAAAAATATTTTGTTGGGCTTTTTTGAAAATTTAGGAGACTGTGAAATAAATGATTAACCCCAATGTATTTTACTAAAAAAGTGTTAATATTAGAATTATGAAAAAAAGTTATGTACGAGTTCTTTTGTGCAAGCTTACTGCATTAATGAAGATCTGATTTAAAACTAAAAATTGTATAAAAAGTTTTGTTTACAAATCTGTCCATTAACTTGTGTTATGAGTAGTGTAATGCTCTGGTCCTTAACTCTGAGACTATATGACATTCAGAGGCAACAAATGTATAATAAAGAGTGATCTGTTACACATTACCTAAGGATTAAATTCTCAAGCTTTAACTGGTATTAAATCTCCATGACAATAGAGAGTTTCATTCTCTTCCGTTGCAAATGTCATTAACTCAGAAAGCCACTGAATTTCAAATGTATGCAGTAACAATAAGTGTTTTAGAAATAACTTTAAGTAAAATATCCCAAAGAATTTAACGATAAAATATTAATAATTTAGATAAAAAAATTAGGCAACATTGCTTTAAATACGAGACATGATTTTCACGAATAAACAAATTATGTTTAAGTTAACGTTTATTAGTTTCTATCACCTTTTTTCTTTTTAAAATCATCTAAATTGTATATATATATATATATATATATATATATATATGTATATATATATATATGTGTGTGTGTGTGTGAGTGTAATAATAAGAGGGAGAAGCTGGACGGCTTGTAGTCGCATAACCGGGGTTGTAATCTCAGTAAGTCGTACCGAGTGGCGAAGGAAGGAAGTCCAGGCAGAACAAACATAAACTCCACATAGCTGGTATACGTCTTTTATTACACAGTACTTAGATGAGGAAATATACTCCGTGACTGCAACACTGAACTTCCAGTATGGAACGAATATATCGCGCAGTAGATGGGGAACGGGGCCCCGGCCCGCAATTCGGGAGAACGAAGTTCTTACATCCTGATGGTTTGCTGGTTCGAACACAAAAGCTCAGAAAGGACACCAAAATCTGCCAGGTAGAGGCGCACTGACTTTTTAATTGGTTAAAAAACTGACAATGGCAAATGCAAACTGATAATGCAAATAGCACAAAAGATCATATTTTTTTATTGTACAAGTGATTTCCAATCGCTGAGTTGTAAAAAATATTTTATATATGCAGGGATACTCAGGCATGCTTAGATGAATACCAACAAACTTGTAAGCAGGAGTAACAAAAATAAAGGTGTTGCTAAGAGCAGTAATTATAAGCATGCTGTCAAACGATTGATTATCAACAGTTTTCAAATAAAGAACATTTGTGTCTTAAAGTGCTTTCCATCAATTCATTTATCTATTTTTGTATAAAATGAAATAATCCATGCTTAGTGGTTTTCAACCATAATTACAGATTTGAATGAGAAGTAAATCACATATTTTTATCTATTTTTGAAAGCAAATTTTCCTATATAGCTACATCTTCTTCTACGCAGATCACAAATTAATGCTGTTACAAATGAAAATGCGGGCTACATTTAAGATTTAATTTTTTTATTTCTTGAGTATTAATTTCGAGAGGTTAACAACATTTTCTTGGATTTCAAATAAGATTTTGAGAATGAAAATAAGTTTTTATCAGTTCTCGAAAGAACACTGTAGGCAAACAGAAATTATATATATATGCGCATACGCATACAAGGGGATTAAAGTGGGCCGTAAGAATCGTGGTCATGTACCTTACCGATGTCTAATAAAATCTAAAGATGATTTTTTAAAGAGTTATTTCTTTTATAGTTGCAAAAAATGAGTTCTTTTATTTTTCATGTACTTTTAATGTACTAAAAATAAGTAGTTAATAAACAACAGGTAAAATCCCATGTATGTAAAGCCATTGAAACAAACAGTACGTATGTTCAGTACGCAACATTTTTATAAATTTTTTCACAGCTGTATGTGATATACAGCAGTAGGATAAAGAGCCTGTTTAATAATCTAAAGGACTATGATTGTATTCTAGAATGCATGGAAATGTCAGAAATTAATAATTAAACTCATTCAACATACTTTTTCCTAGTTACTGTAGAATTTTCGTATTGAAAATATATGCTTTCCGGAGAATATGTGCTTTTATGGACATCAAAAAGTGATGAAAAAATACGAAGGAAGATCAATATATATCCAATTTTGAGAAATGCTGTAGAGAATATAAAATTTTCTTTCATAATATCAGAATAACACTTTAAATATTGACAGGTAAGAAAGCTTCTCAAAAAATTTACATTGCATTCCATTTAAACAATTTTAGAAGACTTTTTACTAGCAGAGTTTTATAAAAAGAACCCCACCGAGATTGAAATTCATTATGAAAAGAAGTTGTCAGAAAGTTTTATCAAAATGGAAAAGTTTTTAAAAATTCTTGAATTTGTTTTTGAAGAATTTATTTTGCCTTATTTATATAATTTTTGTATACCCCCAACGAATCACTGTTAAGAGAAGTTATTAGTTAATGGGAGAATGAAATTAAAATATACATCTTCAAAAATATGAAATTATGAAGTAATTATGTTTCCTGAAGTTAGGATAAATGGAACTGCATACACATGTAAATAACTGTACTTTTTCTGATAAATCTCTTCATTAAAACTTAAAGGTATAGATTTTTGGAATTCTCTTAATAATTTACATTTTTTAAAAGAATTTTTCATACCGTTCAATATAAATGTTGAATTTAGGGTTTATACTTTGAGATACCTGAAATGACCTAATTTTAGAGGAATGCAACAATCTATATGTATGTATGTATATCTCATACAACTTTTGACTTTGTGAAACTGATATTACGATACTTTTTATATCTAACTAAATCCTAATCGTTAAGTCTCCTTGAAAACTCATGCATGACTGGAAATTGTTTCATATGAAATTCAGAGGTTCTTGAATGTCAGCAAGCAAATTTCCTTTTCTTATGCATTTTTAAACAAATCTCAGTACAGAAACCCTCCAAAGCTATCATCACAGATTTGAGGTAAATTGTATTATGACAGTGAGAACTTCACTTTCCTAAAAGTATTTTCAGTATTTTAATGTGTTTTAATGCGAGTTCCTAGTTCTATGTTTACTATTTTCGAAATGTATAATGATATTTTATTCGAACCTGAGGCTTTGATCTGGATAATCTCTTCTTACCAGTTTATATCATAGTTTTCTCTCCTTTTATTTCCGACTAAAAAAAGTAAAAAGAGAGGAGGAATCCTAAGATTTAAATATAACTCTTTAGACATGACGTCATTGAAACTTCAGTGTTATACTTCTATTGACATCTTCTTATCATTTTTATATTAGAGGAATATTTCTAGCAAAGAGACTTATTAATGCCCACCTCAAAATGACAACTAAAATCACTTTTCAGTGGTGATTATCAAGAGTTTAATGTCATTAAACAGGTGATTAAGGTCCTTATTTAATGATATCGTGATTATGTCAGTCTCCTCTTCATTGGTGGGCCTCTTGGATAAACCTAGCTTTGGAGAGAAGGCTTACGATTTGTTAAAAATTCATGTCAACAAACTTTGGTTATATTAAATATTATTTTTTTAAGTATTATTACACAATTTAGTTTATGTCATTCTTTAGTAACGTACAAAAAGATATATTAAATACATCGAATTGCCCATTTTTATACTTTTTTTTGCATTACTAACATTTCTTTTAAAGGGATTTTTAAATTCAGATTTTTTTCCCTGTTACCAGAATGAGCATCAGATATTTTTTTATATTAGTTAATAAAACATCTAAACTTTTGAAGATGAAAAATTAAAAATATGTCTTGGATAGAAATAATATTCTCTTGCAATCATACGGTTAGAAGTTCCATTTACAATCAAAATATTTCTGTTATGCGAATGTCTTCAAACATTATTTCATGTTGGCTTTCAATAAAATATCAGAACAAGAAAGCGATTCTGAGTAGAAAAATTTCTTCTTCTGTATCAGAAAAAGAGAAACAAAAACATTTCCCTTTCATGAAATGCAGAAAGTTATGAACAAATTCGGAAATGAAATAGGAATTGAGAGATTCATTCTGCATTGAAATAACAAAACGTTTGAATCGAATTACTTCTCTCTTTAAAAAGCTTCGCCTACATCAGAAAAAGAAACTTTACTAAAGTTGGAATTATTAATTCCCTATAAGAATATATATTGAGGTTAATAAATGGCCTTAAGTTATTCTTTTGAGTTGTATAATCTTAGTTGAATAACTTTATAGATTCCTCTTTATTTAATTTTTCTATGGGAAATCTGTTCCTATAAATGCCTCTTTATATAAAATACTCATAAAATATGTCAATACCTTATAAAAGGACTGATATCCCGAAGGAATTTTCCAAGAAAGGAAGAATAGCATAGTCATATTTTAATTGTTCTCTTTTTATAGTTGAGGAGATAATTAAGTGAAATGCAGTCGAAAGTACACAATTAAGTATTGAGTCATTTAGAGCATATATTCTAGGAATAATTTGATTAATTTTTATGTGAAACTATGAAAAAAAAATTGTGACTGCTGCTGTGTAACACGGAGGTCTTATTTAAAACTGACATCAAATGCCCCCTTACACACAAACACACACACATATATATATATATATATATATATATATATATTTATTTATTTATATATATATATATATATGTATATATATATATATATATATATATATATATATATATATATATATATTATATATTATATATATATATATATATATATATTATATATATATATATATATATATACATATATATATATATATATATATATATATATTATATATTTATATATATATAAATATATATATATATTTATATATATATATATATATTTATATATATATACACTGCTGGCCACCCAAATTGCAACACCAAGAAAGACAAGAGATATCACAACAAAATTTATTTTGTAGATAACATGTTGACCAAGTATCAAATGATTAAATTTATAGACTTCTGTGAAGTGTGGTTCCTGCCAAAATCAGTAACCAGAGTAGCCGCCATTGTTGGAGATCACCGCTGCCACACGCCTCGGCATTGATTCAAAGAGACTTTGGATGAGTTCTTGGGGTACAGCAGACCAAGCAGCTTCCAAACGTTGCCAAAGTGGATCTGCTGTGGCAGCTGGTGATGGAATCTGGGTCAATCGTAGAGCAACCATGGACCACATGTTTTCTATCGGCGAAAGATCCGGAGAGCGAGGCGGCCAGGGAAGCAATTCAATCTGGCGATTGACGAAGAACCGTTGGACAATGCGTGCCACGTGTGGTCGCGCATTATCCTGTTGAAATATGGCTGTGGGCAAGCCCTGAAGGTAAGGAAGGACAACTGGCTCCAACACCTCGGAGATGTAGCGCTGGCTGTTTAAAGTACCGGCAATGCGTACTAGAGGTGTGCGAGAGTGATATCCAATACCGCCCCTTACCATAATACCCGGTGCAGGACCAGTGTGGCAGTGCATAACGCAGCTGTTCAGCATCCTCTCTTCACGGTGTCTCCAGACTCGAATGCGACCATCGTGGTGTTGCAGACAGAAGCGTGACTCGTCGGTAAAGACAATTTCATTCCATTCTGCCGTCCACATCCTTCTGTCATCGCACCATTGGCGGCGGAGACGTCTGTGGTTCTGCGTCAAGGGTAGACAAAGCAATGGACGTCTTGCGAACAGACCACTCTGCTGTAAACGGCGTCGAATGGTACGCGCAGACACTGGATGATGCGTTACAGACTGCATGTGCTGTGCTATGGTTCGTAATGTGACTGAGCGATCCGTCACCGCCATGCTCACAATTTGCCTGTCATCACGTGAAGTGATGCGCTGAGGTGGATGCAATCGAACACGCCGGTCCGTCGTACCCTCCTGCATCTAACGATCACATATCCGCATTACAGTTGTTTGGTTTCGTCCAACACGTCTACCGATTTCCCTGAAAGATAATCCACAATCTCGGTAGGCCACTATCCTTCCCCTGTCGAACTCGGATACTTGATCAAAAGATGATCGCTGTTTTCGACGAGGCATAATTGATCGTTTATTTCGAAAAAAAAACCACAAGAAAAACACAATTGCCGAACTTGAAATCGTCGAAATCTCCAAGCCTTAAATAGCGCTTTGAAGTGGCGCCACAGGCGCGCGTGATGTGCGTGTGCGCTGAAATTCTAATCATTTGCATATCTCACCTCCGCTAATACATGTTGTAAATTTCATGTTATTTGCATGTTTCCTTCAGGGTGTTGCATTTACAGTGGCCAGCAGTGTATATATATATATATATATATATATATATATATATATATATATATACCGGGTGGCCATAATTAAACTGACAGTGCTCACAGTGTTCTGTGACGCGATCTATTTGCGAGAATGACGCCACATTTTGTAAGAAGATTAAACAAGACGGGGGACGAAGGATTCGCGAAAAAATAAATTTAGTTCCAAAAGTCACCGCTAGGGAATATTTGGCGCTGTGTAATAGAAAATAGAGTGTTAACAATGCAAATCAATACGGAAATTACTTTTATTTTGCATTCCAAATGAGGTTCAAATGTGGCTGCCGTTGTTGTGGACCACATATTGCATTTGTGCCACAGTATGCACAACGCAGAAAGTAACATGTCTGCAGGAATCTCCCGTACAGTCCGTGATATGTTATCCTTCAACGTAGCCAGGTCCTGGACCACTCTTGATAGACCTTGGACTATAAGGTAACCCCATAGCCAGAAGTCGCATGGGGTAAGATCAGGTCGACGAGGTGGCCATGCAGTTGGAAAGGAGCGGCTAATGACTCTTTCTGTTGTGAAATTCTGTAGGTAGCAGCTGTTGCACCCGTACAGCAACGTGTGGAGGGGCTCCATCTTGCATGAAAATGAATTTCCCCCCAGGCATTGTCTTTGCTGAAGTGCCGGAATGACAAAGCTGTTCAACATGTGGCGATATTTCTGCATCCGGTAACAGAACAGGTTTCCGGTCCTGTCGGGGTAATGTTCTCATAGAAGAATGGAACTACGATAAATGCCGCTGTGAACCCACCACCAAACAGTTACCTTTGGTGAATGTAAGGGAATTTCTGTGACTGCATGTGGTGATTTGTCATCCCAAATTCGGCAGTTCCGGGTATTACACATTCATGCAGGTAAAAGTGGGCCTCGTCTCCCCATAATATTTTCCACGGCCAAGCATCATCCACCTCCATTCTGGCAAGAAAGGTGAGAGCAAAAGTCAATCGCTTATCATGGTCGGGGTACAGTAACTCCTGTACACGTCTGATCTTGTACGGATAGAAGTTGATAATCTTTCGTAAGATTTTCCATACCGTACTGTAAGGCATATCCATATTCCGAGCTAATCCACGAGCGCTAGAGGTGGCAAAATATTGTCTGGTCCTCTGTCGACATTCGCCGTGGCAACTGCTTTGATTGTATCCTGTGGTACAGGTTTTCGTCCTCTGCCTGACTGAACCTTCAGAGAACCTGTTTTCTCAAACGTCGCAACCATTGCTTTTAGCCCATTAACTGACACAGGACCGTTACCTTTACGCATTTTTTTGTGCGTTCTAAAAGCACGAAGAGCGGCTGACGCGTTGCACTGGTTGAGGTAAAAGAATTTGACCAGTAACGCACGCTCGACTAAAGAAGGAGACATTGCACATAAACTTTCAATCCGATTGATTCGAAACGTAACACATTGCCTTTTAATACCCAAGCAGCTGGCACTGTGCCAATGGATGTAACGTGAAATTTGAATAAAGAACTTCTTCTGCTCAGAGTACGTGATATTGCAGATCACGAAACTTTATCGGTGTTTATGTAGATTTTACGCTTTTTTAAAAGTGTTGCCATATTGCACTTGAACAAAATAAGAAAATGTGCATAATAAAAGGTAATTTTATTCCGTATTAATTTGCATTTGTTAACACTCTATTTTCTATTACACAGCGCCAAATATTCCCCTAGCGGTGACTTTTGGAACTAATTTATTTTTTCGCGGAATCCTTCGTCCCCCGTCTTGTTTAATCTTCCTACAAAATGTGGCGTCATTCTCGCGAATAGATCGCGCTACAGAACACTGTGAGCACTGTCAGTTTAATTATGGCCACCCGGTATATATATATATATATATATATATATATATATATATATATTTATTTATTTATATATATATATATATATATATATATATATATATATATATTTATATATATATATATATATATATATATATATATATATATATATATATATATATATATATATATATATATATATATATATTTATATTATATATATACAGTGGACGATCGTTAATTCGAACTCGAAGGTTCTCAGAAAAAAGTTCTAACTATCCGAAGTTCGAATTATCCGATGTTAAGAGAAAATATATAACTTTAAATGTGAATCACTGAAGAAGAAACTCTTCTAGTATGTATAACCCCTGAAAATATATTATACTACATTATCTAAAGTTAAACATATTAAAAAGCAATACAGACTTACCTTAATCATAAAATGAATCAGAAGATATGCAGTATAAAGTAAACTTTTATTAAAAATATGAATTACACTTTGGGGAAAAACTGTAAAATGGATGTTTGGTTCAGTTTATGATGCCTACATTGTTCAGCCAGCTTCTCGATTTGAAGTAAACATTTCAATTCATTTTCAGAGGAAGGTTCCATCTGAATAAATGCTTTCAGAGTTTTAATAGAGTCCATTATGGCTTTGTACATTATGGCCGCATTAAAAATATCTTTCGGCAGGTAAGTAGAGAATAGCCCTGGCAGTTTCCTAAAATTAGTGCATACGTCTTCGTTTACATATCAGAGCTCTAGCCACATACAGTTTGATAAGAAATATTTTGCCTTGACTTAAATCGAGAAAACCATCCATCACTGCATTTAAAATCTTTAATACCCATTCTACTTTCCAATTCATCAGCCTTCGTCAGCAATAGGGATCCATTTATCGGAAAATTTCGAGATCTAACATCCTGGAACCACAGCAGTAGAGCTTTTTCTAGAACTTCTTGGGACGCATTTCCCATGCGTTTCTTTCCTCTAGCAAATTTTGATTTTTCCCATGAATCTAAAATTGACTACTTGTTTTCAAATTAGTTGACAAGGCATTTTTTTTAATTCCATAGTCAGCTGCTAACTTTGTTTTACATTCGACTTTCTCTACTTTCTTTAAAATTTCTACCTTTGTCTCCAAAGTTAGGGTTTTGTACTTTCCACGTGTAGACATCCTGAATTTTTACACGTTCACACCATACAACGAGGAAGAAAAACTAGACCACATTAACTTGTCTGCACTGCAGTTATAACTGACGCAGCTCCCTAGAATCTGTGGTAAAGACTAGTTTTTCTGAAATTCTAAGAAAATCGATCCAAATAAAGGAAAATTCCTTTTTCCATTTAGCACTAATAAGAAGGAAAATAGCTACTAACGTTTAGCGGACATGCAATAGTCTAGGAATGCAGGCATGTGCCTCTTTACACAGAAGAAAAAAAAATGACACACAAAATAATAAATACAGTGTGTATTTTCTCCATTAAACGAGGAAAAAGAATTTTTTTTGTGTCAAATTTTTAGTTCGAATTAACCGAAGTGATAAAAATTTAGTTCGAATTAATGAGATATATTTAACATTAACTCCAATCCAAGTTTTTTGGGGCCTTTGGATTAGTTCGAATTAACCGAGTTCGAATTAACGAGCGTCCACTGTATATATATATATATATATATATATATATATATATATATATATATATATATATATATATATATATATATATATATACCCAACAAACACAAGACTGGCGACAACTTGACGGGCCGGTGCTGGAGGCGCTGGCAAAACGATAGGCTCGGGGGAAATGATCCGTACCGTTGCCGGGTGACTTACGAATCTCCGATGGGGGATCTCGTAGTGTATACCCTTTTGAGGGCCGGTGACGGTTGGATGGGAATCGAACCGAAATCGCTTTTCCTCTACGTCCCGGAATTGGAGCTCCGATTCGTAACCAGAAGTAACAGAATTCTGCATCAGAATTATGGATTTGAAAGGGAAGGCGAAGATTAAATTAAACAGACTTTTCAAAAATATTTATTTCATTGTTGTGAAACTTCTTTTAAGCGGGAAATTCCCAAAATTTTCCTTGTATGTAAAGATTGTATTATGTGAGAAGTATTAGGTGAAATTGTATAATTGTATTATGTGAAAATTCACATAATTTTCCTTGTATGTAAAGATTGTATTCTGTGTGTATTTTTTTAACTCCCTAAAAGCTTATAAAAACAGATGAAAATTAGTTTCATTGTTTATTTTTATATATTACTGTAGAAATTAAATATCTACTTAAAAATGGGTCCTTGTTGCACCACTCTTTATTTATAAGAGAGGAAATAGTGATAAAATTTGTATTTTTTTTTAATTTCTTTTATAGTATATTAAAATAATAATATATATTTTTGTAGATAAAATGTTCAAAATATATTTTTCAGGAAACCTACATATTATAAGTATTTCTAATTGTTAGATGCCATTATAAAACAACTGATTTTCTAGAATTATTTCTCGAATTTCATCGTATTAATTTTACAGTAACATATTCTTATAATATACATTTGAATGAAAGAAAAGGAATTTTAAATTAACAGACCTTAGTTAAAATAAACAAATCACACATATTTAGAAAAACATTAATGTAATGTAAATAAAGGAAACACGCCATTATTCAATCCAGTGTTCACCGCAGTTCCATCACAACCAATTGCAATAATGTTAAGTGTTGGTCGTAAACATATTTGCAATTGCTTAATTTTCAAGCATTTATTTCAAACGGGTTTGATTTTGATTTTTAAACGCGATGCTATACACTATAGCTGTGTTGTGATATAGACAATAGACCGTCTAAGCTCATGAAGTACCTCAGAGAGCTATAGGCTCGGTAAGAAAATTACGGGGCACTCTATTCATTTTGAGATTGATTCAACAAGTATGATAAATAATAAAAAAGGGGAAAAAAAGATGAGACATAGCAAATTTGAAATTGATTGTGTAGGAATTAAGATTAAAGAATAAGGTTAAGATAAATTTTAAAAGATTGTATTTTAAAATTTAAGTCATGAATTAGTTCATTATTTAGAACTTCCTAGAGTTTAATTTATTAAATTACTATGATTAATATAAATAATGTAGTAAAGTTTTAGCTTGAAATTTACGTTAAAAATTAAAAATTCCCTAAAACTTCGGAGAGTGAACCCAGAGATCCTGTCATGATGATTTCTAACTTTTTTCACTTCATAAGTATTTTCTAAGTTGACCTAATAATTGTAATATCTTTATAATTTCTCTTCAATTCACTTAAAAACTTACTCTTCTCTTAAAAAGAGGGGGAGGTAGTCGTCGTCTGTGTTTTTAGCTCCCCAGAAGCTTATGAAAACAGAAAAGAAATTTCTCAGCTACCAAAATATGTTATCACTTCATAAGTATTTTCTAAGTTGACCTAATAATTGTAATATCTTTGTAATTTCTCTTTAATTCACTTAAAAACTTGCTTTGTATTCATTAAGTGTCATTCCTAATCTTTTCACATAATTTTCTAATCGTTTGATTATTTTTTTGCGGAACACCCCTTTGTTTTAACCATGAAGTTACAGAGTACTGTAGCTTCATGGTTTTAACTAACTTTGAATTCAAACTGATCGCTCGGCGCCATTATTTTTTTTCGGAGAAGAAAGGCGGGTCGTATAGTTTGAATGACAGCTCCCTCGACCAATGGGCAACAGATTTTATTCTCAGCTGAAAGCTGCCTCTCGTGTGACCTCAAAATGCGTGACTGGCGCTATTTTCGTAACCCTAAAATTTTAGATTGCACGTGTTTAAGGACAAAAGTGGATCTAAAACATTTTCTGAAAATTTTATCAAATTATATACATTATGTGAGATATCATGATAACCGCAGAGATTTGTGCTAAAAAACATATTCTGAGAAACACACATTTTTGAACTCTCTGTGGCCATCTCGAGTACCACCCCATATATTGGATTTAAAGATTGGTGTACCTATTATGCTTCTCAGGAATAAATAATATACCCAGAGAAAATTTCCAGGGTAAGTTGAAATTTTATATTTATTTTTATAAGTATTTGCTAATTAAATTAATATTTAGAATTGTAATTTGTACGCACTATTTAGATTTTTATATCCTTTAGAAAGTATAAAATACATGACACAAATGTCAATTCCAAATCTACATAGTTGAAAAATAAAAATGTATTTTCATTTCCAGTATAATATTTTTCGTTTTATTTCTTTAAAGAAATTTGAAAGAAAATTATAATGAAATTTTTTTTAATATCTAATCCAAATTAAACATTTTTTTTACTACTGGATTGATAAATCAGTTACACATGATTCCTCCATAGTAAATTCATGCATAGTATTCAATGCATAGTATTCCTGCATAGTATTCAATGGTGAAAAATTGTAAAATATATTTAATAGGAAAATGGACAATGTTCTTATTGCCAGGTATCAATAGGCAACAAATTATCCATGTCTAAATGTTAAAAGATGGATTCAAAAACATTCCACATTATAAAAGATTCTAAAAATGAACTTGTAAATCATACAAAAGGATCTATTGAATTCCTTATTAAATTGTGTTTTGAGTAATCTTTATAAAATACCGTGCATTTTATACAGTATAAAGAAATAAAGAACAAATATTCTTAAAAGTTTTGTGTTCATAATTTAAAAGAATGTATTTAGTATAATTATATATTTTAATTTAAATACTAAACACTAATAGGTATTTTTCATGTATAATCTTAATAGCCTTAAAATATAATTTTTTTAAATTCTATTAATAATGTTCTATGTGTACACTCAATTGCTATATATGTATATGTTATTCCTACTGGGTGAAATTTCTTTATTTTACTTTATTTTCTCTTTTTTTTCTTTATCGAGAGTAAAGATATATTCAAAATTTCAAAACCAGATCAAAATATTGTTTAATCAGTATCCACATGTCAAGTAAATATTGAAACAATAGCAAATATTGGAGCATTTTTTTTATTTTGAATATCTCATTAAATAAAAAGCTTATTTAAGGAACATTTTGAATTTCAGTTGCTATTAATCAATATTTTGAACTGGCTTTGAGAATTAGATTATATTTCTACTCTCTCTGAAGATATAAAATAAAACAATTTCACTCTTTAGGAATAACATAATGGTGCATACTTTTTGCAACTGAGTGTATATATTCTTGCAATTGAGTGTATATATATTTTCAAGAATTATTAATTTTTGTAGGTATGTGACTCCATTGTATTCCTGAATTCATTCAAAGAACCTCTGGAGTAATGAGAAAATGTGGCTGAGAGAAGGTGTTGACAGAGCCAAGCACCAAGGCCTAGGAATTCAAGATTGAAGAATCTGGCAACTAGTTGCATTGAGAGTGGCTCCCAATGTTTGAAATCCAGAACAAGTGTGAATATGGTCTTCGAACTACAGATTTATATTTCAGATTTATTTCAAAATTTTGGAAATTTAGATCGTATTAGAGTTTTAAATTTGTGTCAATATAGATGCCACGTGCATTTAATTTTCTAATTTGTATCGTGTTTGAAATCACTTTTATCAATGTTATTAGAGATGAGGGCAGTGAAAATTATTCCAAAATAGACTGTTTAGATACATAAATTGTTTCTTAACTTATTAATTTGCATTCCATGTTTTTAAATTATATATTTATAAGTATATAGATTTGTAGATTATCAGAATGTGTACATACAAAAAATTGCTTTATTGTAATAGATATTGTACGATAAGAGTTATTATAAATCTGAGAATGTTCTCAATAACTATCTATAAGCTGTTCATCTCTAAAGGTCTTTTGGAAATTATTTTGTTGTCATGCTGTGCAAAATAAATGTGAACTTATTGGCTTAAAGTATATATATAAAGGGTAAAATTAGTTTCTTTTCCCCTTTTTATATTAGTGATAAGCAAGTTTATAAAGAACTCTACTTTTCAATACTTCTTGGTTTGATAAACCATTCAATTTTTATTATGGCATTATAAGAAAATGTTGGTTTTTTACAGAATTTTGAAACTGGAATATAATTTCAGAGCTTCAGAATTGAAAGACAAATACCATAAGTCCACTTGGATCTCATAACCAGTGTAAGTTTTTGTTTAACGTCACTGAGCCTACCTTTTTTTATTCTCGAGATATACTTTTATTTTCAGCAGTGGACTTGTGGCCAAAATCCCTGTTTTTAATAATTTTTTAGATTTATTTTTAACTAATTTAAATCTTTCTATGAAAAAACTATAAAAACATTTATTAAACAACTAAAAATTTCAAATTAGTTTTTTTAACTTATACGCTAATCTGAACTTTCTCATAAACTTTGGTCTCAATAATTTGTGGATAGAATATTGATTTTCTTTATTTGTTCTTTTTTAACTGTGAAGCTTGTTGTTAAGGTTTTAGGTGAGTGAGAGAGTGCAGTCCAGGGATTTCATTTAACATGACTCTTGTGAAAGTCTTTAACTCTTGCCAAAAAAAGGGATTTATATTATAAAAGTATAAAATGCCAAGGTTTATTTAGAAAATATAAAATCTGTTCATGGACAAAGTTTGTTTATAAAACTGTAGATAAGACATCCATTGTGAGTTGTGGTTTATTATATCAAAATGTGTGTTTGATAAGTGAATGAAATAACCCTTTCTTAATAATGGAATAGAACTCCTGTATAATCAATGAATTCACGGATACAAGATACAGTTCCAAAAAGCAAAACTCCTGGTTTACAGAGTCTTTTATAATAACAGAAAAATGATATTTATATATAATGAAAATGTGAAGTGCCAAGCTTTATTTATTCTTAATGGTTAACATTAAAATTTTAAAAATATTTTTAGAATTTCCTGATAAGTTGTTAGAGGTTCGTTGATAATTCATTACAGAAGTAGTAAAAAGGAAATTGATTTTGGATGTATTAGATCATTAGTTAATGGGCTAAGTAATTTTAAATTTTGGTAAAATTTAATTTTATGCATGTCATAATTTTTTCTCTCTGTTAAACATGTTTATTCCATTTTAAGTCTTAATACTTATATAAAGAATTTGGATTAAATGAAAACAGTAATGAGTCATGGTGAAAATGTATTAAATGTGGTAATTGAATTGCTTGATGTTCTAAGACATAAAATTTCTGATCATCAAAATACAATAATTGACTTCTTGACTGAACAACTGACTTTATTATTAAACAATATCCTATTTTGCTACCCCCCTTGTTTAAGTATATTATATAATCATGATTCAAATCCTAATAGACCATTATTTTATATTTTTGATCCTGTACACATTCTGAAGTGTGTCAGAAATAATTGGCTGAATCAGAAGAATTAGGTTCAGTGTATGTATTTTATTGATTTTAATGATCATAACTTAACTAAAACTGCCTCTTTTAGAACCATTAAAAGTATCCATTCTTTAGAGGATGGACAGATAGTTAAATATGTGTTCGGATTAACTTTAAAAGCTCTATACTCCATCTTCTATGGAGAGACAAAATGTTAAACTATGTCTTCAAATTTTCAATGACCATTTTGTTGAAGGGTTGAAAGTGCTTTCTACACATACTGATGAACCTTTTTGTTTAGAAACATCTGAATATATTGCAATCATTATTAAATGGTGGAAGATAATGAATGTGTAAAGTAAGTTAAAAGGGGGTCATAAACGAGATGTGTATTGTGAGCCTTTGTTATCTAATGCATCCAATGAAAGGTTATGTACCTACAAAAATTCTTAGTTTGGCTTGATACTTGGAATTCTCTTAAATATACTTCTGGCTTTTTAACTAAAGAAACATATACCACACTTTCTCACACTGTACATGCTGTACTTGAAATGTGAACATATTGTTGCAATGAATTGGGGATGGCATATTTCTTAACAGGAAAAATTCAATTCGACATTATTGAAAATAGGTTTGGAAAATTTTGCCAATTGTCTGGGTCACAATACAACATCTCGTTGACACAGGTTTTTGAAAATGAATCGAAGCTTAGACTTCAAACCCTGGCCCCTTAATTTTATAATTTGTATCGTGTTTGAAATCACTTTTATCTATGTTATTAGAGATGAAGGCAGTAAAAAAAATATCTTTTGTATTTTATCTTAAATATATCTATTATGTGCTTTCTTACATGCACACGCACACATTAGCCAGTTAAGACATAACTATGTTTTACTATCCTAAAATTAAGCGTTAGAAACTCATTAAATCTAAACTTTAGTTAAGTGTATGTCTGGGAACTAGTGCCTCATCTCGGATATGGTATGTAAACTGGAATTTTTTCAAAAATTCTGATTAGTACTTTTTTTCTCCCCATTGATTCTGAACTCTTCAAGTTAAGCATGAGGTTTGGGTTAATGAAAAAATCATAGACAGCATCTGTTTTATGTTGTTCTTTAAATTGTTGCATTATGCTTAGAATTTCTTTTATTGCCTTGTCAAATATTTGATTGTACTAAATTTTTTAAAATTCCACTGAGCATCTTGTTTAGCTGTTAAAAAAATGGGGGGAAATGCATTGTAAATTGTCTTTACTTCAAAGTTTCATAATTAAATATGTTGATAAAGTTGTGCCTGAAAAATAACTCAACTGATTCTGAACATCAGTTGGAGTTTTATGGAAAGTTATATAATAGTTAGTTGAAATTGTTTCTTGGAAGTTTTAAATAATCCTGTCGATTAAATGATTAGTTATTACAGATATAAATAAAATAGAGTAGAATGCCTTGATAGAGTACAATAATAAACAACATTGAAAGCTGACTTGAGACTTGTCTAAAATGACAACAAAATTTTCTCTTAACTATCGAGAATATTATCACATTGAAGGTAAAGAACACAAGAATGAAGATTGAATACTAAATAAAACATTAGCATATAAAATCTTAAATTTCTAAATCTGACCCAGCATCTGTATTAATGCTCTCTATGGCATGTTGTAATCAGATTTAGAAATTTAAGATTTTGTATACTAATGTTTTACTTAGCATTAAATCTTTATTCTTGTGTTTCTCTACTTTCAACGGCATTATTGTCAATAGTGAAGAGGAAATCTTGGTGTCATTCTAGACAAGTCTCGGATTCAGCTTTCAATGTTGAGCTGAAATTATACTCAACATTGAAAGCTTATTATTGTACTCTATCAAGGAAATCTACCCTATTTTATTTATATCTATAATAACAAATTAATCGACATGGTAGGATTTTCTACTGTACAGAGAGAAATTTAGTGAAAAGGGGAATACTCTTTAACAAATATTTTATAACTATTTTCTATTAATATATTAATTTTATCAAGTAAATATTTATTACATGATGTTTTTTTCACAGTATGTAATTGGTTTTACAAAAAAATGTGGTAAGAATTTACTTCTTGGAAGTAGTTATCAATAAAATGACAACAGATTTAAAACTGCACTCATGTGTTGGGTGCTGTTTTATATATAAGTTTTTTTAAACCCCTGTCTCAGAATTTATATTTCCTAATAGGATTTAATTAATTCTACTTTATCAACAATGAATTTTTTCAACTACTTTTTCAACAATAAATTACCCTTTAATGTACAAAACCATGCAAAAAATAATTTTCTTATCTGCAGAGCATTTACTAACTCTACACCAAAAAATAATTTAAATAAATTCTTTTGATTCATAAATTATATCAGGGGATGGGAGTCATTTTCCTTTCACTTAAATTTATGAACTGATTTTCTTTCTTTTTTTTTTCCTAGATGCCGTAAAGATCGAGCAGAGGTACATCGAAGGGATCCTGTTTAAAGAAAATTTAGAAAGAAATTGTGTAAATGTGCTATGTACTTTCTTAATAAACTATTTTTACTTTAAACCAGCTCTTTTCTGTATTTAAAAGCATGTGTTTCTATAATTATCTTCTATTGCGTAATTTTAAGAAATATTACTATCATAGTACTATTTCTCAAAAATAGGAATGATATTATATAATATAAAAGAATATAATTGAATATATTATAATAATTGAAGAATATAATAATTGAAGAATATTATAATAATAAAAGAATATAATTGAATATATTATAATAATTGAATATATTATATAATATAAAAGAAAATATTTTTAAAAAATGGCTTATAAGAATTTACGAATTACTCCTTAATTCACAAAACTATGCAAAAAATAATTTTCTTATCTGTAGAGCATTTATTAACTCTACAACAAAAAATAATTTAAATAAATTCTGAGCAAATTTTCATAAGCTCACTATGGGTTTCATCATATCACACTAAACATTACTCAAGTTTTAAAATATGAATGTATCAAATTTATGTTTATAAATTTATCAAATTTATGATTATAATTTTATCAAATTATGTTTATAAATTTATCAAATTTATGATTATAATTTTATCAAATTATGTTAATAAATTTTATACTGGGGAAATACAAATTCTTGGGGTTATTAAAAACCTGGATTTATGTTGCATTTCTTTGGATGAAATGCAATAATATGAATGGAAAGAATAAATACATAGTACTCTTTTACATACTATATCTCATTCTAAATAAATAAATAAAACCTGGGGAACCATAGATCGAATGGAAAGATTTAGCTTTAACGGTTGGTATTAATGTTATCTTAACTTTCAAATTTGGGTAAATGTATCATAATACAAAAGGAGGTTTTGTTCTAACAAGTAAACTTGTGATTCATATGCAAATTTTTAGGTACTAGCAAAGATCAGTATTTGGTAATACCTAAAAATACATAAGGCAAAACTGGAAAGAATGCTAGAAATATGAAGGCAAAAAATAATAATAATAAAAGTGAAAGGGTTGATATCAGAGGTTATTCGTCAATGTAATAAATAATAAAAATAAGCATATAAACGAAAGGGTCCTACGCAAAACTTTGAAAAAATGTCGGCGGTCCGCTTCTGGTAGAATGCTGGCATGACGCCCGGACCTACGGCACATTGCTGTTTACGAGATGGGTAGATGACGGTATGTGGACACCAATTATTGGTGTCCGGACCGTCAAACTCCGGTTAAGCGGCGGCATTCTGTCCGCATGGATGGGTTGCTCGCGGCTGCGTCACGGTTCGCAGTCGGATGAACGATGGCTCGATTCCTACCGGAAGCGGCCCAGCACTCGACGGGGTAGTCGCGGGCGGGAGGACAAGCCCGTGACGGAAACGATACTGACCTAATGCGCCGGCCCGGCAGTGGAGAAATCGGCTGGCCGGAACCTTCCGACTCCGGCCCGATGCCTCTGTGTTTGTTGGGTAAATATATATATATATATATATATATATATATATATATATATATATATATATATATATATATATATATATATATAGAGAGAGAGAGAGAGAGAGAGAGCGTATATAATTCCTTTTGTTTCAGTTCCGATTAAGACTCACTTTATATTAGAAGAAGTGGAATCGAAACCTACAGAAAAGAATCGAATCAAAAGAGTGTGATAATCAATATGTGTGTTAAAACTGATAACAACTCTCCTTTTAGATACATGCTAAATCCAGTAGCTAGCAGTACACGTGTAATAATTAGTACACACTATCATACTAAATAAAAAAAGATATAATAAAGTTAAAAAGAAGTTAAACTAACAAATAAAGTAAATTACTAAAATCTCCCCCTGTAACTGCACTATTGCGTTTCAAATAAAAGAATATCATTATCAATTATGGGTCTAAGTTAGTTATGGTAGCTGAATTGATGTTGAGACTCTCTCTTGTAGGGCTTAGTGACTCGATTTTACACTATTTAATTGAGTTCCCAAGGTAAACGGCATATCTGCGGACTGAAAGACATTCTGGGCCTTCTGCCACCTTGGCCATATGCTACTCAATGTTTCGGAGGGATTGCATCTCTGAGAAATTAAAGCTCATGGGATCCGAGAAAACTTTTGTGTTTTTAATGGTAATCCAAGGTAATTCTGTATTCATCCAAGAAATGGTGCCTACTTCGCTACAGAGTATTATTACTCCAGTATACTCTCCCTATGAATTTTCTTGATTTTCAACAACTTCCACCCAAACTGATGAGGAGTGTTGCGATGTTAGTTCAGAAAATCTTACGTGGCTTACTGCCATGGTGTAGTACTTTTGTTGGGAAAGCTCGAAGTCTGAGATTCAATCGTCCAATGATAAAATAAACGAAAGTGCCTGTAGAATTTTCTGCAACGTGATAGCAATGATCATTGTTAAAATCATTCTAAGGGGGCTTAGATAAGTTAGATTTATTTTAATTTTACACGGTATCACATTGCGGTAGCGATATGCCTTGTGGCCGCAATTATGACTTTTAAATTAGGCCATTCCCCTAAACACCCAGTTTTCATAACGATTTGGAGGGTTTTCCTTAAGAAGTTGGCTGGTTAGTTTTGGAGAGCTGTGATCATTCGCGTGGGCGAAATAGACGGGGAACTACATTGTGAAGCTGATTCCGAAAAGCTACAAACGGTCGTTCTAACTGTGAGTTTTGAACCCACACACTTTGATTCCGTAAGCCAGTGCATAATAATTTGGCGATTATTCGTTAGTTCAGGAGAGACAAAGTTCATTAAAAGACTGGACTGATTTCAAAGATTAGACCAAACTCATTTTGTATTCATGTAAATAGTGGTTTTGAAGCAACCCTCACACATTGAAGCGCACAATTGTTTTGGAGTCCTTTTGTCGTAGCTGTGTTTCTTCAGGGGTTGAAAGTGGGGAATTATATTTATAGTTATGTGTTATAAGGGTGGAGTTGCAGACATCAATTTTATTGAAGAGTAGGTGTTAGTTTTAATAATGCTAACAGATGTATTATGTAAAAAAGATCACTCAATAAACTCAAAACAATGTATGTTACTGCATAATACTATACGATAAATAAAATATTTAAGTCTCTAAAAGTTTGAGATTCCTTGAAAATAATTAGAAGTATTTGATAGAAATGCATATTCCTTTACACAGACATGTTTGACGTAAACAGTTTACCTAATTTATGCATATAGATAAAAAAATCGATAAAATAAAAAAAAATTATAGATAAAAAATATTTTAAGCTTTATTATGAATATTACTTAATGAGAGTTTTTTTCTTAGTAAATAAAATTTTACCGTGTATCTACTTATTTATTTTGGTAATTATTAAAACTATTTAGCTCTGATTGAATTAAACTGAATTCACTAAATATTTTTTTTATATTTATTGTTTAATTTATCATTTTAAAAAGTTTTATTTCAAAAATTTCAGAATCTTCTGGGAAAGTAAAAATGGCTAAATTTGTATAATAAAGTTAACGAACATTTTTACTGCAAAATTTTCTAATTAAATCTTCATAATAAAAATGTTACTACAATAAATCTTTTTCACTAAAAAAGTTACCATATCCTTCACGTGTTCTTATCATTCATAATTTTTATGCCACTGGGATGCTTATATGCTTATAGAAAATTTAAGCATAGCTCTTATATCTGGTGGGAAAAATTACTTGAATCCTTGACCACAATTGTTTGTGAAAGAGATGTTTACTTCCAAAATAAGCGAATGGAGATCAGACAAAGAAATGAGTAGAATGAAAAAAAGAAGTAAAAAATTTACGTATTATACATCACATTTTTCAATTTCTTTACTGGGGGCGTATTCACAATCAAATAAAGGCAAATGGATTTGTTTTGCAAATTATTTAATTCTGTTTTGCAGGATTTGAATCCTTCCTAAACGGCTATTTAAACTGCTGTATTTCTGCTCTGATGTAGATTTTTAATAAATCTGGGGAGAAAACCACCTTATTTGCCCAACATCAAAGAGAATAAGATATTTTTTGAAGAAAAAGCCAAGACACATTTATAAAAAATTTTGTTAAGTCCCTATCAGCTTATTTTGAGAAAAGATTAGCTCCATGTGATATCTAGATTGAAGCAATGCATACGCATTCGCAAAGCTATTATCGGATGCGAGGCACAAATTTGAAGAATGTTGAGTGAAATACACTAAACTTCCAATTATCTGTGCTAATGACTGCTTGTAAAACATGGATAATTCAAAAATAGCCGTTTATATCTTAAAAAAATAAACTATTCGGAGATTTTAATCGGACGACGTATGATGATTTGAATAGAGATAAAATAAAAAAATTCAGGTTTTCTTCTGAAAAAGATATCTCATTCATTATTTATGAGCACTATTTTGGACTTGATATGTTTTATTTCTAACTTCTTTATGATGCACGGATAAGCCACAAAACGTACCCATCCATTCAAAATCGAGAATTCAGTCAATTTTTGCGCGATCAACTGGCAATAAAGATCTGAGAGTAGCACATTCAATATTTTTCATGTTTAAATGTATTACTGTGCGATTCATCTTGGTATCATTGGGATTCAAAATCAATATTTGTTGGATACGAGATAATGGGAATTTAGAATAATGTATTCCGTTTTCAGTGAAGGGGAGTGATTTTAATTCACTTAATAAGATGTTCTGGGAATTTTAGAACGTAAAATACAAATTATTCCAACCCGAATAGCTTGATGGAATTATTTTTTTAAAAATCAATTGCTAAACAATTATCACATCTTGCGTGGGACATCAGTATATAATTTTTATGCGATGGTTTATCTCTCTCTCTCTCTCTCTCTCTCTCTATATATATATATATATATATATATATATATATATATATATATATATATATATATGTGTGTGTGTGTGTGTGTGTGTTAGTTAGTTAATGATCAAATATACATAATATTAAAGTAACGCTAAATCATAAAAATATGTCTTGATCAATACTTGACAGGGCTAATAATAACTTCCTCATACTTATTTCTCTTTTACTGTTCCATATCATTTTACTTATGCTTACTTTTAGAAAAATATTAATTTTTTAAAAGAGGAATCGCAAAATAGTGCAGCTTGAATTTTTCAACTTTTAATACTGATAACACAATAGCTTCTAATGAAATTAAATGAAACACTTTTGTCAGCCCCGGAAAATAACAAATTTTCTCAAATCGTTTTAATGATGACTTTAGTAGTTCATATATTAAATGACAAAGGTCGTCTATGGTAGCGAACGTGTTAAGTACCTATAAGCTTGAAGTACATAATTTAATCTGGATTCATGTTATTCTGTAATGGATATAAGTGTTATAAATTCCTCAAAAGAAGAATGCTGAATATTAGTTCAGAACCTTAAATCTTCAAACATAACTTTCAAAATCCATTTGAGTAAATTGTTAATAAAATTAGGTATCCATTGAAAGGTTTTGTGATAGTAAATAGATGGAATATAAATATCAATTTATAGCGTCTAAAAAATGTCCTCCCTTTTAACCAATAAAACGACAGAATACCAGGGGGTTGGATCTCTAATCCCGTATCTTTCCACCTGCAGATGATGTGATATCCAGTTATGGTGATTTAAAGCATTCGTACTTTGAATATTATGCCTCGCAATCTACTCGGTTTAGTACGTATTCTTCCCAATTAAATATTTATTCAAAACAGTTGTGGTAGCTAGCAAACTAAAATCACCAGACGTTATTATAACACAGTTTAAATTTTAACTCATTTATTAGAAAGAATGCAAGAACCCAAAACTTATTTAATCTGACTATACTATTTAAAAAGTGTCTATGGAGTGTATAATGCTATCTTGTATAAATACTTTTGATTTATTCCTCAATAGCTTGAACTTACATAATGTGAGTAAATATTCATTTGTAAATTTTAAGTGATGATTTATTGACTTACATTTAACTCATTTATCAAAAAGTAACAGACAAATATAGACGGTACTAGTCATTTTGGTTGTTTTAAAGAATTAATGGACTCTCCAGTGATTAATTGATAAATTTGTAAAGGGCCCTTTGGCAGAAAATATTAGCTAGTTCGACTACTTAATGGGAGAAGATGTAACTTTAACAGCGAATAATTTATTACTGGGGGATGAATATTTCTACTTAAATTAGTGCGTGCTATACTGAGTTTTAACTTGTTATTGAATCAAAGTATTTACGAAAATATTTTACATCATTTCTAGGTACTTTTGTATCTTTTTTTTTTTGTCATTGGAGAAAACATTATATCGATTTGTTAACAAAACTTTTCAGATATAAACGTATCATCACAGATTAGCTTACTTCCGTTAATTTTGAGAAAGAGAATAACTGATTTTTGTTTATCAGCAGTTTACTCTAATTTAGTAAATGCTAATTATTGTTACTAATTAATTCATAACGTCTAAGTTTCATATTTTGGCTTTACTTTCGGTTTTGGTATAGAAAAGCGAAAGCTCCTTTATATTCCAAAGGGAAAAAATTTGCATTTTGTGCGAAAACAAATAAGAGATGTGAACCTCTAGAAGCGAAATTCTTTCTGTATTCCTCAACTCTCTCAGTTTAATATTTACTCCAGAAATCACTCCAGAAGTTTTCCCACGAAAACTATGTTAACTAAACAAAGAATCAAATTTTAAAGACGATCATCTATGTTGGTCCGCTCTTCGTAATATGCAGATAAACTTGAAGAAGTTTAGAGGATCTTTAGAAAATGCAAGATATATGAATTTAGAAATTTTAGAAATAACTCCGAGATTATGCTAAATGAGGTTTCATAATAGATTGAATTAGAGTTGACTTTTATGAAACAGGTTTCACGCTCTGTAAAGATACGAAAAAAAATAGAGAACAGAAACAAAAGAACTTGAAAGCTTAAGACGTAAATGAATATTTTTCTTTTTGTTGAAGTGCAATAGATACTTATCCTGAGGAAATTTTGGTCATTTCACGAGATCAGTAGGCCACTATCATGGGAGTACAGTAGGTGAATCAACGTTGCTCAGTATGAGGGAACAACTCGAAACATCTACTTTTTAGCAAGGATCAGATTTCATGCCCACTCAGTGGTACGGCTTTTCGATTTCCTCAAACAATGTGGGCGGAGTAAAATGATTGTAAGAGTCACAAAAGGAATTCATGCGAAAGAAGTAGATACAGTTATATTGTTCAAAACACTCGGTTTGAAGGGTTTCAGTGAGGCAGCCTGCAAAACAGTTTAGGTATGTTTGCCTCGAGTAAAAATGGGAAAACCATACTGCAGTGTTGATCGATGAATAGGAGTTAAAGGATTATATATATCTTCATCCTTTATAAATAAAAAAGATTATTTCGTGCAATGAAGCTAATTATATTTAAGTGTAGAATTCTCTCAAGTTAACTCAAAGCACTTCATATGTTGAATCAAACAAAAGAGCTTAATTCTCTGAAATTATTCTCAACGCATGCATAATAAAATGAAAAATTCTGTGCTTGCTTAGATATGTTTCCTTTTCAAAGCATTAATTTTCAGCCATTCTTTTAATGATACAAAATGATCATTTCTGATTTTATTTGTGTCCAGAATAAAGCACGTTGATCTTTTCGTATACCTTCTTCATTAAGTAAGATGACAGTTCAAATATTTCGGGAAAAGTTTCGCTATCTGAAAAAGATACACTCATATAGTCTCCTCTACTGATATCGCAAATCAGAGACGTAGACAGAAAAAGACAAGGTCTAAGCCCCCCCCCCCGGGCAAAAAAATTGATTTTTTAATATTATCCAAACTGTATGAATTAAAATTCTGGTTTGTAAACCCCTCGGCCCACCTACAGAGTTTTTCTGACTACGACATTGCCGCAGGTTTAAACCAAGCCATTTGTAAGACATGTTTTTTTCCGATTCTTGTAGCAAGACAATTTTCTTGAGGCTTACATATAAAAACAACATCTTAATTTCTATTTAGTCATCAAGAGAATAACTTTCAAAACTTTTCGTTTTTTCTGTTCTGCAAGGCTCTGTAGACTATTGTGATCGTCCCAACAGACTTGTAAGATATTCAAAATATATAAATGTAGATGGCAGCACCTGTGTACAATAAGTAAATAAAAGTGTACCAGCCACTAACTTCAGTAGAAGTAAGTTAGCTGAGGACATGCCTGTAGTAACGATGTAGAGTTTGATTGTCTGTAGTTATCTCAATTCATCCACCTAAATAATAATGCTTATGAATATTAAGTCATCGAGAGTATCTTAAATGGTGTCAGAGTAGAACACAGTCCACCAATTTCCAGTAAAAAATTGCCTGAAAAGAAGAAACTGACGATCGCAAATGACGAGTAATCTACCAGCGATACAACCTTTCGATGCAGGTACAAATCCGCTGGAAGAGTGGAGAAATTGGAAACAAGATTTTGAGGACTATATTGAAGCTCTGCGATATGGAAATGAATCGGAAAAGACAAAAGCGGCTCTTTTTCGCCACGTGTGTGGAGATGAACTAAAGAAGCAGTACAGAGCATTCAACTTGAAACCGTTAACCGGCACTACGGAGATAAGCCTACAACAAATTCTAGACGAATTTGGAAAATATTTTCAAGATTTCCAAAATGAAATATATGCGTCCTTCAAGTTTCTCGAAATGAAACAAGAAATAGGGGAGAAATTCACCGATTTCTACCTAAGACTAAAGAGTGCCGTTACTGAATGTAATTACGGAGAACTAGAAGATCGCATGCTACGGGATAAAATTGTACAAGGGTTACAGGATAAAACTTTGCAAGAGCGCCTGATAAGAGAAACAAGCAGAAAAGCAAAAAATTTGCAGGAAATTGTCAGCGAGTGTAAAACTGCAGAGCATAGCAAAGCGCAAGCCAGCGAGATGAACGTAAAGAAACCCGCCGCGATAGACGCCATTGAACGCGGGATCTCCCGAGCTGTGTCATCTAGAAGAGAATTCGGAGCCCGAAATGAAAATAAATATATGGTCGGATCGTGCGGTATGGTTCACGAACCTAGAAACTGCTCAGCTTTTAAAACTGTATGCCGAGTGTGTAAGCTAAGAAATCATTGGGCTAAAGTCTGCAGATCGCGAGGAAGAAATCAAAATAAAATGAAACGCGTGAACGCGATGGAAGAAAATGATGAGGTAAGTGACTCTGAATCTGTTTACCTCGGAGAGCTGAAAAAATTGACGCAATTAATTGTAATGATAGTGAAAGTGTTTGGTATCATGATATTATTGTAAATGGCAATTATGTAGCATTTTAAATAGATACAGGATCTCAAGTAAATGTAATACCGAAAAGTAAAATTTAAAAATGGCCCAACAAACCTATTGTTATGAAGTGCAAACAAACTGTTCTGGACTACAGTGATAATTTGGTTCCAATAATAGGAGAATATAATTCACCCTGTAAAATTAAAAACAAAGAAGAAAATTTACTTTTTTTAGTGACAGAGCTAGAATCTAGCCCCATTTTTAGCCTACAAGCCTGTACTAGGCTAGGTCTGATAAAACGTCTGTATCAAATAAAAGAAAACAAGTCTAATTTAGAAGAAACTCCAGAACAAGTAATAAAAGAATTGAGTGATGTCTTCATAGGTGTAGGGAGACTTAACCGAACAGTGAAGATTAAGCTTAAAGATAATTGTATCCCACACATAGTAGCAGCTCGCAAAGTGCCATTAGCTCTTCATGATAAAGTTAAGGAAGAGCTAAACAGAATGGAGGATACTGCATTATTACCAAAGTTGAGGAAACCTACTGATTGGGTAAGTAACATGGTGATTGTAAACACTCCTAAAAAGCTCCGAATTTGTCTTGATCCAAGGCCATTGAACAAAGTCATACAAAGGCCACATTATCCAATCCCAACAGCGGACAGTTTAGTGACTAAGCTTCAAGGCAGCAAAATCTTTACCATATTAGATGCTAAAAATGGGTTCTGGCAATTGCCATTAGATAAAAATTCGTCAATGTTAACAACATTTGCCACCCCATGGGGTAGATACCGATTTTGTGTTTTGCCTTTTGGGATCAATAATGCCCCAGAAGAGTTTCAGAAAGCAATGGATGAAGTGTTTGAAAAGAGTTCGAAGTGAATGCATATTTTGATGATATAGCATTAGGGTCTGTTTCAGTTGCAGAACACTGCCAGCTGTTACGTAGGGTTCTCATCATTGCTAGAAGAGCTAACCTTAAATTCAATCTGGATAAAACCCAGCTTGCATTGTCCAGTGTGAACTATTTAGGACACATAATATCTGACAAAGGTATTAAAGCAGATCCCAAGAAGATGAAGGAAAATTCATGAGTTTGCAGTGCCAAAATGTAGAGAAGACTTGCAAAGATTTCTGGGTATGATAACATACTTGGCAAAATTTACACCACATCTGTCAAACTTGACTCATTCATTGCAACAGTTATTGAAAAAGACATTGAATGGCTATGGATGAAAATATTCAAAGAGCCTTCAGCTAATAAAGCAAACTATCATGCAGTCCCCATGTTTACAATATTTTGATGAGACTAAAGCTGTAACTGTGTCTGTAGATGCTAGCAAAGATGGGTTAGGAGCAGTTCTACTTCAAGATTGTAAACCTGTTGCCCATGGATCAGCATCACTCACTGAAGCCCAACAAATTATGCTCAAATTGAAAAAGAGTTATTAGCTATAGTTTATGGCTTGGAACATTTCAACTACTATACATATGGAAGAAATGTAACAGTGCAAACTGATCACAAACCAATACTTCGCCTTAGCAAGAAACCGTATGATACAATTCTCCTCGTCTTCAACGCATGTTACTTCGGCTTAACAGGTACAATGTAACATTAGAATATTACCAGGAAACGAATTACTCATAGCCGATGCACTGTCCAGAGCACAGTCTATAGTTGACAGTTTTGATGATGGGTTATATGAAGAATCTACAGTGAAAATAAACTTGTTAACACAAGCTTCTTCAGCAAGATGGGAAGAAATTGCAGAGCTCACAAGAAGTGATTCCGAGCTGCAAGATTTGATATTTCACATAAAAATGGATGGCCTGATAAAAAGAAGACAAGATTAGCTGCTCAAGCATACTGAAATTGTAAAGATGAACTGTATGTAACAAAAGAAGGAGTAATATGTCGAGGACTTGTAGTGCCAACAACCTTTAGGCATGAAATTTTGAAAATATTACATGTGTTACATAAAGGTGTTGTGTTTAGTAAAATCAAAGCTAGAGAATACTTTTATTGGCCTAATATAAACAATAAAGTTGAACCATACGTATTAAAGGCAAGATCTGCCAGAAATATCAACGAGCAAACCAAAAGAAACCATTTATGAAGAATACCTTCCAGAGAGACCATGGCAAAAGTAGCCTATGATTTTTTCTATTTGAAAGGAAAACAGTATCTCCTGATGATAGACTATTTTTCTAAATATGTTGAATTAAAGCCAGTAAGCAGTACAACAGCACAAGCTGTAATAAATGTCTTGAAGTCCATTTTTGCTACACATGGACTACCTGAAGAGCTAGTTAGTGATGGAGGACCACCATTTAATTCTAATTTTATGAGAAAGTTTCTCAAAGATTGTGACATCAAGCCTCATATTGCATCACCACACTTCCTAGGGCAAATGGACAAATTGAGAGATGTGTGCAAACAATTAAAAAATCTCTTACTAAAGCTGCAGAGGATGGTAAAGACTTATATGCAGTACTGCTAGACTACAGAATCCAATCTGCAAAAAGATATGCCATCACCTGCTGAATTATTAATGGGCAGACGTTTGAGATCTTTTCTACCCTCCCATCCAGATATCTGAAACCAAAGTTTATCGTAAAAGATGCTAGCATTTCTCTGAAAGAGAGGCAGGTCAAGCAAAAGAAATATGCTGATAAGCATGCACCACGACTGCAAGAACTCCCAAACAGACAAATGTTTGGTTTAAGCATAACATGAATGACCCTTGTAAACAAGGTTTCATAGTTCAAGTAGGACCACAACCTAGGTCATACATTATAAAAGGGAAAGATGGTGGTACCTACAGACGAAAAAGGTACCATATTCGTCCTGATAATAGTTCGAATGTGGATGCCAGTTTAGCCTGGAATCGAACTGCAGAAGATCTTTGGAAAGCTCCAGTGACTCTTCAAAGACTCAACATGTTCCAGTTAGTAGTTCTAATGATCTACTTAGTAGATCACCTGATATAAGAAGATCAGAAAGGACTATTGTGAAACCTATTCGTTTTAGAGACTATTAATTAGGACTTTTATCAAAAAATTTACTCACTTATAAAATATCTGTTTTCGACTGCAGAGTAAGATTTCAGTTTGTAAAATTTTGTGTCTCAAGTTTTAAAATTCAGTCATCTTAAATTGTAAAATGTAATTTGTTACTTTCCTTGGTAATATTTGTAATTGTAATCTTTTAAAATTATAATCCTTTAATCTTTAAAGAAAAAAGGGCATGTAAGATATTTAAATATATAAACGTAGATGGCAGCACCTGTGTACAATAAGTAAATAAAAGTGTATCAGCCACTAACTTCAGTAGAAGTAAGTTAGCTGAGGACATGCCTGTAGTAACGATGTAGAGTTTGATTGTCTGTAGTTATCTCAATTCATCCACCTAAATAATAATGCTTATGAATATTAAGTCATCGAGAGTATCTTAAAAGACTCTTAATATACCTATATATTTGATAAAAGAAATAAATTATCCCAAACAACTTGGTGTAATAACATAAAATTTATACACAGCAGCTAATGCAACCTAAAAGGTTTTTTCTGGAGATTTCTGAGCTTCAAGGAATATAGGTTGATTTTTCCTGTACATTCATACGGAGATTAATACTTCTCAAAAATTTAATATTAAAGAAAAACTATTTTATAACAATAATGGCTTACTTTTAGGAAATTCATGTATTATTTGTAAGCAAGGAAAAAACATTAAAACATGTGAATCTGTGTACTGCAATGAGGAAAGATATAACTGATTTCTCATATGAAAAATTTCCATTTGTTATTTGATATTCGGATTAAATAAACGTTTTCATCATTTCCATGGAATTAATTTTAGGTATTTAAATAATTATAGTGGTTTATGTCTACTTGATGCACTCTGAAAATCACTGCAGGCCGAATATCTTGCTACAGCTCACTATATGTAAATAGCTTGTAATGTTCTATGCGACTAACCACCGAAGTCAAAACACCTTCATACACTGCTAAAAACTACTGTATCTATTTTAAGAGGAGAATAGACACAAAGAACTTTATTTTGTTATACAGTTGGTTCTCTGTTTAACGACTTTCAAGGGACCGCGAAAAATCGTCCTTAAGTAGAGATCGTCCTTAAACAGAATTTGTGAAAGAATAACATTTCTCTTCACACTTTAGAGGCTTAGGACTGTCAATATTTCTTAATATATTGGCATGTTTAAAAATGTTATTTTTATTATCATCATTATTTTATTCACAAAAAGTTATTTTAAATTACATTGCGTAGTGTGTGATTCCACACCCGCACTAGAAATTCGATCCACCAGGGAAGAATATTCGATCTTCCGAGAAACAGTAATCCTCCCCCCCCCCGGTTTTTTCCACTGCAACAAGTCTATGATTGCAACAAACATAAAGGAAATTCCGGGTCTGTTATTGAAACCAAACTCCCCAGAGAAAGTAACCCTCCTGTAGATAAAATGTTGAAGAAAAATTTTATCATGTAAGAAAAAATCGTCGTTAAATAGAAACAAAATCGTCTTAAAATAGAATTTTTTTACGTCGGAGGGACCGGGACCGGAAAATATCGTCTTTAAATAGAGATCGTCGTTAAGTAGAGCGTCGTTAAACAGAGAACCAACTGTACTACTGTTCTTTAATAAGTCATGCAAATTTCCTCCTTATATCATGACAGAACCGTCTAGTGCTGCCTAACAATGGAGGTTTATCTAATCATGTGAACAAAAAATTGTGTGTAGGAAATAAGAAAGTATTTTCTATTGTCTGATAATGCAGCTACTCCGTGAAATGAAAAGGAAACTAATTTTTTCATGAGTTTTAAGTTTTTAAATATTTATCCCAGGAAAAAGGTTTCTTTGTTTATGTTTGTTTGTTTGGGGGGTGGGGAGTCGAGGGGGATAAAATAGCTTAAAATGCACCTAAAAGTATTTCAATGGGAGATAAGTTAAAAAGAAGCATTATGAATATCAGTTACATAAAGCCTTTTTCCCTATTTCCTTTGAAATGATTTTCAGATTTTAAGAAAGCTTCAAGCCTACGTTTAAAATCTAGAAAGTAACTTTCCTAATTAAAAATGTTACTGAAGAGTATTTGAGGTAATAATACTTGCGTTGAAAAGTAGCTATACATCAAGAAAGTAAAGGCACAAAC
This sequence comes from Dolomedes plantarius, assembly GCA_907164885.2. Taxonomy (NCBI): domain Eukaryota; kingdom Metazoa; phylum Arthropoda; class Arachnida; order Araneae; family Dolomedidae; genus Dolomedes; species Dolomedes plantarius. Next base: position 81,965,316 of record OU015494.1, on the reverse strand, counting down.
GAATTTCTGTCCAATCACCAATAATGTTTTAAAAAAAGCAAGCAACATACAGTTAAATTTTTTTCTCTAAGGGTAATATTAATCCAATTTTTATAATTATTTACTGAGACTTCTACAGTGAAAGATTTTTAATACAATTTATTAGCCTTTATAATAACAAATTTTCTGAGAAACTATAATGTAAAAAATAGAAATAAGAAAAAAGCGAAAAATCAAAATATTTTGTGATAAATTGATTTGGTCAAAAAAGTTGAAACAATGATAAAGTATGATTTTTATTGTGTTTTCAATTAATACTGAACTATTTGTTAAATCAGCAATTTTGTCAAAAACACTCATTTCTATATCAAAACATTTATACCATTTATATCAGGTTCGACATAAATCTCAAAATATTAATTTTTATCTTTAGCATCGTTAATAATTCTGACGAATAACATGCCAATCTCCGCTCTCTTTTGTTGTTAGCTCAGAACAAGAAATCTTCTGTTTGAATTATTCATTCTCATTTTTAGCAAAACGCTTGATAAATGCTTTTAGCCAACCCCCTTGAACTCAAAGTAGATCCAAATGCGTTCAGCGGTCTGCTCACTCACATGTCACTTCACTTTTCTTCCATCCATTTCTTAAGCTCTGGGAATATTAATTAATTTCTGGTATTTTTAAGTAAACTTGATTTCCAAATCCGTCAACTGAGATTCAAATAAATCTTTTGTCCCGGGACCGTTGCATGTCCATTATTCATTCTGCGATAGTATTCATTTTTAATTTGACACTTTACTGAATCCTTTATTATATTAGAAAACACGGCAAAATCAATACGACAATGATTCATCTGGAAACGTCCAAACTTTTTGACTGCAGGAAGAAGTTTTAAATGATAATTGAATGTTAACCATTAAACTGAAAATCATACAGTGAAGTTTATACATAAGGAAACTGTTCTAGAAAAAATAAGCTAAAACTCATTGATGTTCTTGAACTATTTTACATGCTTTTTTAATAAAAATGTCATTAAGTTTAGTACATTTTTTGATAATTTCATCTTTGTAAAATAGAAAAAAATGCAACTGTAAATTTAACTATCGTTTATGAGTCGCAGTAAATTTAACTATTGTTAAAGTCGCAGAAAGAATTTGTTCAAGATAAAATATTTTTCCATTTTACGAGTAGAAATAAAATAAATATACAATGAATTAATAAAAATTTGTTTGGTGAAAATTGTGTTGCAGAAGTTTAAACTTCAAATCCTAAACCCACTAGAGTCCAATAAAATTCAATATTTTATTTCCCATATATGAGTTGCATTATCGCTTTTCAACATATAATCATGTTAAAAAATAATTCCGTTGTAGTTATATCAAGGAAAAAAGGATGTGATTTACAAAGAAGTAAAATAATTAAATAAATAAATAATTTTTTTAAATAAACAAAAAAGTCACTTGACCTTCACATTTCCGTCCATAAGATTTTCGTTCGATTAATGATTGATGAATATATTTTTATACTAGTATAATTTTTTACCTACATATTTCAGACTTGAAAAGTTGAATCTATTTTTAAGACTTTAAAAACTCTGGTTAAATGTGCCCGAGAATTAAAGTTTGCGGCTGCTTGATTATAGTAAAATAAATGCTTATGAAAATCCCTGATTTTTTTTCATTATTTCCACATTTATTGCCTAGTATATATTTTATAAATTAAATTTTAAAAAGTCTGATATATATAAATTTAGAATTCTTATTTGATATCCCTAACACTCCAGCAAAAATTGATTAACACTCTTACATTTTTTTTCATTATTATCCAGCTTAATATACTTTGGATACATTTTAGCAGATTTCTCCTAATGGAAAAATAAAAAAATAAGTCTACAGCAAATATCTTTTAAATTTGTGTTAAGTCTGATTCATCTTTCGTTTTTGGAAGAAGTTTGCTGCGCAATCCAAGTCTTGAGACTTGCCTTTACTATATGTTTTAAAAATATGCTCCGAAGAAATTTACAGGTCAGCAAACTAAGACTCGTTTCTTCTTCCGTTTTAATAGAATTCGCACAGATTAAATGAGGTGTGAGTTTGGTGATGGTACTGACTAATACTTAAGTGCTCTTCTGTAGTAGCGCACTTATCAAAAATAATCGATGGAAAGACGAGGGCTGTAATCTTCCAGGAAAGTGATTCGTACACCAACACAGCTGCCGTCACACATCCTCCGGAGTACATATTATCGATTGGGGAGATGAGTGTAAAAATATAGTCTGATTTTGAGATATTCTACTTATTTTACCCACAAATATGTATCCAAATCCAAATGGATATGCTACTTTGTATAAGATCCGCACTTCCGTCATATGAAATATCAGAAATGGCAAAAGTTTCTTCAAACTTCTTATGCAACCGTAGCTAGAGAGAAGAAAAAAAGTTAATGTTTCGTAAGGCTGTAGCTTTGTATTTCATCTGCTTATTTAATCTTAAAGAAAGATTATTAATAATTCAATTTAAGGTTATAAAATAGCTTGAATATGCATTTATTTATTGTTGAGATTACCACAGCAAATAAGACTGTCTCGTGTATAAGAACTTGCTATCTTATAGCTTAATTGTTTGAGATAAGAATTACTGAATGAATGTGGCATGATTATAAAATGTATGATATGACATATAGAGAAAAAGCTAAATCAAGATCAATACTGCAAAGTGAGGTAAGGGAAAAGAATTAACAATACTTCAATGAATTGATTTATATGTCCAAAATTTTTTCTCAGAACTAAAGGAATTTAACATGCCTCTAGTGAATAAATATTGAGTTTAAAGCTATCTTATTACAATTTTATATTTTTATTGCAAAAAATATCGAATATTTATTGAAAAACTACTGTTTCAATTTTCAGTTATTCCTTACTGTTTGGTTTATCGTGTTAAATACGAATATATTCCATTTTTAAATATGCAAGATGCATTTTACAGAAAAATGAAGGTAAATGATTGCATGATATAAATTTTGATGAAGTTCTCGAAAAAAGTTACCCAATTTCCCTTTAACTCTTGTTTAGTAAGGCTACTTCAGATTAAATGTATATAAAAATTTCATAAATTATGTAAGCATCATCCTTATAAAAATGTTTATAAAAGTTAATTTTTAACTGCGAATATTTCATAATAGTATTTAAAATCCTTACTTGCATATTTATTTGTATTTACCAGAAAATTCAGTAAAACAATGTTTGAGAAATTCGGCTGATAAATATGTTAGCAGAAGTTTCTGCGGCAAGTTATTTGTTTCAAGTTAGATTCAAGTTAGACCAAGCAAATTAAAAATAGTAACTTCAGATCACTACAATAATCTTATGCGATCCAACGGCAAGAACTTCACAAAAGCCTCTTCTAAAAAATACTTCGAATCGGGAATAAAAGTTATTTTTTAAATATACTTGAAAGATATGCAATAGATTATTTTCCTAAGAAATTCGCATTGCACATTATTGTCTTAAAATTAATATTTGCCATTGTTAATGCAAACGCCTGAAAATATTTTAAGAATTTATCGTGGAATAATTCATGAAAAATTTTGCATACTTTAAATGTTGCTTGAAACTTTAAATGTATTTCATCGGTAAAATAAGGATTTCTGGATTTTTTTATATGTATTTTATCACCACAAAATATTATGCATGAGAATCTATATTTTTTGATCAATCAAAAAATTGCGAATTTAATGTCAAAGAATAGCGAAACAAAGGAAACTTTCTATATAAAGAGTACTAGAAAATAATCAAGAATATAAAAATATCCCTTCATAAAACCTATAATGTAAAGGAGTTTTATTTAGATTAATTTATTACGTAGTTAGCAGAATCGTCAAAATTTTAAAGTAGAAAGTTTCACGCATATTTTGAGAGTATATGTATGTTTTTCATGTTAAAAAATTTATTAAAGAAATACTTTCAACTATGTATTAAAAAAATGTGTGCATATATTTTCATATTGTTCATATTTACTAATTTTTTTATTGCATAGACTAGTCGTTCTGGAATATATAAAAAATTGAAAGTCTGCCGTGAAATATTAAAGTTGTCATGATTTAAAATTCCAGTTTAGTAAGATAAAATCCTAAATTGAACGTAAAAATATTTCTAAAATCGTAACAAAAACACCAAAATAGTTGTAAATAGATGGTTTTTTTACTATTTTTAAAAATTATATTGAACCCATTTTTCTCCCAAACAATCTTAAAAGCTCTATTAAAAATTTCAATTTGTGCGACATTGTTAGTTGAAATATAGGAAGCACTAAATACCATTTTATTACCCATCAATAATTACGTCATTTCAAATATATTATTATATTAATTTTCATGGTGGAAATACTAGGTAATTTTCAATTGGTTGTTATAAATAATCTATAAATTCATATCTAAAAACTTCTGAATACTGTTATACATAAAAAGACTAAGATAAAAAATATGGATTAACACTACCTACTCATTACATGCAGATTTCTTAGAATTAAAAAAAAATGAGTATATGTCAAATCCTATGATCAGAAATTATACCTTTACGATCACAGAAACATATTTATAACGATTTTCAAATTTGATTCAAGTGATAATAAATGCATTTGTTATATCTATGGTGCCCGGTATAAAGGGATTAGGTCAAAATAGTGATTTGAATATACCAAGATATTGGCTTTTATATCAATCGCAGAAATATAATTTCGATTTGAGTCTTTTGCACAAAGAAATGTGCTTTTGTATACAAAATTGATAGACTTAAGACTTTTATACAAGTCAAAATATTTTTTTTTATCAACAAAAACAAATATCTAAAAATCCCTTTTTTTTATTTAAGCCCTTTACACAGGGCACCATAGATATGTAAAAACAAAAATATATATTATTCCCAAAATATCATTGTGAATAATATCCTGCATGTGTATTCTATTTACATGGCTTTATAACTTCAGTCACTGACTCTCATACCAAGAGCATCAAAACTGAGGTTATATAAATTCTAAGATATTCTGATGATCATATTCTTGCTTTTGATCTTCCTCTTGGATACATAAAAAAATGTGTCTTTTTATCTGATGTTGTTAGTTGATTTTTTATGTAGTCCGACTATGTTAGGGTATAAAATAATGATGTTTTTCCATTTACCAGATTGCCCCAAAAGAAAAACTTTCTTGGGTCAGTTTCAAGATGATGTCAATGTTTTTCCTGCCTGAAATGAACTTTGCTTGGAGCGTGAAACTGCTTCCTTCCCGCTACAAGAATAATTAGAATTCCAACGTGATTAGGAAATGATGGTGAAAATAAATGTCTTGAGTACAGTCACAGGCACTGTCATTTCGGGAAAGGGATTTTGAATGTGACAGTGTAACCGAGTGCAGTATCGTCATCCGATATGTCATCATTAGGTTAGAAAATAATTTAAGATTGTGTTTTCTGATATAAGTAGCCGGGAATGGTGATTATGTTTAAAGTAAAAACACAGTAGCTAAATTCTGAGGCATTTATTCAAAGGGGCAAAATTTCAGAGAAAACATGACACTTTATACTTTTAAAAAAACTGTTATTTGTAGCCAAGCGGAAAATTAAAAAATTAAAAAATTAATTTTTCATTTCACGCGTGGCTACAAATAATAGATTTTGCAATTTATAAAATGTTATGTTTTCTCTGAAATTTCGTCACTTTGAATAAATGCCTCAGAAAAATAAACAAATAAACAAATAAATAAATTTTGATAGGTGCCCAGCACTGGCAAACAACAAACAACAACAAAAATAAATGTCCTTCTTTTAGTTGTGAGGCGTATATTGATGTACTGATGTTCAAGGAAAAATAATTTTTATAATTATTTACACTTTATTTACAACACACTAATCATATTGCTAATTGTCTCTAGCTAAGCGAAAAACATCTTCGCAGCTAGCAAAGAGAACCAAAACGCGCCAACATAAAACGACAATGTTGTCCATTCCAAAACCGGGAAATTTTGGTGGCGAAATATTTATGTACATGGAGTCACCACAGTTGGGCCGATTGCTGATTTTTAATGTTTATTTTTTTCTGTTGCTTCTATATATCAGTTTATAATGATTTAAAAAGACGAACAAAGTTTTAAAGAGTACAAGAAAATTGATGAATAGAAAAACTATTCAACAGTTAATAAATATTCTTGTATTCATCAATTTTCTTTGAAAATCAATGTTACTTTTCAACCTTTAAAAAATTCTGGCTGAAGAGTTCTGAAAAGGGAAAGCTATACATTTCCATAATAACAGGAATATTGAAAATTAAGATTATCCGAATGTAATTTTAGTTCGATTGCTGTTCAATAATCATATTTCTAAATTTTAATCCGAGTAGTTTTCGAGAGCATAAATTTCAGATAAGCATGTCTAACAGACTAAAAACCATTTTTTATATTTAGCATCGCACAAGGATAAAATTGACATCTACACTGACTATAGATGATTTAATGGAGGCATAAAATATGACTAATAAAACTGTCCTGTTACTACCACATCACAAACAACTCTGTTTAAATATATTGACTAAATATTTATAGGGGAACCTGTTGTTCCTCCATCATATTTTGACATTTAATTTTTTCTTCACCCAGGTAATACATAAAAATATAAATCAATGCTACTTTTAGATTCTTCGGAATGTAAGGGTTAACCTGTAATTTTTATTTATTTTTGTTGGAAATCAATGTTTTCATAGTATTTTGGGACAATTTAGAATTAAAGTGTCTCTTGTACCTTGTCCGTCCCGTCACACGTTGTGCCTTGGTCCTACCGATTTTCATTATTATTACTTAATTCAAAAGTAAAACTTTCCCCCTAACCCAACCCTGAATTAAGAATCCGAAAAAAAGCCCAAGTAAGTTGATCAGTTAAATTTAATTATAAACCACAATAAACCAAATCACACTAAACATTAAAACAAAACATCAACGTTTTTTCTACATTGCAAGCTGTCAATAAACCTCAAAAAATATATTCTGCTGATGTCTTAGGGATTAAATTGCCTTAGGAAATAGAGATGATTCTCGCCTTCTGGAACAATAGAAAAGAAATACTAATAAAATGGGAATTAAATAGCAGCAGGTTCTACCTATGGCCGAGGACCAAGTTAAAAAAGAACTCCCTATTCGAGGTACTATTGTCTCTATTCTCCAACCTGGATGTTACGTCAAAGTCATGATTTTGTGACTGATAAGTTCTCTACGCTGGGTTTCCCAAAGTGGTGATACCAACCCCCAGGGGGCACTTGAACTATCCAGGATAGGATAGTAGCCTCAGTGCAAAATGGGGGGCGTTGAAGGAAAATAAGGGGGTCGTGAATGCATAAAGAAAGAAATCCAGAAAATTCTGAAACATAAGAAAGACACCGTACTCAGGAGTCACGAGAACGACACTAGACGGAAAACACTCAATCATGTATTATGAAATTTGTAAAGTGTCCGTTGACATAATTTTATAATTTTGACCTTTTTAATAGCTCTGAGAATCTTGAGCAGTATCCCTCATTTCGTACGTTGCAAACTATCGTATTTAGTTTTTCACCCTGCTTTTCTATTAAACCATCGCTAATCGGCAGAAAGAGACTCTTGTTTCGAGCATGAAAGCTCTTCTTTGGGTCAAGTGTCGATATTTGGGCGATGAGTGTGGCAGTAGGGGAGCATATGTCGAAAAAATGTGCTCCGTGGCGGTATTAATGATGGGAACATGGGTGGGTATTTTTTTTCATCAGAAACTACCTGTAGATTGAATAATTTCCATGGTGTCACTCTTTGGTGTGTGGCGTATAGCATTAATGACGTCATCAAGATGGCCGCCATGGAAATTAAAAAACCCACTTTATTTCGGTTATTTATCCGCCGATTTTCTTTTGCAATACGTCATATTGAAGATAAAGAAAATGTCTAGATGACAGATGTAGAATCAGGGGCGACGGAGTCGCCACAGTGCGCAAAAGGGAGAAAGCGCGACCTGCGAAGAAGATGGTTGGCTCGCGGTTGGGACCTGTGTTCGATTCTTAGAAAAGCAGGAAGTGCCCTAATAATGTGCAATAAAACTATGATTCAATAAATGTTTCCAATAGCACGTAGTAAGGTCTTTTTTTTTTTACTAATCTCAGATTGTCTAGCAAGGCTAGACAATCTCTATAAAACCAAAATTTCCAAAATGTCTAAAATCAGTAGAGGGTTCAGAAGGACCTCGTCCTTAGTAAACCCAACACAATTTAAAATATGGGCAGGGGAGGCCATGTCGGCAGAGCACCAGTGGCACTCCGGGAAGATCTTCTGTCCCTGCCGAAAAGTGAGTGCTTTTATATGACCACTCATGAAGCGCGAGAAGGCCGTTTGGTACTTTCTGGGCTTGATCTGAAAAGGACCCACCCGGACAAGTAGTATATACATATGTGTAATAATCATACATATGTGTACCCCTCCAGAGCGTAGCACGAATGCGGATGCAACTATAGCTCCCCCTGGGGAGTTGGTCTGGTACTAAGCCCATATTTAAGTGCACTACTCGAGAGCTCCGGGAGAATTAGAGACGATTATTCTAGAGATTAATGACCATTTTTGGGGAATACAACACAATTCTTGTCGATTCCGATGAAAATTTTAGAGGCGCAACGATAGGCAGAGACAACCGGAGGCAGAGACCGGCCGAGAGTGGCAGAGAGAGTATTTCTTGAATGATTGCCTGCGCCAAGTTATTGAACAGGTGCGAAAAGCTTAGCTATCCCCGAATCTATGGACTGCAAAAGATGTTTCATGACTATACCTGCTACTACGCTAAACGCCCTCCTGTTTACTGATGTTTGCGAGCTACCGAGATGATACATGCCGATGACCTGTTTCTACGCTGAACGCCCTCCTGTTTACTGATGTTTGTGAGCTACCGAGATGATACATGCCAATTACCTGTTTCTACGCAAATCACCCTCCTGCTTCCGATTTATCGAGTTTCCTAGATGATTCGTGCTACAACCTGCTTCCATGCTAATTGCCCGCCTGTTCCCGAATCAGCACGCTAGAAGGATGCTTGGTACAAATTCCGGCATCGATTTCGAACCCCTTCCAGTTCCCGACTTCTCTCTCTCTCTCTACATAAGACTCTGATACCCTCCAAGTTCAAGATCTAGAACGCGTAGCATACAGGTCTCTCCCCACAAGATCAGGAAGCGGAACAAGACCCCTCTGGTCAGGTCAACGAAACTGTCTAAATTCCGTGCCGAGATGACGTATACTCCGGTAACAGTTACATGCAGGAGATAAGCAAACCTTTCCTTTTTTACATTATTTCTTATTCCTTTAAAGGGTGCCTCAAAAAGGTGGAAAAATCAGATTCCACTAATTCGTTATTACCAAAGCTAACTAAAGCCAGTGTTTGAGTATGAACGTATTTAATTTATTTATATATACATATTAATATTTTGAATTAGTATTATCCTGATTATAAGTTTTGTTGCATGTAGTAGAAATCAATGAGTTATTTGTGCAAGTTCTGCAGATACATGAAGAGATGAATGAGATAAATTGTCTAAACTAACTGAGACTCAGTTACTATACATGTAGAATCTGAATGTCTTTAGTATTGAAATGTAATTTATTGTGCATGTAGTGATTTTTTTGGTTTTGATTAAATATGTATATGGGCCCATAATCAATATGCTTCAGTGAAAATTTATTTCACACTACTCAAAATGCACTGCATGACCAAACAAACTTGTTGGAACAACCTGGGTAATGATAAATGATTTTTACTTTAATAATTATATGTTGTATATCGGTGAGCTTATTTTGAGTGACTGGTTACTAGATCTGTTCCTTCAATCGAATTACCACACCACGCAATGTTTTCTCTTGTCCCAAGATACTAAGAGTCCCTCAGAGCTCTCCCGCAATACGACACTTCACATATATATTTAGTCAATTTTTCCAAGTACCTAAGTTAAGAAAGTCAATTGTATGGAACGATCTGTTGAAGTAGCTGGTATGATTAGTAGAACACATATGCCAGTGATTGGATTTTGGTCTTTTACAGCTTTTCATCAAAGATGGTCCAAGTCGGATCAGATGCTGAATTAAACTTCTTTCATGATTAGAACTTGAAGGTAGATTTCTGAAACTGTTATTCTGTATCACTATTATTTTGTTTTTTGCACAGTAACCACGCAAAATCTACTACATTATGAGGTTTTGAACTCTGAAATGTTTTTTTTTTATATCAGATTTCTTAAAAGCAAAACTATTAGGCTTTATGAGTTTTGGCCCATTGTAGGGAATAAATACTGTCATGTATTGTGTAGTTTCTGTAGCGAACGATTGGGTACCTTTGTTACAGCATCAGACAGGGCTATAGATTGCAAATCATCTTCGTGAAATTCTTGATAAGAAGTCATCACAGTTGCGTGAAGTGTTCCTCGTCCATCAGGCGTGTCTTCAAGGAAGTCTAAATTATCTGCTGCACAAAAGATAAATCTCCCTTTCTCAAGATCGGGTCGGACATTCAATCCGTCATTGTCTTCCATATGGTTCAGAACTTCATAAGCTATAGCAGTCTCAAGCCAGAGAACTTTATCTTAATCGATCGAGGATCCCAAACTATGCATGAGCTGAACCAAGAATTTGCTGCGAGTTTTACTATGTATCGTTCAGCCAACAGCAACTTGAATAGGAAGGTTCCGGGAATGTCTGCGTTAACTAACGCCGTGCTACTATAAACGGGTTGTCTTTCAGTTTGGCACTTATACATAAGAGTTTGTGATAATGCAGCAGCCTTTTGGTACAAATGTTTGTTATCAATCTGCAAACTTTCCATTTTTTTTTGTTCCCTCCAATATACCATTTGAAAAAGTATAGAACTTCTTTCGGTATGGTATTTATGATTAGTTTTCCGTAACAGAACTTGTAAACTTCCATTTCTCTTCTGCCAGTATGCATGGTTTTACGTAATAATTTAGTTGCTTGATACAGAACTTCCACACTCGCATTCAATCAGAATTGGACTCCACCCGAGACAACAAAACATCATTGACAGATTTGAAAGAAATACGCTGTGATTGATTTTTGGAGATAGGGTCTCTAAATACTACATTAGTGTAAAATAGTTCATGCTCAGTAAGTATTTTAAGAGATTTTCTTGAAACATGTCTTCCTGTTTAACACCATTCCAGTGACAGATATCTCTGTAGTGTCTCTCAGCATCTGACAGCATGACAACGTTACCTTCCAAAAGAGAATCTAGCAAGCGATCTATGAATTCTACTCGACTAAGGGCCTGTTCACATAGGAGTCCGTTGCGTTGCGTTAAGGAAAAGATGATGTTGAAACGAAAATAAACCAATCATATGCCTTCAAACGATTAGCAATGAAATTTTTAACGCCTATGATTGGTTTATTTTCGTCTCAACGTTATATTTTCCTTAACGCAACGCAACGCAACGGACTCCTATGTGAACAGTGCCTAACACATCCTGACAAGTTAGGCATTGTTTCAACTTCATCAGTACTTCGCAAGACGTTGATGACGTTTTCCATGTAAAATTCTTTGTAGTATACGACATCATATGCATGCGCATCTTCTGGATTAATGAACCCACTCAGTTTTAACTTCCAATTGCTATTTTCACTTCACTGGACAGCATCATAGATCCCCAGACCTACCTCTTTATTGGAAACGGTATATAATGGATGTCTCCTAGCTTCAAGTCTATCGCAAAAGAAACAGGCATTTTTATGTAGTTTCGTGCCAAGATTTTGGCCTCTTGTACACGGGTGGACCTTATTGCACACCGAGCCTGGGGAAACTACTTCAATTTCCGCTTGTTGCTTTTTACATCTGGGCAGTTTATCAATGTTTCCTTTGTGCGTGCATTTCTTGTAACAAGTTAAATGCCACCTGGCATTTAGCTGGGTTATTCCTTCCACTGTAAATTTTCGAGCGTATTCTTCGAGTTGCTGATAATCACTGTCTTTGCACTTGTTTCGAACTCTCACTGCACCAAATAGTTTTTGTTGAGTACTTGAGGTTTTAACCAAATCCTAATTCGATTGATGCTGACACAATATACACAATTCAAAGTCTATACCCTTTTGTCGTTTTCGTTTAGACGATTGGGGTTGGTCGAATTTAAATACACCATTAATATTTTAAGCTAGAATTTACCACTTGAAACAACAACGACAACAACAACAAAAAGGCAAATTTTGAAACAAGTTGTACTGTCGGAAACAAGTTGTACTGTCTTTTGTTCAACAACAACCTCCAACAGCTTCGTTAGGAGTCGCTTCCTGCCTCTCCCAGAATTCCCAGATAGACCACACACCCCGAGTCCTGCAGCCTTTTTCTAGGAATAATTGCTCCTTTATCTAAGAATCCTACTGTGGATCTACAGCAGTCATTCCCAAAGTGGTCTATATCGACCCCCAGGGGTCGATATAGACCTGAAAGGAGGTCCATGCCAGTGAAAAAGAAAATTGGGGTGCATGAGATGTAAATGGGGGTCCACAAGTTAGACAGGCCGACACTAAAATTTTGGCTTCTCGTAAATGTAATAATCCGCCTAACACAGATAGTACCTATGGAGGTATTTACGTTACAGAAATACTTTCTTATAATAGATAGATACATTTCCCAATTATATATATTTCATAAAATTGTGTAAGAAATCTATTCACTTTTCGGCCACAGTACGTGTAACTTGTGTTGCCACATCATGGACTTTTGAACTGGAACTGTTACAGCGAGGGCCAGCAAGTGGCCGTTATATTGAACTTGCCGGTTTTCCAATTTGGCACAGACAAACTGCCATGATGATGACCTTTCAGCCTACGTTCAACATTTAAATGTTCTTCACATAAACTTTGAAATTAAGTTTGAAGAGGTATTGCCTATGAGAATACCACAGTAGATCATCCATCCATACGGTGACATTGAAGAAACGGATGTCACTGTTACCAGAAGAACTGATCGGTATAATCACCAACGAAGAACTTTAGGTGCAGTTAGAAAGGGATATCAACAATTCTGGCTTCAAAGAGACATAACTGTTACATATCCTGCATATGAACTATCGCGAGAAGTTTTCTATAGCTTTTCCATTTTTCATACCTCGTGGAAAGGGGTTTCAGCGCGGTTGTCAATCTCCTTACAAAACAAAAAAAAGAAAAAAAGAAAAAAAAACAACCAGATTGGAAATCACTTTCCGAGGAGATTTAATGGTAAACCTGATTAAATTGAAGCCGAATATTGATAATTTTGCTATCAGAAGGCACCAGGCTCAATCCCTCCCATTAAAAGCATTGATTTTGCTGTGTATTTATTTTATGTAAAAATGTTACTAGATTTACATTTTGTGTCGTTTTAATTAATAAATGTATAACTATAAAACTTAGCATACATACATACATACATATATATATACGAGTATATATATGTGATAATAATCACATTTGGAAAATTTAGCACAAGGGAATTGACGCGTAGAACTTATGGGAGATGCAGTCGGTACGAGGAGTGATGCAGTCGGGCTGAGTGTTCATTCAGGAAAACACTTACGAAATTTAGGAGAGTAACACACGCCGAGCCATAGAAGAGGAACACACATTTCCGACGATATCCAGTAAATCACCTTTATTCAATTATGAAGTATCGCGAAGGCTGCAGCGGCCCTTGGATTTGCCCGGACGGGGCGCGGATTACATACAGGAGCGGACAGCAGGTCCGACAGCAACGAGAGTTAGACAAAAGTCTAAAAGAGAGAAAAGTCTTCTGTTCATGCAATATTAAATGGGTGTTTTGCGATATTTACCGCCAGGAGGGCCTAAACTACTTAATATTTTAATTGGGCGTCCTTTAGGTTTCGTGGAGTTTCACGTGTCCACTTCAGTTTATCGGGGACTTTACTGCTAGATTCCCGCGCTTGCTAGAACCGCGAACTGTTTGACCTGGGTGCGTAGGATAAGTGGCCATAAAGTTCTTGCAAGTGGGGTTTTTGACTTATAGAAGACATAATACTTCAGAGTGGTTGAGGGCTCTTCAAGAATTTTGACACTATACTGACATTCGGAATCTCATAAACTTTCGACACTCATATCTGGGATGTTATTGAGTTCCGATACTTCACATGCCTGGTTAATGATCTGCAGGGCTAGACGATAAATTATCTTACTTTACTTTTAGGGTCGCAATTTTGGAAAAGGGGTCGTACTTTATTACAATAGAATATGCTTTAAAGTAAAGTAATTTTAGGAAGACGCTATTTCTTGTTACATTTCCCCCCCCCCATCGAAATAAGAAAGTTCTTGCTGAAAGAAGACTTTTCCGTTGACATAAAATTTTGTCAAAAGTTTAAGTACACTGTATGCAGCAAAGGTAACACACATTATATCATTGACAGAATAAGAATTTCCTTGTGCAAATTCAATTTCAATATTGCATACTAATTGCAATAATTATATTTCAATATTCATACTAATTGCAATAATTTAATTTCACTACTTCATACTAATTGCAATAATTTAATTTCAATATTCATTATTCGCTATCCAAAACAATATATTCGCAAAAATAATAACCTCCTAAAATAATAAGTCAAAGAAATTTACTAAATTCTTTCTCAATATATATCATATTTAATTTCTTATATAACCTATAACTTCCATCAGTAACAGATATTTTATTAATCTTACTACTAGCATTTGGTATGAATCCTCCTGTTATATAACCTCTTACTCTTAAAAGACACATCTCTTTTTATCATATATGAAACATTACTTTTTTGTTTCTATTTATTTCTTATTTATTATCTGAGAATTTTCTGGAATGGGCACTTCCTCTATAGCAGACGGATGTTAATATTCAACCGTGGCATATGGACGCTTAGTAGATTATAGAAGAGCTACGTTCCGATACTGTTATAGAGAACTGCTCTTTGAAATTTCTACTGTACCAGAAAATCTCCTGAAAAACATATTACTTTACTACCTTTATTTAACCTTCACGACAATAATATACTCATGAGGATTCAAAACCCATATACCTTTTTCAATTTACGATGTAAAAAAAGTACAAGTTTAGGTAACTTGTGAGAAATAGCTAAGTTAGCAATGTTTGTACTTAATACTTCAGTAAAATAAAACAATTTCTTATACTCTTATAATTTCTTAAATAGATTACAAACCGTTTACATAAGTTGATAAATATTTTTGGGGATAAATTTAAAATTTAACTATTCATTTTTAATTTAATATTTATTCATCTTTATCCTTATCCATATCCACGCGAAATTTAAGAAACCGAAACCTATCTGCTTACACCGTGGGCAAGGAGAGAGCAAAAATGTCTAATGATCAAAATATCAAAATAAAAGCTTCAACTTCTACGCGTTTCGAGTACATCCAAAGCGATGAGGACTAAATTTATTACTCTCCTCTGGGTGGAAATTAACCTTTGACCCTCCATATGTTGATAGCATAGCGCGGCACGGTAAATTCGGAGGGTTGACCTACTTTTTCCATTCCCCCTTTTTGCGTGGATAACGTTACTGAAAGATTCTCTTTTGCGGGTAAAACTAATATTGAATTTATGTTTAGTAAAATCTGATTAAATTAATTAATAATTGATCCAATTTTCTTCAGAGTATCATTATTAAGAATACAATATTTAAACAATAAATGCAATTTTACATAAAATTTTTATGCACTTCCTACATAAATTTAATTTATACTTTAACAAAATTCGGTTTCACCACTTAATCATGAAGAACACATATGAAAAAAGTAATTTGATATACAATTTGTCTTACCTTTAATTTCTGTTCATGTTATTATTTATTTATTTATTTATTATTACCATTATTTTTTTCCTCGTCGCGTAAATTCATTTTAATTTAGTCTCTTAAAAGATGATTACAACGTTTTAACAAGGCACAAGTTCTTGGGAATGAAACTGTTGCTGGCGGAAGTGCTGGCGTATTTCTTCTTATTGCAGCACACAACACAGGCCAATGTAGAACACAGCCGTACATATGAACCCACATGCACAACATAATTTAGTAGCAGAATTTCACGATAGGAGTAATTCACAAACACATCGAGACGTTGTGCGAAGCTGAAGAAAGCGGATACTTTTATGCTGTAAAATTCACCTCACTGAAGATAGGAGAAGCGTGTAAATACCGAATTGAGCCCACAGATTGATAACAAGGGTGGATCCGTTGAGATGAAGAAGTAGACATCGCATAAATTTCTTGTACGAAATATTATCATTTAAAGATTCTAAAACAGCTTTGGCAATTCTTGCATGGAATTAAACACTTGAAATCCAGCGGGGGTTAACACAAATAACAATATGAAGAAACTGCACAAATTTTTCAGGATGGAGCACATGATTAAAGACACTTGAAAATTTTCATTTTATGGAAGATAACCGCCGAAGTGAATACGTTGCAATACGTAAAATTTTCATCGTAAATCACAATTATAATTAATCACGCGAAAAATCGTAGGAGTAATCGTAGGGAGGAGAAAATCGTAGGAGTCAGGATAAAATCCTGTTCGACTTTATGAATGTGATTATTATCACATTTGGAAAATTTAGCACAAGGGGATTGACGCGTAGAACTTATGGGAGATGCAGTCGGGCTGAGTGTTCATTCAGGAAAACACTTACGAAATTTAGGAGAGTAACACACGCGGAGCCATAGAAGAGGAACACACATTTCCGACGATATCCAGTAAATCACCTTTATTCAATTATGAAGCATCGCGAAGGCTGCAGCGGCCCTTGGATTTGCCCGGACGGGGCGCGGATTACATACAGGAGCGGACAGCAGGTCCGACAGCAACGAGAGTTAGACACGCGGAGAGAAAAGTCTTCTGTTCATGCAATATTAAATGGGTGTTTTGCGATATTTACGCCAGAGGGCCTAAACTACGTAATATTTTAATTGGGCGTCTTTAGGTTCGTGGAGTTCACGTGTCCACTTCAGTTTATCGGGACTTTACTGCTAGATCCCGCGCTTGCTAGAACCGCGAACTGTTGACCTGGGCGTAGGATAAGTGGCCATAAGTTTTTGCAAAGTGGGGTTTTGACGTATAGAAGACATAACTTCAGAGTGGTTCGAGGGCTCTTCAAAAATTTTGACACTATACTGACATTCGGAATCTCATAAACTTCTGACACTCATATCTGGGGATGTTATTGAGTTCCGATACTTCACATGCCTGCTTAATGATCTGCAGGGCTACGATAAATTATCTTACTTTACTTTTAGGTCCGCAATTTTGGAAATGGGGGTCGTACTTTATTAAACAATAGAATAGCTTTAAAGTAAAGTTATTTAGGAAGACGCGTTTACCTTGTTACACACACACACATATATATATATATAATTGAGTAGCTCTGTGGCAGCTTCAAAAACACTTTTTAAAGTTGATGAATTGTAAAAAATCAGTATTAGGATAGCAGGGGGTCTACCCAAAACAGAAAACATCGACACGGGGTCTACGGGACAAACAAGTGTTTGGGGACCTCTGATCTACAGCAAGACCAGCACGTTGTGACGTCGTGAATGAAGTAGTGGTCAAACAATCTGAATAACAGCCAATTTAATTTAAATGACGAATTTATTACTAAATTAGCTAAAGATGATTAAAAGACTATATACAATAAAAATGAAGGTTTGCGGGATAATAATTTCAGTGGCCTGCACTGATACGGTTAAGTAATGGTTCTCAGCTTGAGAAAAAACTGCTAACTGAAGTTTCAAAATCTCTCCTGATGGTATTCGAGCTTGGAGCCACCGTCGAGACAATCTGCATATATTTTTTCTATTGACGCTTGAATCCGTGATGTCATGTACCAAGACTTCTCATTGTCTGGCTCAAAATAAATCTTTTATTTTATATTCCAATCAAAACAAAACAATAGCAGACGATTATTCTGAAATTCCCAAATTTTTATCTCAAATGCAAATGACAAAAATAAATTACAAAATCGTTTCCATAAAATGCGAACAATCTTCTGTATTTGTCCATGATGATGTGCTTCTCAATGCTGTCACTTCAACAAAAGGCTGCAAGGCCCTTTGCTGGGGGGGGGGGCTCTTCCTCCCTTTTCTGAGAATTACACATAGGTCCCAACCGCGAGCCAACCATCTTCTTCACAGGACGCGCTTTCTCTCTTTTGCGCACTGTGGCGACTCCATCGTTCCTGATTCTACATCTGTCATCTAGACATTTCATTTATCTTAAATATGAGGTATTACAAAAGAAATCGGCCAATAAATAACTGAAATAAAGTGGATTTTTTTAAATTCCAAACCGGCCATCTTGATGACGTCATTACTGTTATCCGCCACACACCAAGAGTGACACCATGGAAATTATTCATTTACAGGTAGTTTCTGGTGAAAAAAAATATCCACCCATGTACCCATCATTAATACCGCCAAGGGACTACATATGCTCCCTGGGGAGAATCTCCTCCTAACACATTCTGGGCTTTGGCAAGGGCAATACAAGGGAGTGAGATCCCGTATAGCTCCACTTGTGTCATGTTCTACCCCTCTTGGAAAAATAGCCTCTCTTCTGTTTCAAGCGTCTGCTTGTTGAGGGATCAAATCTTTGAAAGAAATCTTAGTTTCCTTCAAGTCATCTTTCTTAAATCAAACTTTCTTAAATCACATGCTTTTGAAATTAAAAACTTTGAAACTTACTTTTTTTTAAACCCCTGTATGGATAATAAAAATACATTTAATTTTTGGAATAAAAATATATTTTTCAAAATCAAAAAATCAGTTTTCTTAAGAAAATGAAATCAAGTTCCATTTTCAAAATATATTTGCATTTCAAAACAAAACATAAAATTGGTTTAAATTAATTCAAATACATATAAAGAAAAGGTCCTCAAAAAATTCCACATCATAATATAGGAAAAATGGTATTGTTGAGTTTTCAGAGAATTGAATTTTTGATTTAAAAAAATTTGCTTTGTGGAAAATTAATTTTGGATATATCAAAATGCATATATGTTTTACAAAAATGCGAAAAATACAAAATACAACTTTGTTAAATCAAATATTTTTGAAATTAACAACTTTCAAACTCATTGTTTTGAAACCCCTGGGTGGATAAAAAAATACATTTCATTTTGGAATATATACATTTGTTTCGAAACAAAACAAAATCGGTTTTCTTAACAATCAAAAATTAGAAAAAAAACTAATGAGATGCTTGCGGATGGACTCTTGATGCAGGCAAAGGCAGCAAAATCAACTTCGATTTCGGATGACGAAACACGGAGGTGAGACAAATTTTTATCTATAAGCCTGCTTCTTTCCTTGGACTTAATGCATTCTGTGACGGAAAAGGTGCTTTCGCATGTATAAGTGTTGTAACAAATTTTCCAAACATGGAACAAATTTTCAACCCAACTGACATAAGTCGGAATAGTTCTCAACTGGCAAATATTTCCAGACATCTTACCTTTCTCTTTATGCCCTGTAAAATTTGGATCGGTCTGCAATTCTAATAATACAATTTGCAGAGACGTAACCTATTCTACAATATTCATCGCCGAATGATTGCAATTTAAATAGGCTTGAGATCTTAACTGCCCTGAACAGCCACTATATATATATATATATATATATATATATATATATATATATATATATATATATATTATATATAGACACCCATGGACAAAAAATTAGCGCACCAAGAATAATTGCGGTATCGTAACGAAACTTGCAATGAAGGTACATGTCGGGGAGATATGCAAATGATTAGAAATGCAGCGTGATTGCGCATTACGTATAGCCGGTAGAGGGCGTTGAACATCGTACTCTGTGGAGTATAAAACAGGTAACCAAAGCTTGTTTGAGTGTGCTGAATCATTTACAAAAGGAAGAGCTGAGATAGACATGCCATTACGCCGTGTTCGAAGACAATATAAGCAGTTGTCGCAGTTTGAAAGGGAGAGAATCGTCGGGATGATGGAAGCTGGGTGGTCAGCTAGGCGAGTAGCTCGTCAATTAGGCCGCTTGATTGTTGTGAGAGGAGGTGTTGGTACCAGTGGACCCGAGAGATGTCATGTACAAGAAGACCAGGCTCAGGACACCCTCGACAGACCTGTCCGTCGAGAAGGACCGCCACATCGTAAGAAATGCACGCGTACAGCCAACTGTTTCATCGGGCGCCATCCAGGCACAGGTAGCACCTTCACTAGGGGCCTCTGTGTCTTCTCGAACCATACGAAGGCGCCTGGCTGAAGGACAGTTGGTATCGAGGCGTCCATTACGTGTGCTGCTCTTGACTCCACCCATCAAACGCCTTCCGTTGGAGTTTTGCCGCGCACGAGGAAACTGGACTGCAGCGGAATGGACACCAGGTCGTCTTTAGCGACGAATCCAGATTCAATCTCGGCAGTGATGACAATCGTGTTCGTGTGTGGAGAGCCCGAGGTGAACGCTTCAATCCTGCCTTTGCTGTACAGCGACACATCGCTCCCACAGCTGGTGTGATGGTATGGGGTGGCCATTGCCTACAATACACGGTCACCCCTAGTATTGTTCCGTGGCACCATTACAGCCCAGAGGTATGTTCATGAAATCCTACAACCACATGTGTTGCCACTCATACAACGGCTCCCAGGAGCCATTTTTCAACAAGACAATGCTCGGCCTCATACGGCAAGGGTGTTACAAGACTGTCCTCCGCACTGTTACTACCCTTCTTTGGCCTGCCCGATCCCCAGATTTGTCTCCAATCGAGCATATCTGGGATCATTTGGGACGACGAGTTGGCATCCCACGAGTTTTGAACGAACTAGAGGCAAGGTTACAGCAAATATGGAACGAAATGTCTCAAGATATCATAAAGAAACTTGTATGACTCAATGCCCGATCGTATCGCATCGTGCATTTGCGCTAGAGGGGGTCCACGGAGTATTAACTCCTCCGTTCTTTGCCTTTTACTCTGAAATAAATTATCCTTTTTTCTTGATTTTCTTATCAGTTACTTATATCAAAGTAGTCATTAAGTATGTAAAATTTCGTTTCATTTTGACGACTCCTCTTGGTGCGCTAATTTTTTGTCCATGAGTGTATATATGTTATAAATGAAACTGCGATTTATTGTGAACAATGCAGTACCACTCTTTTTGTGATACGACAATTACATCATGAGATATTTCAATAATTGTGAACATCCAAACAGTGATTTTTTATATAAAATTTTAACTTTAAATGCATTATCCTCAAAATATAATTTTCTGACTTTGCGTGCATATCTCAAAACCTATTCAAGATAAATGCTGAAATTTTCTACACGCGTTAATGGTAACATTCTACATAAAATGAACTAAAAACATAGAATGATCTTAGGTAATAAAATTTTACAAAAGGTTTTATGAGAAAATTTTTGTAAAGGAATTTTTTAAAACTAATTTTTAATTATAAATATTAAAAATTAAGGGAATTAAAATGTTTTAGTTCAATAGGTTAAGCTAAATGTTTCTTTTAAGTATGTTTTGTGTTCATAAATTAAAATTAACATCAGTTATCATGCGCCACAGTGACAAATGGTAATTATGAAATAGGAAAACAACATATTAATTAATTAAGATTTTCCTAATTAATTTAAATGATTTATATCAATATGATATTTTGTTACAACACGTTATATTTTATCTAACAGTCCAGAAATTTTCATTCAATTTCCTTCTTTGGTTAATTTGTTAAAAATTACTTAAACTTAGTCAATTTTCTAAACCATTTTCCGCAAGTCAAAGGTATACTGTCCCCTTAAACTCTGAATTAAAATGTCCCTGTGGGGAAGAGAAGTACTGAATTTGCAAACTTCTATTTTTTTTCCTAAAGACTTATTACGTTCAAAATGAATCAAATCTTTTTGTGCTATGAAATTTTTTAGTATATGTAATGAAATATGCACTATGCTACACAAACCAGTGTCTTATAGTAGCAAGAAAATTCCTTTGAGCAATAATACAGTGCAAAGAAGAACTGATGAAATGGTTCAAGATGTCGAAGACTTATTATGTGAGTATTTAAAGCATCCAACTTCTCTATATAGTTTGATGAGTCAACTTTCCAGGAAATTAGGCCTTACTTTTAGCATACGCGCAATTCATAAAAGATGAAAATAATTGCTAGGAATTATCATTCGCTAAAAATTTGCAAACTGATACTAAAGGAGAATCCATATTTCATGCATTGGAAGATTTTTTTTAAGGAAAAAGAAATCCCCTCGGAAATATCAGGTGCTACGAACGGTGTTCCCTCGGTTATGGGGTATAGGGAATGGGGAGTGTCTTCTTGCATATTTAATAAAGTGGTTCCGGATGCATTCGTTGAACACTGTGTGCCTCTTATCGTCAGCATTTAGTTGCCAAAAATCTGAGTGAAGAATCACTTAAGTCATTACAGCTTTTTTTTAGTCAATCAACAAAATCAGAAGTTCATTGGATAACAGATTATATGGTCAACTTTGTATTGAAAACGATGAAGAATTCAATCACTAGCTGTTTCATACAGAAGCTCATTGGCTATCAAAAGGTGCCTGTTTGGAACGTCCATTTCACCAGCACCCCCCCCCCCCCCCCCAAACACTTTTTAAAATCGAGTTGTACCAATCGTTATACCTCTTTTGTACCCGTTTGAACCAACAAAATTTTCGTTTGTACCTCATTATTTAAAAAGTTATAAGCAAATCGGTATTTTGGGGCTGGAGAAACGATAGCCCCCCACCCTCCCACCATCGAATTTGAAACGAAACTCATGCCAATCGTTTATACCTCGTTTGTACCCCTTTCTACGAACAAAATTTTCGTTTGTACCTCATTATTTAAAAGTTATAAGGAAAATCAATGGGGGGGGGGGGGGGGATGGTGAAACGATAAGCCCAAAACATCAAATTTTCAAACGGAACTGGTGCAATCGTTTATACCTCGTTTGTACCCGTTTGTACCAAAAGAATTTTCGCTTGTACTCATTATTTACAATTTATAAGCAAATCAAATTGGGGGCTGAGGAAACGATAGCCCCCCATCCTCGAATTTTGAAACGAAACTGATGCCAATCGTTATACCTCGTTTGTACCCGTTTGTACCAACAAAATTTTCGTTTGTATCTCAGTATTTTAAAAGTTATAGCAAATCAATCTTGGGGGGCTGGTGAAACGATATCCCCCAACCTCCAATTTGAAATGAAACTGCATGCCAATTGTTTATACCTCGTTTGTACCCGTTGTACCAGCAAATTTTTTCATTTGTACCTCATTATTTAAAAGGTAAAAGAAAATCAAATTGGTGGGGGGGGGGGGGGGCTGGTGGAACAATAGCCTCCACCATCGAACTTTCAAACGAATCTGATACCAATCGTTTATCCTCGTTTGTACATACATCTTTATTTTAAAAGTCACATGAAATTTAAATTATGGAGGCTGGTGTAACGATAGCCCCCTCCCCAACCATCGAATTTTCAAGTGGAACTGGTGCCAATCGGTTATAACTCGTTTGTAAGGAGGGATGGGTTGCAAAAACAATAGCCTCAAAAAAAGATTTTTAAACGAAAGTGGTGGCCTGTCGTTTGTACCAACTATATTTTCCTTTTTACGTCCCTATTATAAAAGATGTAAGTAGGTCAAAGTGGAAGGGGGGAGGCTGGAGACGCGATCGCAACCTCTACCCCTATGCCGGCCCCGACTAACTCGCTTCACTGCCAAGGACACACAATAGCGGAACCGAATTTGTGTATTTCTTTCCGTTTCAGAAGAGCAGGGCAGAGACGGTTTAAAGCATTAACAAACTTTATTAACATTAAAACTGAAGACATTTAACACAGAACTACACATCATAAATAAACGAAAATATACATAGAGCACTTCCGTGCGTCGAAGGCATTACAGCCAACGTAACTTTCCGCTAAACGCGGGCACCCTTGAAAACTCCGTCTGGAGTATGTATCAAATCTCTCTCCGAGAGCGATGACATCTAGTCCCCAATTCTATGTGCTCTCCTCTAGTTCGGCCGGCGCACCCGCGACCTGTCGGGTCTTTCTGTCCATGACGTCATCACAGCTCACCGCTGAATATTCAGTATCCCCATATCCTAAACAAGAGACGGGGGTCGCCGACGTCACTCCCCAAATGAACAATTTTTAATCGTTATATCCCTTTTTGTACCCGCTTGTAACAACAAAATGTTGTCTTATATGTGACACAAGAAAAAATAAAAATGTTTTTTATTCAGAATGCCCTTATAAAACAACATTAGATGAAGCACTTATATACAATATACATACAGCAATTGAACACAAAATCAGTTATTATTTATCTTTAAAATGATAGATCCATTTTTAACATGAAAGAAGAAAAAAAGTTAATCATTCAGAACTGCCTTTATAAAACAATATCAGATCAAACAGGCATACACTATGTACATATGACAATTGTAAAAAAATAATTATTAGTTGAAGTAAAATGTTGGATACATTTTTAGCACTGCTAAAAGAGAAATTTTTTCAAATAAAAACTGGCCATATAAACAAGATGAAATGAAACAAGCTACTCCTGTATTTATAGCAATTGAATACAATCAGTTATTGGTTTTCAGTAAATGATGGAGACCATTTTTAACACAAGAAAAAGAAAATGATTTATTCGGAACCTGCCCGTATAAAACTAGATTAATGCAAAGAACATACTCATGTACTAATACCATTGAACAAAATCAGTCATTAGTTTTATGTAAAATTATGGATACATTTTTAACACACGAAAGAAGATTTTTATTCAGAACTGCACATAATAACAAGATTAAATCAAAAACACTTACACTATGCACAAATAGCAATTTAAAATAAACAATTGTAAGTTTTCTGTAAAATGATGAATGCTTTTTTAAAAGCAATAAAAAGAAAAAAATCAATTCATATCTGCCGCAAGACGTCCATTGCTTTGTCTACCCTTGACGCAGAACCACAGACGTCTCCGCCACCAATGGTGTGAGTGACAGAAGGATGTGGACGGCAGAATGAAATTAAATTGTCTTTACTGACGAGCACGCTTCTGTCTGCAACACCACGATGTCGCATTCGAGTCTGGAGACACCGTTAAGAGAGGGATGCTGAACAGCTGCGTTATGCATCGCCACACTGGCCTGCACCGGTATTATGGTATGGGGCGGTATTGGATATCACTCTCGCACACCTCTAGTACAGATTGTCGGTACTTTAAACAGCCAGCGCTATATCTCCGAGGTGTTGGAGCCAGTTGTCCTTCCTTACCTTCAGGCTTGCCCACAGCCATATTTCAACAGGATAATGCGCGACCACACTGGCACGCATTGTCCAACGGTTCTTTCGTCAATCGCCAGATTGAATTGCTTCCCCGGCCGCCTCGCTCTCCGGATCTTTCACCGATAGAAAACATGTGGTCCATGGTTGCTCTACGATTGACCCAGATTCCATCCCCAGCTGCCACAGCAGATCAACTTTGGGCAACGTGTGGAAGCTGCTTGGTCTGATGTACCCCAAGAACTCATCCAAAGTCTCTTTGAATCAATGCCGAGGCGTGTGGCAGCGGTGATCTCCAACAATGGCGGCTACTCTGGCATACTGATTTTCAGGAACCACACTTCACAGAAGTCCATAAATTTAATCATTTGATATTTGGTCAACATGTTATCTACAAAATAAATTTGTTGTTGATATCTCTTGTCTTTCTTGGTGTTGCCAATTTGGGGTGGCCAGCAGTGTAGGATGTTGTGACCACCATAAACAACTTTCCCTTAAACAACTGGATAAACGACACTATTTTCTGACACTATACTGGATCGACACTATTTCTGGTTGAGTAATTTACTTTAGTTGAGAAAAAAGTATCAAGTAGTGCCTCTCAAAATACAGCAATTTTAAATAAATTCTTCCCCCAATTGTTTGCTTGTAACTTTTTAAATAATGAGGTACAAACTAAAATTTTTGTTGGTACAAACGGGGTACAAACGAGGTATAAACGATTGGCATCAGTTTCGTATCAAAATTCGATGGATGGGGGAGCTATCGTTTCACCAGCCCCCCGCACTTTGATTTTCTTATAACTTTTTAAATAATGAGGTACAAAACTAAACTTTTGTTCGTACAAACGGGTACAAACTAGGTATAAACGATGGCACCAGTTTCGTTTGAAAATTCGATGGTGGAGGGGCTATCGTTTCACCAGCCCCCCCCCCCACTTTGATTTTCTTATAACTTTTTAATAATGAATACAAACGAAAATTTTGTGGTACAAACGGTACAAACAGGTATAAATGATTGGCATCAGTTTCGTTTCAAAATTCCAGGTTGGGGGGCTATCGTTTCACCCAGGCCCTCCACATTGATTTGCTTATAACTTTTTAAATAATGAGGTACAAATGAGAAAATTTTGTGGTACAACAGGTACAAACGAGGTATACAACGATTGGCATCAGTTTCGTTTCAAAAATTCGATGGTGGGGGGATATCGTTCACCAGCCCCCCACTTTGATTTTCCTATAACTTTTAAATAATGAGTACAAACGAAACTTTGTGGTACAAACAGGTACAAACGAGTATAAAACGATTGGCATCAGTTTCGTTTCAAAATTCGATGATGGGGGGGGTGTTCTATCGTTCACCAGCCCCCCCCCACTGTGATTTTAATTATAACTTTTTAAATAATGAGGTACAAACGAAAATTTTGTTGGTACCAACGGGTACAAACGAGGTATAAACGATTGTTCAACTCGATTTTAAAAGTGTTTGGTGGGGGGGGGGGGGGGCTGGTGAAATGGACTTCTGTTTGGATTCGGTTTTAATAAACTCTTTGACTCAGTAAAAGTTCTAAGAAAATAAAGATGATGCTTTACGAGCCAACTTAATCGATTCCAGTACATGTCATAGCTTATTTGGACATATTGTGTCCGTAAATTTAATGTCCAGCTGAGTGATTTTTTTTCTCTAAAATGGGGGTGGTAGGCCAAATAAGTTAGGAACCCTTGCTCTAAAGGTTTGACAATGACATTCGTTTTGTATTAAAATGCTTTTAAGATCTCAAGAGAAAACAAAATTTAACAACATCAAAATACTTACTTTTAGCCCATGAGACTTAATATCGATAGAGTTTGTTAACAATTGTGACTGATTAAAAGGTTTTTATACTTGGAACATTAAGGAGCTGTAGTGGCACAATCAATAAATTATGCCTACCACTTACAAAAGCGCTGAACAAATAGAGAGCTTTGGACGGCTTCGAACCAACGTACATCCAGTCCAAGATACAACAGGTTCCCCTACTAAAATAAGGCAAAATAACAATCATGATGAAATAATGACATTTTTCCCAAAAAATTTTTTCTGAGGGAATTGTGTGTTTAATTTAAAGTTAGGGGTAAATTCTTCCTTAATATTTTTAAAGATAAAGGAGGTAAGTAATTTTGTAATACTTTAAAAAAATTAATATTAGTATTAATGAGATTGGAATAAAAAATTATAAACGTGAAGAAATATTAATGAATTTATGGTTTTTAAATATGTTTTTGATTTAAACTTCGTATAAATTTTACCGTAATATGTAAGTCCCAAACCGAGAATAAAATATAATTTGTACTACGACTCCCTTTTGCTTAGATAGATTGCTTTAATTTATGCTTGTATCATAAATTTCAATTAAAATATTTGTCACTATTTTGGAAAAAAATTAAAGGACAATCAAATAATGCATCAAATAATTTTTGGAATTGGAATATTAGCCACAATTTAGTTTTGTCAAATTATGTAAGAATATTAAGAATTAAGGAAATTTTCGGTATTGGCAGGAAATTTACATCTTGCTGTTATGTACTATATATTATTATCATCATATCTTTTAATGTAACCAACATCTCTTTGAAGTAAGTTGTCGGACTTACAACAGCTTGAAAAGTCCTGTTTTTAAAAAAAACTATTGCATTTACCTCGCGTTTACATAATAAGTTCTTTTGTTTTGTTTGAGACAGTATTTACAACTTTGAAAAACATCTTTTGTTTTGTTTGTTTTTGGCAATAAAAATGCTTCATGTAAATTCATCGAGACTATCCTGTCAACTGACCTATCTCACTTGTAATTTAGCTAGACAAAGGATTTTTTAGATGGTCTTCATTACTCCAAAAATTAGTATTCTTCACGTAATACAGTTTTATTGAACTGAAAGTTAAAAGGGAATATTCTCGTATACTTCTTGAATAAAAGAGGATAAATATTAAGACTTTTGGCTATGAAACTTGGTCCCATTCGCAAGTCGAATGATAGAGCTTTCTCTCCAGTCAGAGTTGGCGGGTTTGGGTCCCATGGTGGCCATTATGTTTGTGGACGTTCGGAATCGGTTTTAAGTTCGTAGGTCCCAATCAGTTTAGACCAGGGGTCGGCAATGCGTGGCCCCACGAAAAAATTTTAAAGTTCCCGCCGTTGAAATGTCTAAATTTTAGGATATTGAACAACAAGCCCTCGTAGTTTTAATGATAATTTCAGTAAAAAAAAATTAAAAATAGCAAAAACGTAGAAATCAAAACTGAAGCAACCTGCTCTCATCGACAGTGTTGCTCTCCCTCCCTGTGAGTCAGCTTCTATTTCTTGCTCTAAAATTGAACTCTCTGTACGCGTCGACATATGCTTATGAATCTTTGTTTTTCCACTATAAAATACCTTAAGGTATCTCACCACGTTCGGAGCACTTTTCTTTAAATTCACTTCATAAAATTTTTTTAATTAAGTTTCGAATGCTTTGCAATCCCAAATTTAGATTTAGCCTGTTAATATTTCAAGTAAACTTACATAATTTATGAAAAATCAATAAATATATGAAATTTGTGAAGAAAATAGCAACATTTTCAAAAAATTATAAAAAAATAAAATTAATATATTTAAAAAATGTTATTACTAATATAATTAATATGGTATTTTCTAGTGCATGAACTATATTTAAGGACATATATGCATAAATAAAAATTTTAGAAGCAATCGAAGAATAATATATGTTATTTTCAAATATTGTTGATGTAATATTCAAGTATTTAGCCATAATTCAGAATGTGTTTAACTTTTCTTTTGCTTATAGTTCATGAACTATAAAATAGTATAGAAACAAAGGACAAAAAATTTCAAAGGGATATATTAATAATATTTTGAGTTATGGACTTTCAAAAAAGTAACTTACGTAAAAAAACACATTTTGAGAAAAGCATTTTTAAATGCCCACTTCGGATTATCTGCATATAAAGACTTTTATAAGATCCTTCATAACTCCCCTTCTAATTATCGTAAAAGCAAAACAAAAAATGTGTTTTAAAGATAAAAGTATGCTCTATCCAATAAATAAAATAAAAAATTCATTTTGAGTGAAATTGGCCATTTCAACTGTGGTGAGATACCTTAAATCAAAGTACCAATCAAGCCTCACTGAAACTCATTTGGATAAATGCCTGAAAACTGGAAATTCAACTTATGTGCCACATTACGAAGAGTTGGTTCGCAGATTTGCAATGTCAAATATCGCATAATTATCAATTTTAAGATTGTTTTGTTTAATTAAAATTTTATTTTATGTATTAAAAATTTATGTGCATTAATTTTTCAATTTTAAATACTAACCCTCCCCTCCTCTTTAACCCTGCGATGCCCAAACCGAACTCTGGCATTTCTGAAATATGCCGACTAGTAAACAAAGCTTACCGACCCCTGGTTTAGACTTTGTCTTTCAAAAGATGGGTTTAGGTCTCTAAACCTACCAACTTAATTTATTTGCGTATTTATTTAGCTATACAATTCTATTTTAGAATCTACAAAAACTGATTGGATTAAATACTTGAAGGGCTATGGAATGTATTTCCAAAGTATTATTATTATTAGTATTTTTAATAATTTTACGAAGGGTCTTAAATTATATAGTAGAGTAATTTTAAATTAATTAATATTAATCTGAGTTTATTATATTTCAATTTTATATACTACATTGAGAGAATAATTTTGCACTATAAAGTAAATATAGTAAGCATAGTGCATTATTAATATAGGTAACAAGAATTATACTAGTACATTATATATTACCAAAATTTATCACTGGCGCATTGCATAATAAGCTCTTAGAGGAAATACGTATATCAGGACGGATGATGATAAAAGATACAATAGTCAAATCATTAATCAAATGAGGATTCTTTAAACACTTAATGAAACTATTGTCTAAGGAAACTAGCTAGCTATTGGTAAATGGAGCGAAGTTGCTCAAACATACATGAGGCAACGAAATAGGAGATATGCGCAGTTTATGTAAAATCAGCTTTTTTACGACCACTCTACCTTGAGAGTAGTCTGAAGTGAAAGTTAAGAGCACTGGAGTTGTAAAGTACACGAATGAAGTACACAGAAAGAGAAAAGTGAAACCAAATTATGATGATTTATGATGTATTTGTAGCAGCAGTTGAATGGAGGTATATATAGCATATTTTAATAAATGCGTGCATATAATAGTTATCAAGAGTATAATAAAAACTAAAAAGGAGATTTTAACGGAAAATGAATTCTGATTGTCTTTTCTTTAAAGAAACCAAAAAAAACAAAAATAGCTGCGACTATTTACAGAAAATTAGTGTTTTTGGCACTTTCAATTTTACTTCCGAAAAATTAGTGACTGATAAAATACTATTTAGTCATTGAAATATATTCAAACGAGATAATTTTGTACTTCTTAAAATTTGATCATATATTAGTTAAAAAATGTAGACAAACACACAACTGTGCACGTATGTATACTATATATATACATTGAAAAGCCAAAAAAACTGGTATACCTGCCTAATATCGTATAGAGAGAGAGGAGAGAGAGAGAGTCATTAAAAATAATATTTACTCGATCTTATTCTTGCATATGTGTGTGTGTATGTATATATATATATATATATATATATATATATATATATATATATATATATATATATATATACAGAGAGAGGGAGAGAGAGAGAGAGAGAGAAGTTGGGGGGGGGGGAGTGTTTGATAGATAGAGGAATAAAGCAGAGTCCAATCGAAAGCTATGTAGAGCAAAGAAAACTAAAGAAAACGTTACAAATATACGATAACACAAAAGAATATGTTTAAAACTTCTGTTGTTAAGATATAATGCAGTACTAATCTATGAGAGAAACAAATGTAAAAGTACAAGGAAAATAACAGCATTAAAGAAAGTAATGCTGAAAAATTGGTTTATAGAAATAATGAGTTTGGATTTTCTTATCCTCTCAAGAACTAGAAAATAATTTCAGCTGCTTGAGTAAATAAAAGCTAGACATTCACATTCGTTGGCTCGCATCCTTCCTTAATAGCAATCTCTCCCCCCCCCTCTCTCTCTCTCTCTCTCTCTCTCTCTCTCTCTATATATATATATATATATATATATATATATATATATATATATATATAATATATATATACATACATATATATATATATATATATATAATATATATATACATATATATATATAATATATATATATACCAGTATAGTCAATAAGTTCAGGGACTACCCTCCCCCCTCATGCCCGGTGTGTGGGGGAACCGAAATAACGATGTGGTTTGCATGTCTGGTTATCTGCATACGCGTGAGACGTGCCATGCCGCTTTGCACAACTGCTAACACACGCAGCTTACCATTTGGCTGCAGACTGTCAGCCTATGATGTCGATGTAGCAAAATGTCCTTTTTGGAGCAAAGTTCGAACATTAAATTCTGCTACAAATTAGGAAAAACCACTGCAGAAACGTTACGGTTACTGCAACAAGCGTATCGAGACAAAGCTATGTGAAGATCGAAAGTTTTCAAATGGTACAGCTTGCTTAAAAATGGGAGAGACGCTGTTGCAGATGATCCGCGAAGTGGGTGGCCAGTCACCCCACAAACGGAGGCGAACATCCAACGGGTAGGAGCAGTGGTTGTTTGGTTGGTTGAAGTTTATTGGAGCAAGGTCCAGAAAGGACAAGCTGTGCCAAACACAAGGTAACATCGTCAACAAATGGTATGTACAGGTTCTTCGTAGTCTTCGGGAGGCAATCCGTGGTAAACGTCCACACGTTTGGAAATCCAACATGTGTATGTTGTTGCATGACAATGTCCCGGTGCACCGACACCTGATAGTGCAACAAGCCCTTGCTAAACACGGCACCACAGTTCTGCCACATCCCTCGTATTCTCCAGACCCTCCTTACGATTTCTACCTGTTCCCGAAACTAAAAGATCGCTTCAAGGGCAAGCGGTTTGCAAATGCCGAAGAAGTGATGGCAACAGCGAGAACCGCTTTACGACAGCTCTCACGCAACGGTTTCCAAGACTGTTTCCAGAAGCTGCATCAACGCTGGCAGAAGTGTATAGTTGCGGAAGGACATTATTTTGAAAGTGATTGTGTTCAAAAGACTTTGTAAGTGTATTCGTTGTTACAGTAAATAAAGTCCCCGAATTTATTGACTGTACGAGTATATATATATATATATATATATCTATATATATATATATATAAAGGGCATTCAAGCGAGCATACCGCTTTATATCTTTATAGCTTCACTCTGATTTTCTTTTATACCTGTGCACATATGTAGTTGTACATGTGTGTGTGCATGCATGCATGAACGTATGCAAGTTGTTTGTACGTACTTATATATAACTATAATCCTGTATGTACATTTTCATTATTGAACATGTCACAATATAGTTGAAATAGGAAGAATCTAGAGTTACATTTATATATTTAACTAAGCAGCATGAATAAGAAGGATAATAATTAAAAGTTATTTCAACAGTTATTTAAGAATATTAAACTTATATACACTGCTGGCCACCCAAATTGCAACACCAAGAAAGACAAGAGATATCACAACAAAATTTATTTTGTAGATAACATGTTGACCAAGTATCAAATGATTAAATTTATAGACTTCTGTGAAGTGTGGTTCCTGCCAAAATCAGTAGCCAGAGTAGCCGCCATTGTTGGAGATCACCGCTGCCACACGCCTCGGCATTGATTCAAAGAGACTTTGGATGAGTTCTTGGGGTACAGCAGACCAAGTAGCTTCCACACGTTGCCAAAGTTGATCTGCTGTGGTAGCTGGGGATGGAATCTGGGTCAATCGTAGAGCAACCATGGACCACATGTTTTCTATCGGTGAAAGATCCGGGGAAAGAGGCGGTCAGGGAAGCAATTCAATCTGGCGATTGTCGAGAGACCGTTAGACAATGCGTGCCACGTGTGGTCGCGCATTATCCTGTTGAAATATGGCTGTGGGCAAGCCCTGAAGGTAAGGAAGGACAACTGGCTCCAACACCTCGGAGATGTAGCGCTGGCTGTTTAAAGTACCGGCAATGCGTACTAGAGGTGTGCGAGAGTGATATCCAATACCGCCCCATACCATAATACCCGGTGCAGGACCAGTGTGGCGGTGCATAACGCAGCTGTTCAGCATCCTCTCTTCACGGTGTCTCCAGACTCGAATGCGACCATCGTGGTGTTGCAGACAGAAGCGTGACTCGTCAGTAAAGACAATTTCATTCCATTCTGCCGTCCACATCCTTCTGTCATCGCACATTGGGGGCGGAGACGTCTGTGGTTCTGTGTCAAGGGTAGACAAAGCAATGGACGTCTTGCGTACAGCCCACTCTGCTGTAAACGGCGTCGAATGGAACACGCAGACACTGGATGATGCGTTACAGACTGCATGTGCTGTGCTATGGTTCGTGATGTGACTGAGCGATCCTTCACTGCCATGCGCACAATTTGCCTGTCCTCACGTGAAGTGGTGCTCTGAGGTGGATGCGATCGAACACGCCGGTCTGTCGTACCCTCCTGCATCCAACGATCACATACCCGCATTACAGTTGTTTGGTTTCGTCCAACACGACTACCGATTTCCCTGAAAGATAATCCACTATCTCGGTAGGCCACTATCCTTCCTTTGTCGAACTCGGATACTTGATCAAAAGATGATCGCTGTTTTCAACGAGGCATAATTGATCGTTTTTTGAAAAAACCACAAGAAAAACACAATTGCCGAACTTGAAATCGTCGAAATCTCCAAGCCTTAAATAGCGCTTTGAAGTGGCGCCACAGGCGCGCGTGATGTGCGTCTGCGCTGAAATTCTAATCACTTGCATATCTCACCTCCGCTAATGCATGTTGTAAATTTCATGTTATTTGCATGTTTCCTTCAGGGTGTTGCATTTACAGTGGCCAGCAGTGTAGAAATAAATTATTCAATAATTTTGCAGGCTAGAGCTGTGTCATAAAGAATGGCAACGATCGTAAATTTCCCTCTAGAGGCATTAAAAATACAACATTAATAAATATGTTTAGTTTTTGTTTTATGCATATCCACTACCAGCTGTCCAAACATAATATATCAGATTTTTTTTTCGAGTTAGTTTTAAAACTCTAGAGTAGAACAATGGGTAACATCATTTTTTTAAAAAAAAACCAAGTAGCAGAAAAAGGAATGATAATAATTAAATGTTATTTAAACAATTATTTAATAATATTAACTTATATAGAATTAAATTATTCAATAATTTTGCAAGAAGAGCTTTGTCATAAAGAATGTCAACGATCGTAAATTTCCATCTAGAAGCATAAAAAATACAAATTAATAAATATGTTTAGTTTTTGTTTTATGCATATCCATTACCAGCTGTCAAAACATTATACATGAGCTATTTTTTAAAGTCGGTTTTAAAGCTCTAGAGTTGAACAATGCGTAACATCCTTTTTTATTAAAAAAATATCACTTTTCTTCTTCATATCCTCTTTGAAAGAGCAAGATTAAATCTCTCAATTTTTTTTTTAAAAACAAGAAATTTAGTAATGAAACAAATTCCAACAATCATAAAACGGAAATAAGGGGAGATTAAGTTTTAATTTTAATTTTGTAGTTTACAAACTTTGCCCATCTAATTGTGAAATACTTGAAATCAAGCTAATTGTTAATTTAGATTATGTTGCAAACACTTATAGAGCTATATCTATTTTATATTAATGTAGTTAGAATACTTGTAAAAGTTTATATTTGACCTTATTAGTTAAGCTGTCATTAACATTTTATCAGATTAAAACACTAAAAATTACTCTCTTCATTGTTTTTTAAAATAGTTTTGTAAATGTAGTTTACAAGAATAGTATCATATAAATATTTTAGTAAATCATAAACGGGCAAAGGGAGGCATTGTTACTCAGATTAACTTCACTTAATATTTTTCTTCTACATAAGTGAACTTCATTATGGCACGAACCCAATAATGCCAGCACATATTTTAATGAAATACGCTCATGATTATTGATTGAAAATCAATGAAAAGCACGTGGATCTTAAATACACTAAAATGCTTTTCTACATCATAAAAATTCATTCTCTATTACCAAAAATAATGAAAAAACTACATTAATTTATTTAGCAAAAAAGAAAAAACAAAACAGCACCGTTTATACAATGTTGTTCGTAGAATATCATGAAATGCAAAAAGTGCTTGTCAAAATATTCTGTTGGCCATAAATCTGATTAAGTTATGCAAAGTACTTGACGCAGTGCAGTGAAATTATAAAATATCGAGAGAGTAAGTGAACTCTAATGAAAAAATATTTCTGTCTAGCATAAATAAAAGTTATTGTTACAAGTTAAAAGATGAATTTATCTATATAAAAGACTGAAAACAATATATTAGGCGTTTTTAAGTTCTGTAGTGGCTAGTGCTATTGAAAATTTCTCTATATCAACGTTCAGATACCCTGTTGACAATGGCTTTTTTATCGTAACAGGCAAAAAAAAAACCTTATTTGGCGAATGGCGAGTAAACGGAAATTTTCTAATAAAATATACTATGAAACTGATTAGATATGTCACGAAAAATTACAAATGGTTATATCTTATTATAAAAATATGATTATAATTAAAAATGTTAATTTTAGAATAAAACGGGAATATACAATGTTTTTTACAAGATTTATGTGCTACTTCTTGCGAATCTTACATTTTATGATGATTTTTTTTCTATTGTGAAAAACTGACTAAGGAAAGAAATACATAGAAGTTAAAAAACATCGAAAAAATATTTTAATTAGATTCAAATTATAATGTAAATTTAAAACATTTTCTAATTTTAAGGCACATACTGCAGCACTAAACAATAAAAGAACATATAAATAAAGGAAATCAAAACTTAAATTCACATTG
This sequence comes from Dolomedes plantarius, assembly GCA_907164885.2. Classification (NCBI taxonomy): domain Eukaryota; kingdom Metazoa; phylum Arthropoda; class Arachnida; order Araneae; family Dolomedidae; genus Dolomedes; species Dolomedes plantarius. The sequence continues at coordinate 81,929,007 of OU015494.1, read as the reverse complement.
TTTACTGTAACAAAAAGATTTGTAAGGATCTGTTATAATGGTTTTCTTACCAGCAGAACAGAATTACGAAGAGGCAGAGTGATGCATTTCTTATTGACAATATGCTTGAAATAAATATACTCTAGGGACTATTACGATAAAAATGTTAAAATCTTGGAGAGAAACACTAAAAATATAGTAAAAGTAAACTTAAAGTCTTTAAAAATATAAATATATAAGGCAAATTGTAGATGAGTATGTCAAAGCATGGAATTATTGTTTTATGACTTAGTATCGGATTTATTGTTATATTTAAAAAACATTTTTTTTTGAGTTTTCGGGTGTTTTCCTACCACAATTTGTTTGCTCTAAAGAAAAAACCACTCTAAAACACAAGCCCTGTATTATTAGTGATGTCACCTCTGACGAGGCTTTGAACGAGCAATTAGAACTCTTCAAATTTTTTGCTTATTCATCTTCACGGATGGAATTTTTATCGCCATTCAGAGTGCGTGTATATATATATATATATATATATATATATATATATATATATATATATATATATATATATATATATATATATATATATATATATATATATATATATATAATTCACATTCTCTTATTTAAGTTTTAAAAAAAAATCATTAGAGAGGCTTTAAGTGTAATAGTCAAAAGTTCAGTCGCAATAGTTCGATATTTGTTGGGGATGTCTGGCTAAAGGATAATGCATCGTATTTATGTTTACTTTCACACAATCAGAAAATTACGAAAGATTGATCATGATATCTGCATGAGAGTATATACCTCTAATAGTATATTATTAATGCTTAAAAATAATGAAGGAAATATTTGGAAACCTTGTAAAAATTTATGTTGGTTAGGTATAATATCCATTAGAAATAAAAAATATGGCGCATAGATTGAATAATATTTTCAATCGTTGAGTTTAATAAATATTTATATTTCCTATTATTTAAGCTGCAGTCAACGCATCTTAACATAAAAATGAATGAAAAAATCAACTGCTTATCATTGATCTATCTTGATGAAAGGAAGAAGAAATGTCAAGCACTGCGGTTTAAAGATGTATTTCTGGCGTTTTTCTATAAAGTTTGGACGATCAAGCAAGAAACCGATTGGGAAGAACTACGTGAAAAGCTTTTGAAAGATTTATTACAATGTCTGTGAAAGCTTTTAACAGTTGTGTTGCTTCTTTCTAGATAGGTTCTTTAGCTTTGTCAAGTAAAGGTGCCATCATTAGAAAGAAAAGTCACAAAGTACATGACCCATTTTTGGGATTTTTATTATTTTTCTTTTTCTTCTTTCATTTTAATTTCGCTGTTACATTTAACCGTATTACGTACTTTAAGAATACAAATATATTGCATGGGCTCTAAAATATTATTCTATTCATGCAGTTTCTTTTATCCGAACAAAAAAATACTAGGGCAAACGTTTATTCACACAACTACGTGTTATTAGTATATGTTTGATCATTTTAATTTGAACTGCCACACATCAGCAATTTATTTCGCCTAAATTGCCTTTTCGCCGAAATTATTGCAAATCTTTCCATTTGATGGTGTTAGCGTGAACTAAATAACTAAATCAGATCCACGTTTCTATTCAGATACTATTTTTTGCTTTAAATGTACTTGTAAAATATTTTCTAGCAAGTACAGACCACAATATGTAATTTATCATCCGCATTTTCAAATTTTTTATATCTTTTCTGCAATGTCGTATACAAATTATGAATTTTTCTTTCTGTTTTAAGTTACTGATACTTTGATTTGGGAAACGGTTAAAGCTTTTCAGAATGAAATTCGGCACAGAAAAAAGTATTAAAAACTTAATTTCTTTGCAAACCTTTTCCCTGTCTATTATAGGAAGATTGGGCAAAAATAAATTTTGTGTTAAAGAAATCTCCCCCTGTTAAAGAGATTTCCGTTTAATTTAGATGTTTTATCAAAATCCATAAAAAATTGTGCAGTACTGAACATTTAAAACAGCCTAAAAAAAGCATAGCAAATTTATTATTTGTTTTGATAGTAACACAGAATTAGTAAAACGTAATTCATTACTGCCGGTAAAAGAGAATTTATTATATAAAAATAGATTTGAATATTTAACACTAAAAAAACACCATTTTACACTGAAGTGCCACTGAATTAGGGATACCTACCTAGTAACGAGTTGGGCCTCCTCTGGCCTTGATAACGGCTGCTACACGACGAGACATAGATTCAACAAGTTTCTGGAAACGTTCCACGGGAATGGCTTGCCAAATATTGGCTAAAGCTGTACATAATTCAGTAAGGTTCTTTGGTGCTGTGTGATGGCCTTTCACGCCTTGTTCCAAAACATCCCAAAGATGCTCAATAGGATTTAAGTCTGGGCTTCTAGGTGGCCAATTCATGACAGAAAAGTCAGAGGAATGCTCATCCAACCAGCCAGTAGCCAACCGAGACTTGTGAGAGGTACAGTTGTCTTGCTGGAAAACTCCATTACCGTGCGGATAAAAGAACAGCATAAACGGATGGAGGTGATCACCCAGCAACTCTACGTACCGAATTGCATTGAGGGAGGTTGGTACACGCACCAAAGATCCCAAACTGTGCCACGAAAAAACACCCCAGACCATGATTGAGCCACCATGCCCTTGTACAGTTCCAGCCAGGCATGCAGGATCCATGGCTTCATGAGACTGACGCCATATTCTCAGCCTCCCGTCGGCGTTAAGTAGTCGGAATCGAGACTCATCACTCCATGCTACTCGTTTCCAGTCCTCCACACTCCAGTCTCTGTGCTCTCTTGCCCAGGCAAGACGTGCAGCCCGATGGCGAGTATAGAGCAATGGTACTCTCGTAGGTCGACGGCTCCCGAAACCCATACGGTGAAGAGAGCGTTGCACAGTCCGTTTACTGACTGTACGACTGGCACCGTCATTAAACTCGGTGGTAATTTGAGCTAATGTTTGGCTTCGCTGGCTACGTACAATACACCTGAGCCGTCTCTCACCACGCACTGTGAAGGCTAATTGTCCTTTGCAGTTTGCCCGATCGCTAGTTTTTTTTCCACCATCCATGTATTCTTGGTATACTCTTGACACTGTCGACCTTGAAAATCCTAGCTGTCTGACGATTTCGGAAATTGAATGGCCCTTGCGTCGCGCACCTACGATTTTTCCGCGATCGAAGGCGTCTAAATCAGGCAGTTTACTCATACTGTCACTAAAGAGCAACTAATAATAAATTTTTTGATAAATTTGTTTTCAATCAATAAAGAAATTTTGATCATTTAATAAAAACAAAAAATAGTTACTTTTTTTTAACTTGGACAATATAATAAATAATAGTACCAAAAAGTACTAAAAGGGCAACTAGTTCTGAACGAAAGGATTTAGTTCTTCTTCAGGCCACAGAACATTAGGTATGATTGTCTGTCTGGAGAAGACAAAAATTCCCACTTATGCCATATTTTACTTATTAGTTATCCACAGAGAAACTTACATTTCGTATTTTGAATCCTGAAGATTAATTATACCAGTTTACTCAAAACTAGTTGCATTTTTACACTCGACCTGTCTTTAAGAAGCTATGTTTATTATTCATTGTTTTCCATGATTTTCATTTTAGGAATACAAAGTTACGCTTCCGAGAGCAGTACACTCTTCTTACAATTGAATAGAGAATATAAAATATGCATATCCTTTGTATTCGATACGATACGCAAGAATACAAGTAACAGTTTATGATTCCTCAGTGATGTTTTGCAAAATTATAATATTTAAACTCTTTAAAAACAGATTTTGTGAAATTATAATATGCAAAGCCTTCAAAGAAATTCTGTGTTGAAAATATGAAAAATATGAGATTAAATTTTAAATTTCTCACGTGGATAATACAGTTCTAGTCGTAGCTTATGCATTCTGAGAGATTTTAGACGGAAACCCGTGGCAAATTTCTCACGGGGTATAGGAATACTCAAAAACATGTGTATACACAGTGAAACTTCTCTAGCTGGCCACTTCAGTTCGACGACCACCCCTCCAGACAGACACTTGTTATCGGAACCACGACTGTCCACCATAGAGAAGTTTCACCGTATGTATATATATATATATATACAACGAACCTCTATTTTGCGAGTTTCTCTATTTTGCGAACTTTTCCTTGGAACCAAGAACATTTTGTGAATTTCTTCGTAAAATAACCTCCAAATTGCGAAATGCATTCTCTATTTAACGAACTTTTTCTTGTGATCTAATATTTTTTTTTCTCCATATTTCTGAAAATATTTCTGAACATTTCAAACTTATTCTTTCTTTTAACACATTTAACACATTAAATTTCTTTTAACACATTCCGACGCGGGTTGTAGTTTGAAGAAAATACACCTGGAGGGGTTTTTGGTGCATTGCAAAGATGAGAGACGTATTATGTGATAAATCACTTTTCAAACAAAAACTCACACAAAATTAACTGACTTTATCATTAATTAAATTTAAAAAGACGCATATCGTAATGTATGCTTAAAATTACTTCTTATAATAAAATGCCATAATGTCATTAAAATTCATTAATTTTAAGATTTTTTTTGATTGAAAATACAGTGTATTCCCGGACAATGTTTATTTTATTCCTCTTTTCCTTGCAGATTTCTGTTTGATGGGTAAGATATATAAAACAAATAGACATTAATTACAGAATAAAGGTGTGAGATCAATTACTTTATTATAATATTTAGTGTTTATGAATTTAAAAATCTGTTTAGTTGTAGTTTAAAGTATTTTAAAAGGTGAATTTCTATTTAACGAATTTTCCATATAACGAACAATTTTTCGGGATTTAGCGACTTCGTTAAATGTAGGTCCGACTGGATATATATATATATATATATATATATATATATATATATATATATATATATATATATATATATATATATATATCTATATATATATATATGATATATATATTATTATATATAATTATGTATTATATATATTATATATATATATTATATATATATATATATATATATATATATATTATATATATATATATTATATATATATATATATATATATATATTATATATATGTATATATATATATATATATTATAATATATGTATTATATATATTATATATATATATATATATATTATAATATATATATATATATATATATATATATATTATATATTATATATATATATATATCTATATATATATAAATATAATATATATATATATATATATATATATTATATATAAATATATAAATATATAATATATATATATATATATATATATATATATATATATATAATATATATATATATATATATATATATACCGGGTGATCCAAAAGTCAGGACGAACTTTAAAATGAATAATTCTTAAACGAATAAAGAAAAAAAGATGCGGTTTGCACCAAACGGATGGAAAAGAAGCCGGGTTTTTTGTGGCAACGAAAAAAAAAATAGTTCTGTTGGCAACCAACAGATGGCGCTATAGTTTTTATTTCACCAAAAGATGATTTACAAATGAAAAAATGTTTACAAGTTACAAGTCAGCTTAATTACAGTTAATTACAGTAAATGTTCAATGTGCTGTCCATCATTCAGAAGTACCGCTGTGAGACGAGTCACCACACCATTCACAGCATTGAGTAGCATTTCTTGCGTTATGGCAGACACATTTTGGCGGATAGCATCGTTCAGTGCTGCTAGTGATGCCGGTTGGTAGCGTTACACTTTTGATTTCAAGAATCCTCACAGCCAAAAGTAACAAGGTGTCAGATCGGGAGATCTTGCAGGCCATGGCGTGATTAAAGCATCGACTGATTATGCGATCCTCCCAAAATGTTGAGCGTAGCAGGCGTTGCACAGGCAGAGCAATATGAGGTGGTGCTCCATCTTGCATAAAAGTGACTGTTTGTAGTGCCTGTCGCGCTTGCAGTTCAGGATTAATGTTGTTCTATAATAGTGCTGCATATCGCTGACCAGTGACAGAAACTGTTTTAAAACCCGTCTTTGTGACTTCCTTGAAAAAAAATGGACCAATTATGAAATCAGCAGTGAAGCCACACCAGACTGTCACTTTAGCCTGTTGCAAGGGTACCTCAACAAATGCATGTGGATTTTCTGTGGTCCACACTCTACAATTGTGGGTGTTAACAGCGCCAGAGAGTGTGAAATGCGCTTCATCTGTCCAAAGCACAGTGTGAAGCCTGTCGTGCTGCTCTTCCATCTTATTGAATACCAAATTCGCAAAATCTTGGTGAGAGTCGAAGTCAAGAGGTTTCAGTTCTTGGTTATGTTGCAACTTGTAGGGATACCATTTCAGGGTTATTCGCAGTGCTCTCCAGACACTTACGTACGACACTCCTGTCTGCCTCGAAACTTCTCGAGCACTAACGCTCCTCATGTGCAGAACCGCCGACATGGATTGCACCGTCTGCTCCACTGTCGTGAGGGGCGTTCACTTCTTGGACGTGACGCCAAAAACCTGTAGCTTCAAATTTCTTCATCATTTGTTCAATGCAGAAGACGTTATTGGTCCTTTGCTATCTCGCATACCCTTCATGTAGCGATATGCTCACAATGCCGCAATGGCACTTTTCAAATTCTTATAATACAGTTTAACTAAGAGGGCTTTCTCACTCTGGACAGCATTTCGATGCATATAAGCTTCGACTACGATTACCTGCTGCAGTTTCTCCTTTTTATATCGTTTGTTGCTTTGCATAATCCTATATCAGAAATCCGACAGCGCCATCTGTTGGTCGCCAACAGAACTATTTTTTCGTTACCACACAAAATTTTTATTTTTTTCGTTACCACGCTTCTTTTCCATCCGTTTGGTGCAAACCGCATCTTTTTTTCTTTATTCGTTTTCGAATTATTCATTTTTAAAGTTCGTCCTGACTTTTGGATCACCCGGTATATACATATATATATAAAGAAAGCTTTTTTCTATTCCCAAAACTATTATGGTTGAAGAAACACTACTGGCATCGCACCTCTGCTAAAAGTGTGGTACTCCTCCGAAAGTTTAGATTTTCAGATAATTGCACCACAATGCTCTATAAGAAGTGCTTCTCATTCTCGAATAATGTTATAAGCCTAGTACCAACACAGTCTCCTAGATAGCGCTTATTACCCTATTACATATCTTACCGCAACTATGACGTCAAGTTATCGTCTTTCAGTACTTCGGCAATAAGCTTTAGCGGTTACGTCACGCTCGATTTCCTAAACATCGGAACTTCGTACTCGTGCGTATCGTTCACTTTAACTTCCCCCATGTTCTTTATACTGTTTCTTAATTTATGTTATTTTAAATTAACTGGTCATTGTATTGTATGACGTCATTCATGATCGGATTAGGGCCTGTTCACATACGAGTTCATTGCGTAGCGTTAAGGGAAAGATGACGTTGAGACGAAAATAAACCAATCATATACCTCCAACGATTAGCAATGAAATTTTTAACGCCTATGATTGGTTTATTTTCGTCTCAACGTCATCTTTTCCTTAACGCAACGCATCTGACTTCTATGTGAACAGGCCCTAATCGGGATTGTTTCCCGTGTTTACGTCACTCTTTTAAATTTGCATTTTTCCATTAAATAATGTGTTTTCAGGAAGAAGACACCCTGCCTTATGTAAAACAGCCTTGTTATTTTTTACTGCGTAGTAGAAGCAGTTTTATCACGCGATGTGTATGCCGTGTGCTTGCTTTGTGCTGTAACTGCTGTAGGATGTTAGCTCATTTTATTTTAAATGTTTATCTTATTATTTTTGTAAATAAACCGAATGTTTTAAATTAAGTCTGCTTATTTATGGAGTTTTTCTTCAACGGTGAAATATACCGTACTCTGCTTTTCGGAAATTATTTCCGAGATAATAAGATACCCTCTTTCACAACTAGGAGGGGGAACTTGCTCATGCGCGAAGAATGAAAATAAGATTTTTGTCAGTGCCTAATGTTGTTGTATTAAAATGCTCCTGTAATAAAAATGTTCATTAAATTTTATTTGGAAAATAGATTTGTATTTTTTTCTAACGTGCTGTTCATGTTATCAAGGTTTTTTTCTTTGTATTGTGAAAAGTTTAGATAGATTGTGCATTAGCATAGAGATATCACAGTATTCCCTCAAGCTTTTCAGTCCATGTTGACAAAATGAGGTTACTAGAAGAGGGTTATATCTTGTAATTAAAATTCAAAATGATGCTTTAAAATTTGAAACAACTTAATAGTATATAGATTTGCCTTCTGAAGTGATTCGAACAATAAGTTTTCCCAAAATGATCATAGGCATTCATAAAACAAGAAATGAAATTTTGACATATCTTCATCTCTTCCTGAAAATATAGCTATTTTGAGACGTAACACTCTTCTAGCAGAGGTGCGACATGACATAACATTACTTTCATATTTGCACGATCTCAGTCCAGCCAAAGACATCTCATTTACTGTTCGATTTAATCTTTTTGCATAGTTTCTTTTAATAGAAACCTCCAGGAGCTAAAAGTTTCAGTACAAGAAAAGCGATCATTACAATTTAACATTAGTAACATTTTATAGATAATATTAATCGTTTGTGCTCTGTGACGAACAAACAGTCCTTATTGCCTTCTTTTAGTACTTGAAACATTCAGTTTTTGTCAGCTGTCTTCATACTGAAGCATAGGGTTTTCGGATGTCAGTATACACGCTTGTTTTGAAACACTTGAAAATACTTGAAGTATAATTGAAAATATATTAATGTGCAACTTAAAATGCGAGTCTATGTTTGAAAGAATGTCATTCAGATTATGAATACGTTAGCAATTTTTAACTGAAGATAGAAGTAAATAAAATAATTTAATTGATTTCCTACAAAACTGTTGTTAAGGGGGACAGTGGACCTTCAAACCTAACTTTTTTGTTTTGAATAGATTTGCTTGAAATTTGAATGTGATTAGTACCATAGATGTGTAAAATTGGTTAAAATTTAAAGATGAACTATAGATAATTTATGAATTATTAATTATATCAAAAATTGACCTAATTAAAAATATTCCATGCGCATTTCTTTTGCATATAATATGATAATTTTTATTTACAGGATACCTTATAGAACTAACAATCAAACGTATTGCTTATTTTAAGAATTCATTAAAAATATAAAGAGAAAAAATATAATAGCGGAAAACACCCATTTTATTACGCAAAATACCTATAAATCGTCTTTTCAAGTACAAAATTAGAAATTCTGAGCTAAGAGCATATTTTTTTCAATAAGATTTATTTGACATACGTTAGTATATAAAACTTAACTTTCAAAGCAATACGATAATTAGAAATGCGCCTGGAGCAGTTTGAATATTCGTATGACAGGAAAATTTTATTTTGAGAAAAACACATTTAAAGTTATTGCTATTAGTAACCACATAATATCTAAATTAAATACAAATGCCTATAACTAGGAAAGTAATCACAGAAATTGAAATTCTTTATGCGAAACATTCGTACTCGTCCGTAGTTTCACGATTCAATAAAATAAAAAAAATCGAATTTTTGGACAAATTTCACAATTTTGAAAGTCCACTGTCCCCTTAAAGAAACTCTTGTTATATTAATTGTATCAAAATATGAAAACAAATCATCTCCATATTGCACTGAATCTGAAAAAAAAATCAATACCTCATCACAGTATCATTCTGAAGCATAAATTTTATCGTAGAAAACATATAAACATTTTATTACACAATTTGTTTCTCGGTTGTTTTCCATACTTTACATATAAATTTGCATGACTACATAGATTTTAGTAAGTTGAAGGTTGAAAAATTTAAACAATACACCATTTCCGAAAAATAGTATGCATGATTTTCATCATATTTCAATATTTTACCTCTTAAAACTCCCAATTAAACCTATTATCACTAAGCAGCTATTATATTTAAACAGTTATTCGATAAAACTATAAGCGCTTGAGATTCGCATCTCAGACGATGCAAATTTTACTCTCCAAAAAATGGACCGTTAGAATTACTTATAACGAAGAATCAATGGTCAGAATTATGTTAAATAAGAATAATTCCATTAAAAATAGTTTCTCTTGTTTTGCATATATATGCAACGGTTTACTAATATTAAGAGATGTATTTTATCATAATCTCAAATCCATGAGAAAGAGATCAAAATACTTTTATATCTTGACTGGAAGAAGAAATCGTTTTCCTCCACTGCTTTTCGAACTTTTTTTCTTCATAATACAAAATGTAAGTTTTAATGACAAATAGGCAGCAATTGTTGGATATGAGCGAGTTTTCGTTCTTATTGAACTGAAAGATATATTAAGGAATTTCTCAGATGAGAATTTTGGTTATTTATTTTCTATTTCAAAATAAGTTTTCTTGTCAGTGATATTCAGAATGGAAAGGTTTTCATACAGCAGGGGGAAAGAGTAAATTGAACACTGATGTGAGGTCACGCCTTCCCCACCACCGCCACCATATGTGGTCAATACTAGTAGTACAATCGGAATTTGAAACTGAAGCTGGTTATTAAATGAAAATATAGAATAGATAATTTCATACACAAAATTTAATATTACTATACACATATCTTAATTTGGAACATATTATTATTAGAACATATGAAATCAAATAATTAAATACAGATCAAATACATTTGAGTTAATCAAGGATTTAGGTGAAGTTGGCATGCAATACCAGTCACTTTCACACATTAATGAGGGGGCTGGCACTGTTTGTCCTTGACAAGTTTTTGAATATTAGGTTGTAACTTAGGTCACTTTCAACGTCCAGACGTACGACAATTATCGTTTTCATGTTCGTATGTCGGAAATACGTTACGGTTACATTGTGACCGCAAAATTGAGTACAGTAAATTAGAGTTAGTTTTACTATTTATTTTACTTTTTTTTTTTAATTCCCTCCTCCCTTGAAATTATTCTACGCCTCCCCAGGGGGGCGCCGCATAGAAAGGTTTACATAGAGCAGCGGCCCCAGGTTAAGAACCGCTGCTCTGTGTAATACTTTCCTTCCAAGTTATAATTATCGGAAAAAATAATGAATTAAACTAATCCTGCATGACATCTATAATCATACCAATCATACATGAGATCTAGAATCATACCAATATACAATAATTTTTCAACTTTCTATAGCTTTTTAAAGTTATCAATAACTAATAACAATAGCTAAAACATGAAGTAACTGTATATTATTATTCAGTGTATACTAGACACACAATCAAAAAGATTTAATAAAAAGATATTTCCTTTGTCATATTCGATCTGAAAAAATTTGCATAGTTTTATTTGATTATTTTTCAGTCGTTACTTTAAAGTTTTAATAAAAGGGGAAATGTTTTATATATATTTTAAAATAACTTAATATATAAACGGGATTCAGTTCATTAAATTAATGTGTCTCTTATACTTTTGTAAGGAGCTGAAAACGAAACCCAGCCTAGGATGGTTTCAACTCATATATTTGTGTTCTGTGTGAATTTATTTCCCAGATTTGGCTCCAGTCATTTGTATGAACATTATCATTTTTATAGTATGAAAATAATCATTTTTATAGTTCTCTTCCTTTAGACGGTATCTCTGCGCCATTCAGTTTCTGATGATTAAACGCTCTCCAACTTCTGATATTTATCTCTGAACAAACACTGCAAATGTAAAAAACTAGAAAACTAATTATGTTTGCATGAAATTTTATAATTATCTCAACAGAAATAAAAATTTATAATTTTCTTATCATCTAATTGTAATTAAACAGTATTCAACTGAGAAATACGTTCTGGTACATAACTGCACTATTCAATTTCTGATGATTAAACGCTATTTAACTTCGGATGTTTCTCTGAACAAATAATGCAAATGTAAATAAAATCTTAGAAAACTAATTATGTTTATATGAAATGTATAATGAACACAACAGAAAGAAAATTGATAATTTTCTTATCATCTAATTCTAATTAAACTATATTTAATTCTGGGACGTTACACAATATTATTACTCCTTGATGAGACATTAATGTGTCACAAGAAGAAAAATTTCCGATCTACATACTTTCAGAATTCTTTATCCTCTGCGAAGATACCGCAGACCTCTTGACTTTCAAGAAGTGTATAGCAACGATCCATTATGCATCCAGCCACAATGATATTTCCCTATTTTATTCTTAGGTCAGTCATTTTTTTCTGCACAGGCTGTGCTATAAATTTAAGACCACGGAGCATGTCACGCCACGTCTCGTATATTTATGGATTTCAACAATATTAATCATGGCTGCTCAATGGTATACATTTTATTGGTTTTCAGTGCTATCGCTTAGCGTTTACTTATAGCTCTATAAGTGAAAATAAATAAATACTTTTGCGAAATTCACACTTCTGATTTCTTTTATTTGCAAAAATTTGACAAAACAGAGTCATAAGTTATGTTTCTGAATATTTATTCAACCCATTAAAATATATGTGGAATGTTTTTTTTTTTGACTGAACAGAAGCTATGGTCTTACATTACGCGTTAGAAAAATACTGTGTAGTAAGAGTAAATTAAAAATAATAATAATAATAATGCTCAATTTTCAATCATTTTATAAGATAAACTTAGTTATTAAAGAAATATACCTATTATCAAAACTAAATTAGCGATATTTTTGTAGTTTCACACTATTTTGAATTAAAATCCTTGTTAAAATAAAATATTGTATGTTTCTTTTTTTTATTTACTAATAGAAAGGGGGTTGGTTATAAAGAATCCTGAATACATTAAGCAAAATAATGAAATGACTCCTTGAACTCTTATTCTATGGTGGGGATAAATATATCGATGGTGCCCGGTATAAAGGGCTTAAGTCAAAAACAGTGATTTAAATATACCAAGTTATTGGCCTTTATACCAATCGCAGAAATATAATTTTGACTTGTATCTTTTGTACAAAGAAATGTACTTTTGTATACAAAATTGATAGACTCAAGCCTTTTATACAAGTCAAAAGATTTTTTTTTATCAATAAAAACAAATATCTAAAAATAACTTTTTTTGACTTCAGCCCTTTATACCGGGCACCATAGATATACTGCTGTCAGTATGATTGGGAACTACTTTTTATATTCAATTTATTTTGCATCGCTACAAGGGAATTGCATTTTACAAGGGAACCATTCAGCTCTAGTTTTATAGGGTGATTCATACGAAAGAGGCCACGAATATTTTGTCATAACTCTCGTTAAGATGAAGCAGTCTGAACCCCAAAAATATGCTTCATACTTAGACGTATGTGTAATCGATTGCATTACATGCAATGCTGGAAGTGATATCCATTTTCTGCCAGACACCTTTTGACGTGGCTCTCCATGTTCCTGAACGTATTGGCAAGGATATCGAAGGGAATAGCAGAAAATCCCGTTGGATGTTCTTCTTCAAATCTCCACGGGGCGAGGCTTGTTCCAATAGACTTTTACCAAAGGAAGAATCTGGTGGTGTCAGATACGGTGACCGTGGTGGCCAAAGCCCCTTTGAAATTACCCTGTTGGTAATGAAAAACTCAATGAAAAATACGCTGAGGGAAAATAATTGCAACAAAAAATTACTCTAAATTTTACTGGTAACTGACAAAATGCAGACAACAGAGCCCACAAAGAAAAGAACTCGAATTGATGTGCAAAAGTTAGATTGCTTGAAGATTAAAAAAAAAAATTCAGAACACATCCGTTAAGAGGGGACACTTAAAAAATATATATGTTTTCAGCTTACTCAGTAGCCATGGACCTAGTTTTTCTGTAGTTTTGAGATCTGTAACCAGGGACGCGCCGTCAATGTGGGCAAGGTCGTACGGCGCACAACGGCGCCAAAGCGTGAAAGGCACCGTCAAGTTAAATTTAAACATTTTTTGAAACTCTATTACAACAAATTTACATAAAACCAAAGATTATTTATCAATACCAGTGGTGAAATTTTATTATCTGCCATCTACTAATACTGACCGGCCAGACCGGTGGTGAAATTATACTACTCCTCTACCTAGTTTTCAGGTTAAGCTTGCAAAATGTTGGTGTTAAGGCCCCAACTCCTGCGGGCTCAACTGATGTACGCCGCAACCTAAGTGTGTAAAAAGGTAAGGCTGGTAGCGTCCCCACGCCGAACTTGAAAAGTGTAATTTTTTTTTTTGTGGAGCAATGGCGACCAGAGTGTTCGCCTAGCTCAGTGCTGTGTTTGATAATACATATTTCTTGTGAGTGAAATTAGTGTTACAGTCCATTTCTTATATAAACTGTGTTTGAGAGTGTTAATTAATATAATCAGTTGGGTTTATTTACACGCTTTCGTGGTCGATGCAGGTTCATTATTTTTTAAATTTTGTCGTGAGCGGTGAGCCGGTGAGCGTGATCTGCGTGATTTTCTATAAGTGTGATTGATTGTGAAAAATCATTTAAAAATAAGTTAAGTGATTAACAATCAGCTTTACATAAATTTAAGACTTCATGAGAAAAACAAGAATGTCACAAATATCGAAAATTGAGTTAATACCGTCATCTAGTAGAAAAGTATCTATATTTTTATTATTCAGGCACCTCAGAGTACTGGACAGAGGTACCGTCCTTTTGAACTAGGTAATTATTATTATTATTATTATTATTTTAACATTCCCTCTTTTTGGGGTGGAAAAATATTCCAGTTTATTGTACATTATTTTTATAAAATGCATTTTCCGTTAGAATCGTTTCAAAAATTCAATACAGATACCTTTGTTTTATGAATAAAATTGATTCACTTTATTTTCATACAGGGTTGATAAAAATCAGGATTTTAAAAAAAATCAAAGATCAACAATTTTTTTTTTGAAAATCATTATTTATGATTTTTTAGATAATTTTAAATGATTTAAATCATCTCAACCCAGTTTTGATACATATAGTGTTTAAGAATCCTTGGAAGTTCTAAACTTTAAAATGGATGTTTCTCGTAATTGATATTATGTGACATTACGTCTTTTCCCCCCTGTAGTTTTTAATAATAATGCTTTAAAAAAATTACATAGTTTTAATTTTACATTCAGTTTTTCTAATTTTAAATACTTAACGAAATCTGGCGTTATAATATTTCAGTACTGTTATGGCAAAACACGCTATTTGCTTTTTTTACAAAATGCAGGTACTTTTTCACATTAAATAGTCACAAATAGGGTAAGTATAGAGAATTTAGTTGTAAAAAATGAAAATTAAAAATCACTATGTACTATTTACGTGACGTTTTAAATTAAAATGGCAAAATACTTATAAGTACATTTTGTAAAAAAGGCAGATAACATGTTTTGCTATAAGTAACAACTGAATTACAAAATTTATATTTTGAATTTTCTTTAATAATTTTTTTATACAAAACAAAAAAACTTTGTGTTTCTTAACTTTTATTGATTTTTTTTAGATGGCCAGAGAAGAAAAAAAGAAATTGTCTGGTTATCAAAACTTCCTTAAGCGAAAAGGGAGGAAGACTTTGAAGAGAACAATTTTAAAATTACCAACTTTTATCGGAATCCCACGGATTTTCAAGACAGTACTGCTACTGAAAGTATAACATTGTTTTCCAACTCCATCAATATCGAACTTGCCATCCGACTTAGGAAACAAGCCAATGGACGATCCAATAGATTCAAGTTCTGATACGTTTCACTCGGTACCATCATGTTCGAGTAAGCAAGATGAATCATCAAAAGACACGTATTCGCCTCTCTCTAACGATCCTGTCTTTGGCCGAGTATAGTATCTCCAGCCCAGGTGCAAGAACTAGTCGAAAAAGGTCCTATGTATTTTCAAAATAAAAACTATGTACTCTAAAGACAAAAGTGGACGTAAGTTTTAGGATGTATATTTCACTCGAATTCTGTCAAATGGTGAAAAGGTTCAGCGGGATTGGTTACTGTATTCTATCAAGAAAAATGTAGTCTTTGTACTGTTGTAAAATATTCAATGACACCAGTAATTCTGACCTTTAAAAATCTAAATTAAGTAATCAAGACGGTTTTAATGATTGGCATCACTTAAATGAACATTTGAAAATTCACGAAAAGGAACATTGAAATTCACGAAATTTAAAGTACATCTCATTTTCAAAATTCCGTTTCTGGTCAGACTTACTGGAGAAGATTAAAAGACAATCGAACTGTAGATTCCGAAATGCAAACTTTATTTAAAAGTGAAACTACACACTGGCAGAGTGTCATTGAAGAATAATTATACAATTCAATTTTTAGCTGAACAAAACTTGGCTTTTCGTGGTCCTAGTAATAAATTATTAAAAGAAATAATTGAAATTTCCTAAAATTGTGTAGAACTGATAGCAAATTTGATCCAGTTATGTCTGTGCATATTAATAGATCCAAAAAGTATGCAACTTTATCTTGGAGATAAAATTCAAAATGAAACGATAAAATTATTAGGTGATAATATAAGAAATATATATTTTAATGAAGTTAAGAAAGCAAAGTACTTTCTAGATTACTTGATTGTACTCCGGATGTAAGCAACCAGGAGTAAATTTCTGTTTGCATTAGATATGTTAATTTAAAAAACAATAAATTTTGTGCTGAAGAGTGTTTTTTTAACATTTCGTCCTGTAAGTGATACAACTGGTGAAGGTTTAACCAACTTTTTACTCAAAACTTTAGAAGATTATGATTTAGACATTTATAATATACGCGGACAAGGATACGACAATGGTTCGAATATGAAGGGTAAACATCAAGGTGTACGAAAAAGAATTTTAGACATTAATTCACAAGCAGTATTTGTACCTTGCTGTAACCACAGTTTGAACCTTGTTATAAACGATGCGGTAAAATCCAATATGTTCAGTATAAATTTTTTCTCACTTGTTCAAGAGTTATATAATTTTTTTTCTGCCTCAATCAATCGGTGGTCTGTTTTGAAAAGTAACATTTCAAATTTAACTATAAAACCTTTGTTGAATACCAGATGGTCTATGGTGGTGGCACAGTGGTCGGCAAACCGTGGCTCGCGAGCCACAAGTGGTTCTTTGGCCCCTTCAGTTCGGCTCTTCCACAAAATAACATGTGTGATTGAAACTTCGTGATGACTGGTTTTCTTATTTCTGTGTTATGAGGGGTACCAGAGATACCCCTTTGCGTTGTGTAAAATTTGGGAGGTGAACTCCAAAGGGAAATATGCGTTTATAAATAAAAATAACAACATTTATTATACAATATTTTACAAGAAAAGGTCAGGTTTACATATTATATTTAAGATCTTGGTTATACATATTTTACGAATTAGGGCATACTTCATCCGCTTCCTGCGGCAGAACCATTACGGGTCGAGTGAAATAAAGTCCGAAGCTCTAAATTTCCGTAATCTCTCAAAGGCATGAGCACTATTTAAAGGGGAGAATGACCAACTGGGGAGGTTTGGATGCAACAGCAGAGCATGGCGTCGTTGAGGCACTTCTACCGAGAGGCTTTAGAGGCATCGGGCTAAAAATCATGGGTCCCTTCATTGGAGGAGGCCGCAGAATCGGCGCTGGCGGTTGAACACGGAACATCTCGCCATTTTACGGGGCGTCTTTTTTTTCCCAGGCTTTTCTTCGCAGCTCGCTACCTCAAACCGCTCTCCTCGCTCTGCCCTCCGCATCGTCGTTTTTCTCACACACTCGGGGCTCCCCATTTTGATTATACGCTCCCCAGGTCAGTTTATTCACGTAAATTTATTGCCTTTCGAGTTTTTTATTCGAGGGCGGATGCTCCGACATCCCCACGTTGACCCACGGTGTACTCTTATTTCCAAGAAAATTGGATGTCGTTGAATTTCTGGAATTCTTCCCCCCGTCCTGAGGAATTCCGGGGGTGCGATGTTTCTGGAAATTGGGTGCAGTTCCTCCTTTCCAATATGGCCGTTTTATGCCCCGTAATCGTGTGGGAAAAACAAAATGGCTATGACGTTGGAAGGAGTTCAAAATGTCCAAATTGTGGATCCTTCACAACATTCTGTTTTACATACTTAGTTAGTGTTTCTGAAGCTTTATCTTTAGGCAAGTGTTCTGAGTAAATACTAGAATTGTAGTTAAAATCCGCACCCCTTCGTTTGGCAATTCCACCTGTCTCTGTCCGAAGCGCTTTGCCTTCCCTCCAACGTACCCCCACCAGCGGCACTTTCCCCTCCACTCGTTGTCGTTCGGTTGGGCCGCTGGATACGCAGCGCGGGGGAGGCCGTGACCTTCGAAATCGGAAGATCTTCGATTCCAAAGGTCAGGGAGAGGCGCGCGCAATTCATGCACAAGTTGAACGAGCCAGCAGTCAGCAGTCTGATTGTGGACAGGCTCCAACGGATTGACCAGCGTGGGACAGCATCTCTCCTCCCCGTTTGTTTTTAGATGTGTAGGATGAAATTACCACCCTCTCTTCTGCGAAAAGGGGCTTCCTTTCGACCCCTTCTACTTGACCACCTGCACCAAAAAGTGTCCAAGCATGGGTAACGAGAGAGAAAACGAGAGGAGGGTGGCTTGCGACAATTTGAGCCCCCTAGAATCGATGTGTAGGAGGACAAAGGAAGATGACCCTGAGTGGAAAGAGAGCTCATGACGAAAGAGAACAGTCTGTCGAGAAAGCAATCTGATCGGTTGATTTTTACTGTTAGATTTTTAAGTTCGATTCCGGTACGAGCAAACTCTCCGGGTGAAATTCTGAGCAAATCCGAAGGCGAGTTAGATCTCTCAGTTAAAGACCGTGGATGGTCTTGGTTAAGCAATTGCATCAATAAATTATTACTATTATTAACTAATTTCGCTTAAATAGCCGTTTATTAGCGAGTTTTCGCTGAAAAGTAGTAAAAGAATTATTTTCGCATTTATTCGCTCATATCGGCAAATTTCGCATTTATTCGCATCTGTTTCGTAAATACGAAAATTTCGTATCCTTCGGTAACAGTTTCAATACAAATCTGTATTTGCAAATAAAAACTATAAAAAGGACTTATAAAAATTGTTCCGCAAAAAGTCTGTAAAAAAGGAGGAAAGATGCTGAAGCAAAAGAGAGTTCTTTTTGTATGTATTCCTGGCTAACATAGAAACCTACCGAAGATACAGAATGCATTACAGAAGAAACAAGAGATGAGAAAGAATTTTTTTTAAATGTAAGGTTAAAGGTACCTTAGTTTAGATAGTAATTTAAAGTAACCGGTGTTAAATTTATATTTATAATTTAATACTTATGGTGATAAAAAAAAATAAAAAAAATAATCCTAATACAGTCAAGTCTCCTATAGAGCGGTGTTTTTATAACGCGGTTTCCTAAAACCCGTATCACACTGAAGAATTTGGTGAAACTTTAAGCTTTTCGTCAAGCATTTCTCCTCGCGGAGTGTCTGTGAAGGGTTGCTGGCGTTGACAAACGGATTCGCAAACCGAAGCGGACGGGTTACCGTACCACTCCTGTTATCGACCATTAGGCTTTAGGCATAGCATACAAATTCTTAGCGCATTGTATTACGAATCGATTGCTCACTCGGACATAACCTATTCAAATCATGGCTCCATCCATTTTAGAGCATATCATCTAAAAAAACGATAGTGCTACAATATTTGCCTTACAGCAGCATTAATTGCAAGAAGAAAAAAATCTGAAAGAAAAATTTGGACAAGGGAATGGTTTAAAAAAAAGAATAAACCTAGGATTTTATGAGATTTGATGAGGAACTGGCACTTCAGGTAAGATATTTTCTTTCAAATTTTGCTAGAATTATAAATTATTATAGAAATAATATTTATAGAATTATTATGCAGAATATTTGACCCTTCTTAAGTCCCTAAGAGAGGATTATTTCTTTTTCCCCCACTGTTTGGTTTTAGTGAATGTTTGAAAAGTTGCTGTAATATCTTGCTCATAGAAAATTTTCTATACATGAAATACAATTATGAAAAATTAAACATATCTTATTTTTTTATACTAGGATACTGAAGGCTATAGAAGGTGGATTAGGATGGATACAGCATCTTTGGAGTATTTGCTTGAACAAGTATTTGCCTTTGATACAAAAAGAAATACACAAATGAGACACAGTATTCCTCCTGGTGACGTTTGGCACTCACTCTCAGATATTTAGCTACAGGTAAAGATATAGACTTTTATAAACATTGCTTTTTTTTAAAATCTTAATTATTGATATTAAAGGACTAGTACAAGATTATCATTATCATGATTTACTGAATATGAGGGCAGGACTGTAGAACTATAAAACCGTTGCATACAATAAGTATAAGTAGATTAATTATTTAGGTAGTATAAATATGGGTCGATACTAACATACACATGTACTTTAATATTCTAGTGTATTTCGGGTTTTAATACTTGATTTATATAATATATATTATGGCAATCTATTTTAATCAAATTGTTGCTGATCGATAATTACCCCAGAAGTGACCAGTTGGTCACACAAATCTATAATCATGAAATTGACAAATGTATTTGCATTAAAATAAACATTTTATTATGTGGGTGCTTACTGTGCAAAATTGAAAATATTATATTTGATAGTTAATTAATATAATATAGTAGACTCTCTTTAATTCGCAAGCACCTATAATCCACACATCATAACCGATGTAAACATTGAATTGATGTTAAGGTTTCAATGCAATCATTGACAATTCAATAGCTAGCATGTAAAATATATATTGTGACATTTTTTTAAAAATCATTAATTGTATATTTAAATATAATTCAAATAAATCATTGTACAATATTTATATAATTTCTGTTATTTTTAATTTGTCATTAATTGTAAAAAAAAACTGTTGATTGGTTTTACTTACAAATTTTCAAAACATAAACAATAGAATGACCTATAATCCACACTAGCATTGGTCCAAGCTGTGTCGATTACAGAGAGCCTACTGTAATTAGATGTTAGATTGGCAGTTAGGCACATTAGAAACTGATGTTTTATTGTTTATGTTTTCTGTACTATTTCTGTTTGAACAAAATTACTATGACAGATCTTTAGAAAAAAAAATACACCTATGGAATCATATAAAAGAGAATTGCTAAAATGTTTTTCTTTTAAGCATTACCTGTGTCTGATTCTTTACTGACAGTATTTATCTTTATTTTTCAGGTGAAACGTGGCAATCATTAAGTTTTCACTTTCGCATTGCTCAAAACACCATTTCTGGATCTTGCCACTAGTATGCAAGGCAATTTTCATTGAATGCAAGGCTGACTTCATAGAATGTGGAATAGACTGTGTGTGTTCCATGGCAAGAGCAAATGTGCAATTACATTGAATTTAATTTTTAATAAATGTACCTTGTTCAAAGTTAAGATTGAAAATTTTTTGTCTGTATAACTTGTAAATAATAACTACACTGGTTTCAATTATGAAAACAGCATACGAAAACTTAGTCTCCAAAAGAGGGGTTAGAAACGACCATTATATTTTATGTTTAGAACATAACTTTGCCAAGTACCAAATAATTTGATTTCTTTTTTCTGTACCCATATAACTGGATTACCCATATGTATATGATCTTTTGTGGTACAAATGGAAATATTAGTTTCTAGCAACATTCTTAGCACAAAAAAGTGTGAAATAAAAAAAAAATTCAGATAAATTACATTCAGATTTTAGTACAGCTCATATTCAAAATATTCGAATAATTACATTACATAAAAATACTAACACCTATTTAAAAAAATGGACATCTACGAAAAGGTTAACTCTCAGATATATCACTAAATTTTGGAATAGTATCATAAATAAATAAATGGAAAATAATTTCTTATTACTTTTTCTCAGTTATTATAATTTTTTGAATCTGAGCTGTATGCTACTGCGTATATATTTTTCAACTGCCAAAATACCTATAAATGCCAGTTATATGCAACATACCAGCTATTTGTAAAATTAAATTATGGTCAATGAAATCAATGAAATGAAACATGAAGTAAAAAATTTATTTTAAAAATTATTTATTATTAAAAAATTATTTATTATTCAAGTCTGCCATGTAATATTTATTGATAACACCTTGGATTTCAACTCTTGCCTTTTCTTTTAAGTTTACATCTTTTAAACTTTTAAATGTACATCTCAGATAATTAAAAAAGGCATCATCGACATTGTCTTATCCTCATTTATAGATGCCATTAATTTCTTGACTTGCTCCAACGTGCTGGATATTTGCTTATCCACACTTTCCCCCCCTTTTTTTAGGGGGAATTAATGAAGTTTCCATCACTTTCCTTTTATTGGTCTGGGGGCTATTCATTACTGCATTTTTATTGACTGCAGTAACCGATTCTTGGGTAAATTCCCCAAATTCACTTTCTGTATCCTGTAAAAAATAGACATTAAAATGGAATATTGAAATGTAATAATAAATTAAAAAATGAGAGCTGTGATCAGGGTTCCAAAATATCGAAAATATCCGATATTTTGATATATATCCAATATTTTCAAAATTGTCAACTTATTGCTGATGATAAATATTTACAGATTTAATACAACTTAAACACCAATACATATTACACATTATATATAAACTAATATAAAACATTATTCTAATATAAAATAGTACTTAATTTTATATATATATTATAAATAAATTTTTTTTTTCTTTTTTTTAAAGCACTCGTAACAAAATTTTAAGTTAAACATTTTTCTCTTTCAAAACACAATTATAAACTCTCAAATTTTAAGAATGTTTTATTTTCTTTAACAAAACTTTAAACACAAAATGAAATTTATTTATTTTTGTTCAAAATTTAAACAAAAATGTAAGTGTTATTATTGTTGTTATTCAGTTGCATGTAAACTGAATGTTTACTATCATAAGTGATCCATAAGTTCGTAAATTTAGCTTACCATAAATACTAGTGTCAGTACAAATCAATGCAACCACAATACTTAAAATCTTAGCATTAAAAATATCTCTTGCATTATTGAACAATAATGATAAAGCAGGGTAGACTATTAATGGCTTTCAATACAATTAACTTTGTTAAATAAGAAGTTATTACTACATGATTAAAAATTCTGATGATTGTTTTCCGAATACAGAAAAAAAAATTGTAACCTTGTTTCAGTGCAATATCCTATGCACGAAGATTATTTCTGTTGACAAACATTGGCGAAGTTTGGCGAATAAAAATGACAATTGATATGAATCCATATCAATGCTCCGAAAAGTTCCGAAAGATCCCCAATTAAATAGAATTATTTTGAAATTATATCAAACGTGGCAATACTTAAAATAATTATTAAGTTGTTACGGATAAGAAATGTATAAAAGACATGCAAATCTTACTTACCGCTAGTAAAGAAGATTGGTAATGAGGCCATTTCTCACTCATTATCTCCCTATCTCTTTACAAGTCAACCGCTTTTAACGTCCTTTTCTTGTAATAGTATTGACTGTGGTTCCACAGATTTCACGAATTGTAACTTCGTCGATGAAATAATTTAAAATTTCTCTTTAGTCCACGGATCCGTGTTGGCGGCCATATTTTATTCCTTGCTCGATCGCGAGTCACGTGAGCCAAAAACTGCCCTGCTATTGGACAATTATGTGCAACACAAGCTTTTCGTGAAACTTTTCCCATGTAGAATGGGAAAAGTTGCAGTTAAAGATTCATAGAAAACACTCTATCACACAGTATTTTAGTGCAACAGTTGCAGGTAAAACAGGTTTAGTGAAACAGTTGCGCTAAAAGCTTGTGCTAAATCTTTAGTGTGATACGGGCATTATAACGCGTTTTTCGTACAAGAACATTCCAACAACTCAAATGGCTTGAAAAATATATCTATGGCAGCACTTATTTGATGAGTTAAATTTTTGTAGTTGACATTTATGGGGTATTCCCCTGTTTATCAATTCCAGTTATCAGGGAATTTCCCTCAAAATGAGCAAACAATAAAGTATTACTCTCTTTTGATTTAAGATTGCCTTTAAATGTGTTCAGACGTATGTGTAATAAAGTTCTTTTGACTTGTTTAATTTACATTATTGGAATCGTATAACATTAGAGAACATCTACGTAAAAATTTTTATTTGCCGTAATACAGGTTCTAACTTTTTCAAACTGGTTCTAACTTGTTCTTACTTCTTCTAACAAGCATCGTCATGGTCGGTCATGCTTCAACGCGTTCAAAGTAGCGTCAGTCTAGTTTATTAATTATAATTACAGTTTATTTATTTCCGAGATTCTATACAACACGGTACGAATTTATTTAATCTGTATCAATTCTGAGTTTTTTTTATAACGCGGTTTCCATATAATGCAGCAGTAGTTTCCGTATAACGCGGTATATATTAATCTGATTTATCATATTTCTGTTTCCTATAACACGGTTTCCATAGAACCCATTTCCTGATTTGAATTAATTCTGAGTTTCTTATAATACGGTTTCCATATAACGCAGTACGAATTAATCGCGTTATAGGAGACTTAAGTGTAGACCAGTGGCAGTCAACCTGGTCCCTACCGCCCACTAGTGAGCGATTCAAGCTTTCATGGTGAGCAGTGAGAATTTGTGTCCGTTGTTACAAATTTCGTTCGCTCTCCATATATCGAATACACTGCTAACACATTCTCGAGTTTGACTTTTTTAAATGGGCTTTTGCAATTTATTTTTGAATTTCATCTCTAAACTTGGATTACAGGTAATAAATCACCGGACACTTCTCAAAGTATACTCGTGGACGAGGGAGCAACGAATGAGCTCCGTAGCCATCCGTATCTACAGGGTCTGTCCAGAAAGTAATGAGACTTATTCCATAAAATTCGTTTATTTGAAGATAATTTTATAGACACTTAATATTCTTCAAAATAGCCTCCTCCTGCATTAATACACCGTTGCCAACAACTCTGCCACCTATTGATGTCCGCCTAGAAGTCTTCAACTGGAATGCTGTTCAGAACGCGCGTTACGTTTATTGAAAGTTCTCCAGATTGTCAAAACGATGACCTTTTAAGCTGGATTTTAACTGAGGGAATAGAAAAAGTCTGGCGGTGACATATCTGGGCTGTACGTTGGTTGAGGCATCGTTGCGACGTTGTGTTTTGTAAGGACCTGAATCAATTTGAAGGATGCGTGGACCGGCGCATACAGCTAGTATTCGGAGCTAGTATTCGGAACTAGTATTCGGATTGTTTATACAGCTAGTATTCGGAGTCTGTGAGAGACGTAGACATGGAGTATTGCACGCTTGTTGTATGCCTGTGCAATTTACGACGTAGGGAAAATTTTGGTTAAAACTTTGAGATCCCCCGAATAGTTTACAAGTGTGCAGATAATCCTTTTTTCTATGTGCAGATAACCCTTCGTTTCAATCAACAGCTCTTGTACACTAAACAGTACTTGTACACTATATGGCTTTAAATCACAGCAATTTCAATCGGAACGTTTGGGGACATGATGTTTTTGCTCTTATCCTATGATTTAGAAAGACCCAGTGAGTCTTCACTTACTAAAAGTTAAGTAATAGAAGGCCAGATCAAATATATATATATATATATATATATATATATATATATATATATATATATATATATATATATATATATATATATATATATATATATATATATACATATATATATATATATATATATATATATATATATACACTCATGGACAAAAAAATTAGCGCACCAAGAAATAATTGCGGGATCGTAACGAAACTTGCAATGAAGGTACATGTCGGGGAGATATGCAGATGATTAGAAATGCAGCGTGATTGCGCATTACGTATAGCCGGTAGAGGGCGATGAACATCGTACTCTGTGGAGTATAAAACATGTAACCAAAGCTTGTTTGAGTGTGCTGAATCATTTACAAAGGAAGAGCTGAGATAAACATGCCATTACGCCGTGTTCGAAGACAATATAAGCAGTTGTCGCAGTTTGAGAGGGGGATAATCGTCGGGATGATGGAAGCTGGGTGGTCAGCTAGGCGAGTAGCTCGTCAATTAGGCCGCTCTGATTGTATTGTGAGGAGGTGTTGGGACCAGTGGACCCGAGAGATGTCATGTACACGAAGACCAGGCTCAGGACGCCCTCGACAGACCAGTCGTCGAGAAGACCTCCACATCGTAAGAAATGCACGCGTACAGACAACTGCTTCATCGGCCGCCATCCAGGCACAGGTAGCACCTTCACTAGGGGCCTCTGTGTCTTCTCGAACCATGCGAAGTCGCCTGGCTGAAGGACAGTTGGTATCGCGGCGCCCATTACGTGTGCTGCCCTTGACGCCCACCCATCGACGCCTCCGTTTGGAGTTTTGCCGCGCACGAGGAAACTGGACTGCAGCGGAATGGAACCAGGTCGTCTTTAGCGACGAATCCAGATTCAATCTCGGAAGTGATGACAATCGTGTTCGTGTGTGGAGAGCCCGTGGTGAACGCTTCAATCCTGCCTTTGCTGTACAGCGACACATCGCTCCCACAGCTGGTGTGATGGTATGGGGTGCCATTGCCTACAATACACGGTCACCCCTAGTATTGTTCCGTGGCGCCATGACAGCCCAGCGGTATGTTCATGAAATCCTGCAACCACATGTGTTGCCACTCATGCAACGGCTCCCAGGAGCCATTTTTCAACAAGACAATGCTCGGCCTCATACGGCAAGGGTGTCACAAGACTGTCGCCGCACTGTTACTACCCTTCCTTGGCCTGCCCGATCCCCAGATTTGTCTCCAATCGAGCATATCTGGGATCATTTGGGACGACGAGTTGAGCATCCCACGAGTTTGAACGAACTAGAGGCAAGGTTACAGCAAATATGGAACGAAATGTCTCAAGACATCATACAGAACTTGTATGACTCAATGTCCGATCGTATCGCATCGTGCATTCGCGCTAGAGGGGGTCCAACGGAGTATTAACTCCTCCGTTCTTTTGCCTTTTTCTCTGAAATAAATTGTTACGGAGAGAAAGCAGAGGACTGTATATAAATAAAAATTTTATTGAAAGCGGTGCCGCAACATGGGCTAGAAAATGGCCGCTGAAAGCGACGCGACTTACTCACTTAGAACAAGTTTCACACTGGCGCGTTTTTTCATACAACCAAAAGGTGGCGCTACAATCGCCGGAAATTGCCGTTATCAGTACGGAACATTCCGCCGGCCTTGAAATAACATTTCAATACACAAAAAATTAAAAATAAACACATTATAACTATACTAATATAAGATACAACAATACAATAATAAAGAAAAGAAGTAAACATAAAAAGGTTCAATTTTGCATTGGCAAAATACATATCTTTGATATAGGTCTTTTTAGTACAGCAGTGGGAGTTTGTATTATCACTACTCGAACCTTACCGTCTTTGCCTTTAATGGTTTCTTTAATTCTACCTATGGACCATTTTGAGGGGGGAATATTGTCCTCCTTGATTAAAATTAAATCACCCACCTCTACATTATCTTTTTCAAATTTCCATTTCGATTTTTGTTGTAAGTTAGTTAAGTAATCATTCTTCCACCTCTTCCAAATGCCTTGCACTAATTTGGTTGTTAGTTGCCACCTAGATAATCTATTGTCATTTATAGCCACAAGCTCGGGTTCGGGGATAGAATTTAGTGGGCGTCCTATTAAAAAGTGTCCCGGTGTTAAAGCTTGAAAGTCATTAGGGTCTGGTGACAATGGGCAAATAGGTCTCGAATTTAAAATAGCCTCTATTTGTGTGATGACCGTTAAAAATTCTTCATAGGTTAAATTAGTATTACCAACTGCTCGCTTTAAGTAATATTTGAATGATTTTACCCCTGCTTCCCATAACCCTCCGAAGTTTGGGGATCTAGGGGGGATAAAATTCCAAGTTACCTGCTCTGAGGACAAATAGTTTCCAAGCTGTTCATTAGGCTCTTGAATTAATTTGTACAGTTTCTTTAATTCAGCACATGCCCCAATGAAATTTGTGGCGTTATCTGTGTAAATTATCGCGCTTTTTCCTCGTCTTGCAAAAAATCTTTTAAGACATGCGATAAAGGTCTCTGATGTCAAATCCGAAACTATTTCCATGTGAATAGCTTTAGTCGCAAGACAAATAAAAATTGAAACATAAATTTTTTTCAATATACATTTCCGTTGATAAGGAATTTTTATAGAAAAGGGTCCACAGAGATCCACGCCGGTAACGTTAAACGGTGCGTTAGGAGTTACTCTATCAGAGGGTAAATTACCCATAATCTGTACAGCAGGTTTAGGGTTTTGCTTAAAGCAAATTATGCAATCGTTAACTACCTTCCTTGCAGTCAATCTGCCATTAATGGGCCAAAATTCTTGACGTACGGTATATAGGAGAGTTTGTGGGCCTGCATGATGGTTTTTCCTGTGAAAATGCTCAAAAATCATTCGAGTCAATTTATTACTCTTGGGAATAATAATGGGGTGTTTCTGATCAAACTTTAAGTCAGAATTGCCTAAGCGACCTCCAACTCTTAAAATGTTGTTTTCGTCTAAAAATGGATTTAAGTTTTGTAATCCCCACTACCTTTGGGCACAGGTTCTCCCTTTAGAAGATTGATAATCTCCTTTTCAAAATATCTTACCTGGACGGCTTTAATTATAGATATCTCCGACCACCTCAATTCCTTGGTGGTGAGCGGTCCTTTTAATTTGTGGCCTGTCTTACAATTACTAAAAAATCTAAAAATATATGACAAAATGCGAATTAACTTCAAATAATTATTAGTTAAACTTAAAATGTATCAAAAAAATTGTCCCTTGTAAGAATTAGAGTTTTATCGGAGTGCCCTTTGAATTCATTTAAATATTGTTCATTTTCAGTAGAATGATATTCAGGAATATCCCTTGGAACAATAATATCCGCTTGTAGGAATGTAGGCCCTTTCCACCACAAACACTTGATGAAAGGTCTTTAGCATCTAGTCCCCGTGAAATAATGTCTGCCGGATTCTGCTTGGAGGAGACGTGACCCCAGTGGAAATTTTCAGTCAGTTGTTGAATGTTACTAACTCTATTCCCAACGAAAGTTTTTAGTTGATGAGGCGATGTTTTTATCCAAGAAAGAGCGACAGTTGAGTCTGACCATAAGAACACTGATTCAACATGTAGATGTAATGATGTTAAACATTTTCTCATAAGTTGAGATACAAGTAGACAAGCATTTAATTCTAACCTCGGGATTGTTACCTTTCGAATTGGTGCTACTCTTGATTTACTGCAGAGTAATTGACTTTTTACAGTGTTGTCATACGCTATAGACTGTATGAAGATAACTGCACCATACGCATTTTCTGAGGCGTCTGCGAATCCATGAAGAAATATTCGTACAGGTGTCTTGGATAGGCAATATCTAGGTATCTTTAATTTATTCAGATTCAAAAGTGATAAGGAAAAATCATGCCACTCCTTAGCTAAAGATTCTGGAAGTTGTTCATGCCATGCAATTTTCAGTAACCACAGTTGCTGCAAGAAGATTTTAGCCTTTGCAATGACCGGACCAATTAAACCAAGAGGATCAAATATTTTGGCTATTTGTGAAAGCACTTCTGATTTAGTGTAATTCAATTTAGGATTTACCTTGGTCGTGTAAGTAAACATATCAGTTTTAGGTTTCCACAACATACCCAATGTTTTTACCACATCTAATTCAGAGTCTGATTTAATAGCATATTCTTGATTAATTTGAGATGGATCTGTTAATAAACTAGGGTGGTTTGTGCACCATTTGTGTAAATCCATACCTCCAGACTTCAACAACTTTATTAACTGAGACTGAAGCTCCTTAAGCTTGGAGAATTCAGATTCTCCGCTTAAGATATCATCCATATATGTATCTGATTGAAGAACTGAAGATGCTAGTGGATATTGATCTCCATCATCAATTGCGAGTTGTTTAAGTGATCGCGTTGCTAAAAATGGAGCACTTGTCGTGCCATATGTAACAGTGCACAGTCTGTAAGTCCTTGCAGGTTCGTTCATCCCTTCCTTCCAAAATATGCGCAATAGATCGCGTTGAGAATCGTCTATCAAAATTTGCCGGAACATTTTTCTTATATCGGCAGTAAGTGCATATTCGTCCCTTCGAAATCTAAGTAGAACAGCGAAAAGATCATCCTGTATTATACCTCCCGTCAACTGTAATGAATTTAGTGATTCTCCTGAAGACGTAACAGACGAAGCATTAAATACTACTCTTAAAGGCGTTGTCTCCTTATCAGATCTGTAGACACCGTGGTGAGGGAGATAATATACAATTTCTGGTTCTTCATTTTCTAAAACTTCCTCCATATGGCCTAAGGTTAAATATTCGAGAATAAATTCTTTATACATCTTTAAGAATTTGGGATTTTGATTTAATCTTTTCCATAAACAATCAAGTTTTCGTAAGGCATTTTGTTTGGAATCACCTAAACAATCAGGATTCTTCGAAAACGGCATTTGAACAATGTATCGGCCTGAATTGTCCCTTCTGTGGGTATTCAAAAAATGTTGTTCACATAGTTTATCATCAGCACTTTTAATCATTTCAACGTTATTTTCCGGTATCAGTTCTGCTTCGAAAAAATTCTTAAGTGATTTATCTAAATTAGTTTCATTAAGTAAACAACAGTAACGAGAATTATTATGTTTTTCGTGTTGTAAAGATCCGATTACTATATAACCAAACTTAGTGTTCTGTAACATTAATTTTCCATCTTCCGTATAAATTCTTTCACTTTTCAAAATATCAAAAAACGTTGATTTCCGATCAAGAAATCGATCTGGCTGGGTAGATAAAACCCTTTATCTGCAAGTTCCACATAATTAGGAAATTTAACATTTGATATATCTAGTTTTGCTACTGGGAAAATTTCAGTTATTCTTGGAACCAATATGCAATCTATATTTGCCGAAAATGTCTCTCCCTTGTTAGAAATATTAGCATTTACTTTAGCCTTAACTGAATGAATTGAGTTGTTTATTCCTGAAATTGAAGTTTTAATATTCTCTTTTCTTAACCCCAAATTTTCTGCACAACGCTTAGTAATGAGATTTATTTCGCTTCCATTGTCCAGCAAGCCTTTAAATTTGCACCTTTGACCGTATTTATTTTTAACATAAATAACCACAGTATTTAATAAAACACTTTCATTCTGTGGAAGTGCAGCATTTGCTTTTTCATTTTTTGAAAGCTTGGAACTAAGCAAAACACTCCTCATTTCAGCGCCATTTTGTCTATCTGACTCATCACTTTCAATGTTCTGAGGCAATGTGTTTTGATTTCCACGTGTTTCTTTCATTTCATCGAATAAGTGCAATAATGTATGGTGTTTCTTTTTACAAATACTACAAACGTATTTCGATTTGCATTGAGATACAGTATGGAAATTTAAACAGTTTTATCATAACTTTTGATTTTTAACGAATTCATATCTGCTTGAGATCTTCATATTTTGAAATTGTGAGCATTTATGTAAAGGGTGTGGGTTTTTACATAAAACACAAAGCTTTAAATGCTCCTTGGAATTAATCATGAAAGTTTTGGAACGATTTGAGATATTTGAAACGTTTTTAGGGCTGGACTTAACCGAAAAATTTCTGTTTAAGCCTTCTAACATCAAACTTCGCGTTTCTAAGAAATTTAAAAATTCGTCTAATGATGGAACTTCCTTAGAATTCAGAGATAACTCGTATTGTTTTCTAGTTTCTCTGTCCAATTTACTCGTAATAACATTTATCAACATAATATCTGAAAGATTGTTTCTTTTATATTCTAAAACGCTCAAGGCTCGTAAGTTTCGATTTATACAATCTACCAAATTGCGTAATTCTTTTGGCGACTCATGCGTGATTTTCTCGAAATTCATTAGAGCTTGGATATGTGCTTCGACTAACATTCTGGCGTTCTGATAGCGTTCATTTAATGCATTAAACAGAGGCTTATAAGTGTCATCTAGAGTTTCTAATTGTTTTGCTTCACCCTTTAGTGCTGCGCGTAAATAATATAGTTTTTGCGTTTCTGATAAGGCAACATTTTTATCAATTAAATTAGAAAATTGGAGTTTAAACTGACTCCATTCCTCGTATTTTCCTGAAACCTGTGGAAGCGGGATTTCTGGGAGCTTAACATTTGGCGATGAAGTTGGCAGATCAGCATTATTTATTTTATTATGATCATTTTCAAGTTTATTACTTGCATACAGTTTACTATTGAGGCAATTTAGGCTTACCTCTAATTCTTCCAGTCTGGAATCTAAATCTTGAAGTTCTTCTTCAATTTCTGTTAAATCCGTATCCTCAGGTAAATTATAATATTCACTGCGTAATTCTTCGGTTTTGTCTTGAAGCCTTTTAACGTTCGTCAGTTTCAATTGGAGCTCAATGCTCGCTTTATCACTGCTTTTAAAGTTTTGCACGAAGTTTTCGATCTGCGTTACTTTTCCTTTCAAACTTGATTTTTGTCTTTTTAAAGCGGTAAAT
The DNA here is from genome assembly GCA_907164885.2 of Dolomedes plantarius. NCBI lineage: Eukaryota > Metazoa > Arthropoda > Arachnida > Araneae > Dolomedidae > Dolomedes > Dolomedes plantarius. The sequence goes on along the minus strand of OU015494.1, from coordinate 81,896,537 downwards.
TTCTCCATAGTTACGCGAAAAGTTCCACCTCCGGGTCGCTAGGACCAAAATGTTACGGAGGGAAAGCAGAGGACTGTATATAAATAACAATTTTATTGAAAGCGGTGCCGCAACATGGGCTAGAAAATGGCCGCTGAAAGCGACGCGACTTACTCACTTAGAACAAGTTTCACACTGGCGCGTTTTTTCATACAACCAAAAGGTGGCGCTACAATCGCCGGAAATTGCCGTTATCAGTACGGAACATAAATTATCCTTTTTCTTTGATTTTCTTATCATTTACTTATATCAAAGTAGTCATTACGTATGTAAAATTTCGTTTCATTTTGACGACTCCTTCTTGGTGCGCTATTTTTTTTGTCCATGAGTGTATATATATATATATATATATATATATATATATATATATATATATATATATATACTCAACAGCTCTCTGAAATTTGGGTATCGAAAACTCAAATATTATTGAATGATTATAGTATTATTTTCAGGATACTTTTCACACATTTATAACATGACAAACATGAGACAGAAGCCCCATAGATGCACAGTAATATCAAATATAGAAGACTCCTATAATTTGTGTGTTGATAGTTAGAAAGACGAGTTCATGTGTTGTTTCTGTGCTTCAGGCACTTTATCTATTACTACATTCGGACATGTACACCGCGAATATTTTGGCCTCTTTGTCATTGGAGCACCAAATAGGGGATCCAACATAACTCCCTAACCTCATCCTTGACCTCGGACAGGCGGGATCGTACCCACAACCTTGCAGTGGAACCTTATCGTGGTGCAGAATCCAATTGTTTGTGAGCTCCGAGCGGACCCACGCGATTCGATTCCTCAACATTTGAAGCTCTTCCTTGTGAATATCTGCATTAACCGTCTGTCCGGATAACATCATTCGGACACTCATCCGACGGTCAGATTCCAAAAGGGCTTTAATTTTCGCTATATTGTCTGAATTTCGAGAACTTGAGCAAGTTGTTCGTCATCCACATCCTCTCTTCCGTCTTTGAAGTCTTTGTTCCACCTGAACACTTGAGCTTTGGACAAAGAATCCTTCCCGCAGGCTTTTTGTAACATGACAAGCGTATCAGTAGTCGATTTATTTAGTTTTATACAAAACTATATGGCGTATCGCTGCTCGACATAAAGATAATCGTTTTGACAATCTGGAGAACTTGTAGAAAAATGCAACGCGCGTTCTGATCAGCATTCCAATTGAAGACTTCTAGGCGGGCATCAATAGACGGCAGAGTCGTTGGCAACGGTGCATTAATACAGGAGGATGTTATTTTGAAGAATATTAAATGTCTGTAAAATTATCTTCAAATAAGCGAATTTTATGGAATCAGTCTCTTTACTTTCTGGACAGACCCTGTATATATATATACATAAAGAACAAATAGAAAGATAAATTTAAGTACATATTTTTTGCAAACCCTCCCCTCTAAAATTTACTTCGCACTTGCGCTCAATTGAGTCACTGCGGATATACACCGGTAGGCTGTAAAGAATTTTGCCATCAACAAAGATACAAAACTGGGCGGTAGGTATTAAAAGTTTGACGACCCCTGGTGTAGACCGTTCGGAATATCACGGCTGATGACTTTGGTCGATCTGATACTAGTTGCGTATTTTTAGTTAATTCCACTAATATATATTTGTGGAATATTGATTAATTCGAATACTCAATGCTAGGTAATACGTTATAAATCGCGCATTATATTATGAAGGGCACAAGGAATATTGGTAATAGTACAGAACACGGACACGGGAGTGCAGAAAAAAAATCCAAGAGTTGGCACCTCATGCCCATTTTGTGCACTGTGTTAGTCATAACTTAAATTTAGTTCTGAAAGACGCTGTAGTGGGAAACCATGAAATTCAGCAATTTTTTGATACGGTGCAAAGTTTGTACAGTTTCTTTGGACATATTATGCTACGATGGCAAGAGCTACAAGCCTACTGTGAAAGTAAATAACGTCACACTAAAAACGCTGAATCCAACTCGTTTGTCTGGAAGGTACAATGCTATATACGCACTGAAAGAAAGGTTTATTGACGTCCTTAAGGCTTTATCAAAAATAGTCTTAACGAGCAAAAAGCCAAGTGAACGTAATAAGGCAACTAGAAAAGAGTCGAATCATTCAGCTTTATGGCATTGCTGGTGATAAAATATAAAATATTACAGCAAGTTAACATTGCATCCAAATCCTTACAATCAGAGACATTAGACATTGCCACTGCTTACGAGACTTTGGAAAATCTCCTCTAGGAAGTTACTCATTTAGGAGAATCTTTTGATGAAAAAATGGAAGAGGCTACTGCCCTTATTGCAAAATGGAAATAGTGATCCAATTTCCTAACAGTAGAATCAGGAAAGTAAAGAAGCACTACGATGAGCTTTGCGAGGACGAGAGGTTAGTGGATAACAAAGAAAGATTTAGAGTGATAGTATTTTACCCAATGATTGACATTATAATTTCTCAGCTGGACCGAAGGTTTACAGGAATGCAGGCAGTTGTGGACAAGTACAGAGTAGTACACCCCTCCTTCCTTGCTAATGTCTCTGATAATGACTTATAAAATGAAGCCAAGAAGTTTGCTGAGACTTTTTCAGATGATGTTTCACCAATGTTTACTGCCCAAATTCTCTCAGTAAGATCCTCATTCAAAAATCAAATAGCCAAGATGACTTCTGTAAAAGATAAATAATCCAACAGAGATAGATAAAAATAATACAAATATAGACAAAAAAAACAAACAGAAATCAAGCACTCTGGGCATCCACGCACCAACGGCAAGATTCTGTATAAGTGCCGGAACTGAACCATAAAACAACATAGAGGTAACCGACAGGTCTCGTCATCAGGGAGCCTAACCATATCAGTTACCTCAAGGGTAACTTTCTGAATATGATGCAGGTAAGCCCAAAAGACATCCCAAGGCCCCGAGTCCCCCAAGGAAGCAATAAGTCAAAAAGAAAATGAAAGACAACACAACTTACAGTATGGGCTCAACGCACCTTACATGCAAGCACACAAATAATCCTAATGCAAAGTAAAAGATGCATACACACAACAATTCCGTAAGTGACGTTATGGCGAAACTTCGAGCAGGCTAAATTATATATTATTGATGAGATTAATGATTTAAATAAAAGGTTGGATTTTGAAAATTTATATATTTGTAAGCTTAAAACACTATTTCCATACAGTTTAAACAGTAAACTTAACGGGGAAGGACCGGTGGATTTAGATAATAACTGCTTTTCTAAAAAATTCATGGTTATTGATAGGTTTAATTATATACATTCTAATTATAGGGGTAAAAAAGGAAAAGGTAGCAATAGTTTAAAAACAAAATTGAAACTGGATGATCTGCAGGGGATTTGTAATTTAGTTATTGATTTTAAGAACATTAAAATAATTAAACATTTTTTATTCAACCAAAAAAATTCTGGTTTAAGTTGGGAAATTAATCATCATTTATCTTCAATTAAACTTGTTTCGAGGTTTACAAAACTAATAATTTTAGATTTAATTAAATACAAACTTAACCTGACTAAGTTGGATGCTAAGAGGGGAAGGGATGTAGGGGTAGAGTACTGTACTATTAACTTTCTAGATAAAGATTTCGAGCATTTAAAACTACCTATATACTATTGTACATAATAATTCTAAATTATTACCAATCAAGGATTGTGGAAAAATCGCTATTGCTTTTAAATATCAAAAAACGTTAAGGGACATAATCTGCAACTATAACTTTTATAGTTATAACTTAGGCAAAATTTCTAATTCTGATTGTAATTATCATATTGAGGAGTTTAAAAACTTTGTTAATCCAACTTCGGGGCATATTGTAACAGGGAATCTTAATATTGTTAAAGATGTTAGGTTGAGGGAAGTTCTACGTAAGGGCTCAAAATTTAGGGTAAGAGATAAGGTAAATTTAAAGCAAATTATAAGTTCTATCACTAAAGATTTAGATTACTGCATAGTAAAATTAGCAAGGAAGTACAATTGGCCTATCGAAGGTTTTATGGAGTGGAAGGTGCATATTTTACAGGATATAAAAAGGAATTATAAAGAGTATGGTATGGAGGACAAGAGGGTTTTTTTTCTAAACAAAGTTCTATACATTAAAATTATGGTTTAAAAAATAAGTTTATTATTACGGTTGTTGATAAGGCTGCAAATAACATCGGTTTTATGTGTAAAGATTATTTTAACCAGTTAATTTCTAGGGAATACAACTCAAATAATACCCATAAAAAAATTAACCTTACCAAAAAAGAAATAGATAATAGGATTTTAGCTTTTAGCAAAAAAAAAAAAATTAAGTTTAAGATTAATAGTATAAAATAACCCTTACCTGTTTGCTACCATAAAATTCCATAAAGTGCCTACAAAATTTAGGGTTTGTTACATGTAGTACAAATAGTTATAACACTTTGTTCAGTAAAAAGTTCTTTAGCTATTTAAAAATTATTCTAAATAAAATTAAGGTTACCGAAAATAGCTTTATCTATATATATAAAAGAGCTTGTCTGTTTGTTTGTCCGCTATAGAATCATAGACTGTTTCACCCACCGGGACCAAATTCGGCACAGTTAATGTTTAGGACCCGAGAAACTTAAATCAGGAAAAACGAAATTTGGGGCTCAATTAGTTTTTTAAATTAATTTTTTAATGATATTTTGTGCCCCTAAGCGCACCTCTTAAATGTGGATATAGCCCCTTCACCACAACCAGTCAAATTCGATACGCGGGGGAAAAGAGGTTTGTTCTGAGGGGTGATCTGGGGTGGTTTGAGAGTTGGTCTGGGGGTGATGGAGGGGGGCGGAGGGCGAAGTGTTTATTTTATTTTTCTTACGTTTAGTGGAATCGTGAGTCTAAAAGGGTTGAGAACCGCTGCTTTAGACAATTTTAGACAATGGCTTTCAAACTAATAGAGCTTAATAAAATTTGGGGAAAAAAAAGAAAAATTAAGTTTCTCCCATGGCCAGTTTTTGGAAGCCTTCTGTTGATCTAAATATATTAATTGTTTGAGGATCATAAAATGGGAAGAAGTTTAAAAGTTCTACAGGTTTTTTTCCCCTAAGTTCGCGAAACAGAGTTAACATACGATATGTATTTGAATTACCTATTCCGTGAAATCATATAAGATAAATCTTTTAGAGTTTTGGGGTTTTTTAAGCAGTGAGAGGAAAAGCTTTTTAAACAGAGAAACATAACGACACAAAACTTTCATTCTGAACTATTAGTCCATTAGTTACATTAAGGGATAAGAAAATTAATGAAATTATTTTTAAAGAATGATTGCCCGGGTAGATATATAGATATAAAATTTTTCATGTTTTCCATCAAAAAAATACTGTGCTGCACCCCCCGCTCTTCGTGTTCATCTGGCCAGACAGAATGCGCTTAGCGCGTTTCTACTAAAATGATATACAAACAATAAGAAAGAAAGAAACTTTGAGCCTAGGCTTCATGCGAAATCCCGCCTTACTTTGATTAAATAAAGGGAATAACGCATCTTGCACTTTACCTCTTGGTTGATGTAGAAAAAAGTGCGTCTCTTGGGTATGTGAAAAAAACTGCGTTTTTAAGGGGAAAATAAAAATTAAGGCAAATATAAATTATAAAACTTATTTCTAATTAAACAGAGGTTCAAACAAATCTAAGTAAATCTAATTAAACACTATCTAACAAATATAATTAAACAGTAATCTTATTCAATGCAAACGTGCGAATCACGCAACACTGTGTTATTAATTCTCAATAAAATCAGACGTATAATCAGAAGAAGGTCCGCAGCCTCAAAGTTTCTTTCTTTCTTATTGTTTGTATATCAATTCAGTAGAAACGCGCTAAGCGCATTCTGTCTGGCCAGTTGAACATGAAGAGCGGGGGGTGCAGCGCAGTAATTTTTTTTTATGGAATGCATGAAAAATTTTATATCTATATATCTACCCGGGCAACGCCGGGCAATAATGCTAAATTATAAATAAAAGCCAGGATGTTCTACATTTTTTAAAAAGTAAGAAAATAGATAGCATATACACGTTTGATTTTCAAAACCTGTTTACCAGTATTCCGCATGATAATTTAATGATTATCTGTTCAGAAATTTATGATGCTTATTTAGATTGTACTTTAATCTTAAAATGTGACTGGATTGATTTATGTAAATTTAATATTTTTGAAAACTACCTCTTTAATGGCTTATGTTTCTTTAAACAGATAAAGGGTATAGCTATGGGAAATAGCTATTCTAGTGCATTTGCCAACCTATTCTTACATTTTTACGAAACTAAATTTCTTAACTCAAATAATGTTACCGGGTTTAGATATATTGATGACCTCATAATTTTTAACTGCAACGATTTGGGAATTTCTTAATCAAATCTACCCAAAGGAACTAACTTTAAACCGGACTAACGATAATAATCTTTGTGCGACTTATCTGGATTTAAAAATTAAAATTCAAAATAGAGAAATAAAAATAGGGATATATGATAAAAGGTTCGATTTTAACTTTGAGGTTATTACGTTTACCAATTCCCATAGCAACTTAAACTACTATAAAATTTATTATAATATTTTTTACTCACAACTTTACAGAATAAAAAACATATGTATCAACGCTGGGGATTTTTTGGAGGCATGTAGCATTTTTGAGGAAAACTTAAGTAAAAACGATTTCCCTAAAAATTTCGGCAATTTAAAAGTTTTTTAAAAAATGGCATTTAGACTCAGGAATTTTTAAAGATGTTTAGAATAGTATTTATGCTTTCATTTGGTTAAGCTGTAATGGGGGGTGGCGCTATAGTAATGTTACAATGACGTAACTTTTAGGATAGAATTGGCTGCTGTTTCGCCATAACCGTCACTTACGGAATTGGGGTGTGTATGTATCTTTTACTTTGCATTAGGATTATTTGTGTGCTTGCATGTAAGGTGCGTTGAGCCCATACTGTAAGTTGTGTTTGTCTTTTCTTTTTGACTTATTGCTTCCTTGGGGGACTCGGGGCCTTGGGATGTCATTTGGGCTTACCTGCATCCTATTCAGAAAGTTCCCCTTGAGGTAACTGATATCGTTAGGCTCCCTGATGACGAGACCTGTCGGTTACCTCTATGTTGTTTTATGGTCCAGTTCCGGCACTTACACAGAATCTTGCCGTTGGTGCGTGGATGCCCAGAGTGCTGATTTCTGTTTGTTTTTTGTCTATATTCGTATTATTTTTATCTATCTCTGTTGGATTATTTATTTTTTTTTCATTATGGGAATATGAAGCTTCTGCGCTATCCTCTATTGAAAATGTTTTATGTCTTCTTTGCAGGATATGTTTTAAGTTAAAGTGATTTAGCAGTCTATGCTTGAATTTTAATTTTTGTTTATTTCTATTGTTTATATTTTACACTTTCTGTAAAAGATTTGGCACAGCTCATTAATGTCTACTTACCCTTATGTAGGTACAGTCTGTTTAATGTATCTGACTATTCCAGTTACAGTAGCAAAAGCAGACCGCTCTTTTTTCTAAATTGAAAATAATTAAAAGTTATATGAGATCAACGATGAGTCAGGATCGACAAGCAGGTTTGGTACTGCTTTCAATTGAAAATGAACGAGCTAAAGAAATTGACTTTTCTAAGCTCATTGATAATTTTTCACAGGAAAAAGTCCTTTTAGTAGTCTAATATGGTTTTCACGGTTTTGCAATGTCAGAAGTTTAATAGTTAGACAACCCTACAAGTTCGTGTAATCAATTAATCATAAGCAACACATGTTTACATTGTCTCTATACATTTATGGAATTAAAGGAATTGTCTATAATAACTATTAGATTTATGTTTCTTTCATTATCCTTATAATTTCTATGATCTTATTAGGTGCAAAATGTATTACATGGCTTCGCTCGGGATTCAGTTTCTGTTATTATTATTTTTTTAATGATTAGCCTCATGTTATGATGTTCTAAAGTTTTCGCTAAAATTCTTTTGCGGTTGCAAATAGCATTAGTTTGTTGTCGGTGCTGTCATTGTTTATCACTTTCCTCTCCTTTCGATGTTGAAGCTCGAAGACGATCGTATGTTCGACGCGTTAAAAGTTTCTTCATCAGTCTCAATGCTTCGGATCACTACAATTCGAATTATGTTGCCTTCGAGCTCTTGGGAATGTTTTTTCTTCAGATTCTTGTGTGCGTCTAACTGCATTTTGAATTCTGTTGGCTTCGCGCTGTTCTGTTTTTTTTTCATCACATTGCTCATTTCTCAGCAATCTTTGACATTTTTCCTTTACTTCTGCAGGATTAAAAGTTGCTCTCCTGTTTTGGGGCATTTTAAAGCATTAATTTACAGCTAGTCAATAACGTTCGAATGGATTTATTATTATAGAAAAAGAATCAATAATGTTTAAATGGATTGAGATCACATTCAATATTAAAACACATCAAATCTGATAATTATTATAGAAAAAGTATATACACGTATTTCATGCTCGGAATTCTTTCTCAAAACTAAATCGTCTGCTACGTTTCAATGCCACTTTCAGACTTTCTTAATTATAATATACACGTATTTCATGATTGTAATTCTTTCTCAAAACTAAATCATCTGCTATGTTTCAATGTCACATCAGTTATATAAATCATCGCGTCAAGGCTAAACGCACGTGTTTCTAGCTAAGTCAACGTGTCCTGCAGTATTTGAGTTTGAACAGGTAGCTTGGGATAGTTTCAATTCATGAAATTGATAGATAACACATTCATTGAAAATGAATGACTTTCCATCCTTATATTTTCATTTTTAAAAAGAAATATTTCGGCGTTGCCACGTATATGAAAATAATACATCAAATTCATTCTTGCATGTGCCAATATATGAATAAATCACGTTTTTAATTCATGTCTATTTATTTTTACGGAAATGTTATAATTTAATTGGCAACAATGAAATGTTACAATGGCTTTGAACAGAAATATCCGTTGATACCGCGCAAACTTGTTCTAACATAACTCGGGAATGGAACGTCGTAGCGGGAGGAAAATAGTCTATAACCTTTGCGCAAGTTCAAGCAATAAGTTGTCCAAGTTTCATCGCAATCGGAAGAACGGTACGGCAGCGCATAAAATACGAACAAACAACAAACAAGCATATATATATATATATATATATATATATATATATATATATATATATATATATAATATATTATATATATATATATAATATTGTGCTTCTGATATTTTCCATTCCAAATGCTTATTTTAATTTAATAATGTAACTGTATTAATAGTTATATCGATTGTACAGTTAAAAATGTAAAATATCTTCTTTGGATAAATGGTAAGTTTAGTTTACAATGAAAAGAATGCATAAATCAAATATCTTACTGTTTTATTGGGAACAAATTTATGAAGCGTTGGAGGGGAGGCTCCAGAAAAATGTTTTTTTATTTACCCAAGGGGTCCAATTTGTGTTCTTGCCCCTGGCCCCTAAATGCCTAGTTATGCCCTTGCGCGTGTAAAAAAAGTACCTACTCGAAGCATAAAGTTACCTGTATTTTTCCAACCAGCTGTAAATCCTACAGGTATTTTTGTCATCAATTTAAGAATTGCAATTACTTTGTGTTGGTAGCTTTATTATTATTGCCGTTTTGGAAGTAAGGTAATTTGTTGTGATTATTCATTGGGGTTAAAAATATATAAAATAATATAAATTTGTAAATAGAATAAGTAATGCTATTCTAATACGGCAATTATAAAATGAAACATTTTTCTAGGTGCCCTGTTTGATATGGCTACAAAGAAGAAACATAGAAATACGGAAGACGGAAACCGCGAATTTAGAGTTGAAGGAACCGAGACTTTCGCGTTTATTCAAAACTTAAATGGCCTCCCGACCTGTCTTATTTATAAGGAAAAATTGGCTCATAACAAAAAATCAAATGTAGAGAGACACTTTATGACTAAACACGTGTCATTTAATAATAAATATCCTGTTGGGGATGCAAGGAAGAAAGCAGTTGAGGAACTTCAGAAGAGTCAAGAAAAATCAAATTCTGTATTTAATTACTGGATGCAATCTTCCAACAATGTTAATATTGCAAGTTTTGTGGTTAGTCAAGAGATTGCTAAGAGAGAAAAACCATATACAGACGGTGAATACATAAAAGTTGTTTTATAAATGCATTCGAAGAGCTATTTCGGGATTTTAAAAACAAAGCAGATATTCCAAAAAAAAATTTAAAGAGTTACCAGTGTCTGCTAAAATAGTGAAAGACAGAACAGACAAAACGTCTTTGAATATAACCAACCATCAAGTCGAAGATCTAAAATTGGTTTCAGATTTATCAATAGCAGTTGACAAGTCTTGTGACATAAATGATACAGCGCAAGTTTCACTGTTTGTACGATTTATTTCATTTACAGGTCCCAAAGAAGAACTTTTAGGATTATTGCCACTCAAAGGTAAAAAACGTGGAGAAGATATAGCAAATGTTGCAATTCAGTGCATTGAAAAACATCATATTCCGCTAGATAAAATTATCTCAATTTCAACAGACGGGACGAAAAGTATGACCGGCGTAAGAAACGGGTTTGTTGTTATTTTCAAAGAAAAAATTAATCACGAGATACTTACATACCATTGCATAATTCATCAAGAAGCGCTTTGTGCGCAGACATTTCCAGAAGAAATTTGCAAAGTTATGGAACTGGTGTTTAAGAATTATCAACTCCATTATAGCTAAAGCTCTTAATCATCGCCAATTTAAAGAATTTTTAGTTGAAATGGAGTGTGAGTACGCATATCTTCTGCTGCATAACAAGGTACGTTGGTTATCAAGAGGATACGTTTTGAAACGTTTCGCTTCCTTAAAAACAGAAATTCAAACATTTCTCCTTGAGAAAGGTGTCTATCCATAACTAACGGACGATCAGTGGGTTCAAAAATTTTATTTCATGGTAGAGGTTACGTCTCATGTAAATCAGCTAAATCGTAAACTACAGGGGAAAGGAAACACAATTTTTTCGATGTTAGAAGAAGTTATTTCATTCGAAAACAAATTATCTCTTTTTGCTCAAGATTTTGAAAGAGAAACTTTGATTCACTTTCCGAATCTGTTGAAACATTGCCAAGAAAATAATTCTGATATTGGCACCTGCTATATCAAAACAACACTTTTAAATATGAGCTAAGCTTTTCTCAACAGGTATCAGGAAGTCAGAAATAGTAAAGCGACGTTAACCTTTCTTAAAAAACCTCTTAATGCTACTGTAACAGAATTAAATTTTTCTCCCTTTAATATTGAGATTGGCAACTTTGAAATGCAGCTGCTGGATTTTGAAAAACAAAGAATTGTGGAGCTCGAAATTTGAACGTCTTTGTGCTGATCTCAAAATATTGGAGAAAAACAAATGTGAACTTAGTTCTGCTTTGAAAGTCCTGGAGAAAGGAGATATGTTGATTTTCAACACCGGGAATAGTATTTCTGACTCATATAATCAGCTGAAAAAACTAGCGTTTGCTGTTCTTTCCTTATTAGGGTCTACATATTCATGCAAACAATCATTTTCAAGCATGAACTTTAACAAGAATAGATTGAAAAATCGTCTTATTGATGAGAACCTGGAATCGTGCCTAAAATTAAAAACAACAACATACAAACCTGACTTACCCTATCTTTCCAAGGAGATTCAAGGCCATTATTCACATTAGTGTTTGTCAGTCATTGTCATTATTTAATTTTATGGAAACCTTAAAATTTAGTTTTATCAATAAATAATATCGTTATTAAGTTTGATATCAAGTGTTATTCAACGCGCTATAATTTAATTAAGACTTAAAACTTTAAGTAAAGTTTATAAAGTTAAGTTTAGGGAGCGTTGTGGAGTGTAAGATGTAGTGTCGGGGATTGCGAAAGGTATATTGAGATGGTTTGCAGAGAGGATGAACGAAAGGAGATAGACCAAATAAGTATACAAGACGAGTGAGGATGGGAGAGTTGGAAGGGCGGAATAAAATGTGGTAGTGGTAACAATGAAACTATTTTTATTACTATTTACTTGCCACCAGCGGGTGGCAGTATGGAAAGGGTGGAGCCCCAATGGAGTCAATTGCAAGCCATTCTAGAAAAGTATAAAAATAAGAAAATAATCTTAATGGGAGATTTTAATGCTAATTCGACGATCTGGGGTAAAAGACCTACGAATGAAAGAGGGTCAGAGATAATAAAATTGATATTAAGATTTAATGGAATAATACATAATAATCCGAAGAGTATCCCCACATATGATGGCCCATTTGGCCAAGGTTGGCCGGACATAACGATAACATTTGGCTTGAAGCAAGAGTATGTGAGTAATTGGGAGGTGACTGATCAATATGTTAATTCAGATCACAATGCAATACAATTTGATATAATTATGGGAGATATAGAGAAGCAAATAGAAAGCAGACCAAGATGGGAAATGAAGAAAATAAGATGGATGGATTTCAGAGTGGAGCTAAATTCAGTAATAGGCGATCTAAAGAACCAAATGGGAGAAGTAAGTATAGATGAAAGCATTAAGAGGTTTAATGATAAAGTAATTGAGCTGTGCAAGAAGCATAGCAAAAAGAAAAAGAGAGAGCAGGTTCATAAGGCTTGCTGGTGGAACGAAGAGTTAACAGTAAAGAGAAGCAAAGTGCGAGCATCGAGAAGAAGAATGCAAAAAGCTAGTAGTCCACTTGAGAGGAAACAGAGGATGATGAGATTTAAGGAAGAGAGAGCCCAATATAGACGCATGATTGTGCAGGCGAAAAGGGACAAATTTAGAGAATTTTTGGAGAAATTAACAGTTGGTGGTACATTTGGATCGGTTAAAGGTATTATAGCGGAAAGAAAACAGAATGTTGTAAATGCGCTGAAAAATAAATTCGATGAATTAGTAGATGATGAAGAGGAAATAGAAAAGATATTGGCAAATTATCATTTTAGAACAACGATGAGCTTGAAGAGGAAGATGTAGAACAGTATGATATGAGTAATTCTATGGAAATTACAGAGTTAGAAATAGAGTTCATAATGGAAAGTATGAAGAAAGATAAAGCTCATGGGTATGAGGTTATTACATTAAGTGTAATTTATGAAGTTAATTATGCAGATAAAGAGCTATTGCTTAATTTATTCAACAGATGCTGGTCGGAGTCTTATTTTCATGTGGATTGGAAAAAAGCTCAAGTTCTGTACTTTCATAAAGAGGGAAAGGGGGGCTTGTGGCGGCCCTGTGGTACAGCGCGCTCGTTTTCGGTGCTGAGGGTGCTCAGATCGAATCCCAGCGTTGCGCCACGAAAAATGCCTCCGTTCGTGTCGTCCCTTTATAGGGGGTAATGCTGTCCACCTATATGGTGCCCCCACAATAAATTGGACAGTAAAACTTCGGCGTAGTAAGGGCGAATGTTTGATTACAAGTGCCTCCGCATTGGATAAAAAAAATAAAAATAAAGAGGGAAAGGAAGTAATAAATCCTGGCTCATATCGACCTATCTGTTTACTTCCTGTTCTAGGAAAAATTTTAGATAAAATCATTACCAATAGACTGATTATACATCTGGAAAGAAATAAACTGTTATCTGAAGCTCAATACGGTTTTAGACGTGGCATAAGTACATCCCATGCATTGAATAACATCATGAAAATCATCAAAGATAATAAAAGAAATAAAATGCACACATGCCTCATATCGTTAGATATTAGGAATGCATTTAATTCTATAAAAAAAGAAAGCATTATTAGAGAGCTTAAAAAGTTGAACTTAGAGGGTAAATTATTTAAGATTATTAACAGCTTTTTAAGCAATAGAAAAGTAATATTAAGAAGAGGGGAACATCTTTATAATGTAGGTGTACCGCAGGGATCGTCACTGGGGCCGATTCTGTGGCTTATTGTAATCAATGAATTGTTGAAGATAGAGAAATATAAAGATCATTATTTTATTCAAGCATTTGCAGATGATATTATGATAATGTTAAGGAGTCCAGTTGAGTATAAATTTACAGAGCTATCTAAAGATGCACTTGAAGAATGTGAAAATGTGAAGAATGTGAAGAATGTGAAAATTGGGCAAATAGAAATAGCCTTGATTTTAGCATCGATAAGTGCTCTTACACGATTGTGGCAAAGAAAGGATCAATAAATCGAAGACCAACTATTAAAATAGGAAATAGGAGTATAAAGTATAGACACGAGATCAAATATTTAGGGGTGCTCATCGATGCCAAAGTAAACTTCTTAAAACACTTAGATATGGTTAAAGAGAAGGCCTTGAATTATATGTATAAATTGATGAGGATAATTAAGAAAACTTGGGGAGTTAACCCAGACATTGTAAAGAAAGTTTATAACGTTGTGATAGAAAGAATGTTGTTATATGCATCAGATGCATGGTACAGAGATCAGAAAGTATTTAATAATAAATTGACCCAAGTTCAAAGACCATTTTTACTTATAATAACTAAAGCTTATAGAATGGTATCGACAGATGTATTGAATGTTATGGCGGGATGTATGCCTCTATACTTAAAAGCTAGTATGAGTAGGAGACTTTACAACATTTATGATGAAGGGAAACAAGTAGAGGTGCAGGGAGAATTGTTGGGTGAAGCGAATAGTGAAAAAAGGGCTAGAAGAATTAGAGGTATTGAAGATCTAATGAGTATAGAGTGGGTATTTGATTCTAAACCGCAGACAAAAGTGCACATATATACAGATGGATCAAAAATAGGAGAAAGGGTAGGCGCAGGAATGGTTGTGTATATGGAAGGAAGACAAACGGAGATATATACAGAAAGGATACAAGGGGGAAACTCGTATGTGCAGAGTTGAGAGCAATAGAGAAGTCATTGGAGATCATGAAAGAAAAGAGCATAAATGTCTTTGATATCTATACGGATTCAAAAAGTGCCCTAGAAGCGTTGAGAATTGTAGGGTACAAAGGAGACATAGTAGAAAACATAAAGTCATTCATCAAAAGAGAAAATATGCGAGTAATGTTTCACTGGGTAAAAGCCCATATCGGAATTGAAGGAAATGAGGCAGCTAATATAGCGGCGAAAGCGGCAACGGAAAAGAATGACATTGAAAAGATCTACAAATACAACAGGAAAAACGTAAAGAAAAAGTTAGAAAAATGGGCAAAAGAGTGCTGGCAAGACAAATGGAATATGTCTGAGAAGGGAAGGCGGGTGTATCAAGTTTTCCCGAAAGTTACAGAGAAGAGGTTAAGTGCAGATTTTAAATTAAATCAAGCTATTACTGGCCATGGCTGCTTTGCCAGCTATCAACATAGATTCCATCGTAAAGATAATAAGTGTACTTGCGGAGCTATAGAGACAGTGGAACATTGTTTATATGAGTGTTTAAAATACCAACATTTACGAAGTGTCTTACCATTTGGCCATAGTAACTGGGACAGAGAAAAATATTTTAATAATTATTACTGCAGAAAAGTAGTCAAAGCGATAATGAATGCACAAATGGATTACTACGTACCGTTCTCAGCTGAGGAAAGCAGTACCTAGATAGAACACGTTGTGTTAGGAGATAGGCCATCGCGAATATAATGTTACGATAAATTTTCATGTTTAAAGATAGTAAAATGTTGCTTTACTAACTGAAAATAAATGAATGAGAAACGGTGTATATTAAAATGTTAAAAAGCTAAGAAATATGAGATAAATTAGTAATGTAGAAGAAAGGCTAAAGGGAAGTTTAAAATGGAAAATGGTAACTGAATTATTGTATAAAAAGTAATGTTTTAAGTAACTAAAGTACGTCTAGTATAAGAATTGGGATAAATATAGTTGTGAAATAAGGCCTACTTTGAATAGTAAAAAAAATTAAGTTAGGTAAAATGCCTATATTAAATAGGAAATACAAAGATTATTTCAAGTAATGTTACAAGCGTAATGGCTAATACAGTAATAAGATCAATGCAAACAATAGCATAGAATAAGGTAAGGTAAGCGAATTAGAATATCAAGCATAATAGTATATTTAAAGTCTAATGCAACTTGTAACATAACAAGCGTAGAACAAGTTTTTATAAATAAGTCAAAAGGATACAACCTCGAATTGTGGCTAATAGGTGAGAGATGACAGGAGCATCAAGAAAATTACACTGAAAATCCAGATGGGCGTTTTGTTTAAAAGAACGGAAGGGCCAATCAAAATTTAAGTGTGTGTTGATGCGGTGTTGGCATTTAATTAATGAATAACCTAATTTGAGATAGAAAAGATTCAGTGAAAGAAAGAAAGAAAAAATTAGAAGTGAAGAAAATAAATGTGCATTTAGAGGGAAACAACTACACTGCTGGCCACTGTAAATGCAACACCCTGAAGGAAACATGCAAATAACATGAAATTTACAACATGCATTAACGGTGGTGAGATATGCAAATGATTAAAATTTCAGCGCAGACGCACATCACGCGCGCCTGTGGCGCCACTTTAAAGTGCTATTTAAGACTTGAAGATTTCGACGATTTCAAGTTCGGCAATTGTGTTTTTCTTGTGGTTTTTTCAAAAAAACGATCAATTATGCCTCGTCGAAAACAGCGATCATCTTTTGATCAAGTATCCGAGTTCGACAGAGGAAGGATAGTGGCCTACCGAAATTGCGGATTATCTTTCAGGGAAATCGGTAGTCGTGTTGGACGAAACCAAACAACTGTAATGCGGATATGTGATCGTTGGATGCAGGAGGGTACGACGGACCGGCGTGTTCGATCGCATCCACCTCAGCGCACCACTTCACGTGATGACAGGCAAATTGTGCGCATGGCAGTGACGGATCGCTCAGTCACATCACGAACGATAGCACAGCACATGCAGTCTGTAACGCATCATCCAGTGTCTGCGCGTACCATTCGACGTCGTTTACAGCAGAGTGGTCTGTCCGCAAGACGTCCATTGCTTTTTCTACCCTTGAGGCAGAACCACAGACGTCTCCGCCGCCAATGGTGCGATGACAGAAGGATGTGGACGGCAGAATGGAATGAAATTGTCTTTATTGACGAGTCACGCTTCTGTCTGCAACACCACGATGGTCGCATTCGAGTCTGAAGACACCGTGAAGAGAGGATGCTGAACAGCTGCGTTATGCACCGCCACACTGCACCGCCACACGCCGTCCTGCACCGGGTATTATGGTATGGGGCGGTATTGGATATCACTCTCGCACACCTCTAGTACGCATTGCCGGTACTTTAAACAGCCAGAGCTACATCTCCGAGGTGTTGGAGCCAGTTGTCCTTCCTTACCTTCAGGGCTTTCCCACAGCCATATTTCAACAGGATAATGCGCGACCACACGTGGCACGCATTGTCCATCGGTTGTTCGTCAATCGCCAGATTGAATTGCTAAGGCTCTGGACTTCAGAGTAGAATCTAGTGAGTTCGGGCCTGACTCAGGGCAACTTGCGTTATGAGATGAAAAAGAAGGTTGAAGTAAAAAGAAAAAATGAATAAATAATTAATTAGCAATTAACTAATGATAAAAAATAAATAAAAGAATAATAATAAAATTAGTAAATGAATATATATATATATATATATATATATATATATATATATATATAATGTAGGATAACTAAATATAATTTAAAGGTATGCAAAGATTACACACAGTTAGTTATTATTATGTTAGTTGGCAGTGTGTACAAAACAGGTGCCAAGGGAATTTATTAATATATTGTCTGTGATATTAATTTTACATGATGTATTTTTGAGTAGTATGATTTGTAATACCACTTGTCTACTGTTACACATAGAAATCAAAAAGAAAAGAAAAAGAAGAAGAAATATATTGTAATTTAACTTTGCTTGTAATCAGAAATAAATACAGAAAGGAAAAAGTCGACTGGAACCGGAAACGGCCAGCTCGAAAATTTAATTTGTTTTAGACCTCCAAGTAGAGAGTCTGTTGCCACGGATATGGCTAGGCAATAACTATGTTATTTTTGAACTTAAGTTGTTTTGTTTAGTTAATGAGACTTATATACATAACCTTGCCGTTTATGCATTCGCAGTGGTCGGCATGATTTACGAATTACATTACGTATATTATTAACTATACCAATTTCTGTAGCTACAGCTGAGAGATCATTCTCTAAATTAAAATTAAGGATTACTTAAAACACAACCTTAAAAACTACATGACACAGCCGGATGGAAGCGAGTTCTAGAGAGAAGTTACTCTAAATTTTTTTCTGATGACAAAATGCGTTTGCTATACTGTCGACCTTACACATTTAAGGTGGTTATGGTACCACCATTCGTGGGCTTCGAAACCCCGTGAATATTCCCCCCTACCTCCCTACCCCCTGCCATCTAAGGGCTTCACATGGGTGTGTTATGTCATTCAGCATTGTCCTTATTTAATATTATTTTTATTATTAATATTGTGCTCACTGTGTGCTTATCCCTGTTATTCTGAAACAGTAGTTCAATGAAATAAAGCTATCCAACTAATGCAGCACACGAGAACAGCCCGTGATGCATTTCGTGAAAAGTTGTTAAAGATTTCTATTATTTAAGTTTATAAAGCAAGAATGTGGACAATTCAGTATAGTGCTAAGCTTTTTTAAAACTTTAATGATTTTATTACAGCAGCTGACAACAGAACTCGTTTTTAATTATCAGTGGCAGACTTTCGAAAAAAATCTGAGAAAGTTAAATCCACGAAAGTTGAAATTGCACTTAAAGTAGTAAGGTCCGAGTAAAAACTGTGATCTAAACCTATTTTCTGATTTATCAATATAAAGTGTATGTTTATTCATAGAAAATGTTTGCTTTTCAATGCACTGTATACTTTGAAAATGAAATCATAATTCAATTTAATCTTACAAGTAGAGAAGTTATTTAGATTCACCGTGGCAAAGAAAGAAAAAAGAAATAAACTAGAATAAATAAGTAAATAAATGAAAACATTCACAGATATCTTAATGGGATTCATTTCCGTCAGATTTTTTTTCCTGCTATAACTGAGGAAAGTAAAAATTATTATATCCCAGTTTCCTACTTTCCTTGAAGGCAGAAAAGTTAGCTATATTTTTCTAGTGACTCTAGACTAAAAATAGGATTGTGAATTAACTGTTCTATCGCAGTTTTCTGAAAAATCTTTACATGTAACATATTTCGCAAAGCAGAAAATCCAGATTTTTCCCAGATAAGAGAATTCTTAAAACAGCAATTTGAATAAAAGGTAGTTGAACGTTGTAAATATAAAAGGAACTTGAAAATAATTATTAATGATTCTTGGTCTTTATGCATCCTCGGGAAACGTGGAAGGTATTACATTAATAATTTTTGTTTCAATTTCCCTTTCTAGACAAATTTTCTTCGTATACCCCCACACAGCCTTTAACCCAAAAATTACAAGAGAAAACTATTTAGGGAGGGTCATGCTACAGGAAACCTAGCAATTTGGAGAAGCGGTGAAAGAAGTTTTGCCTCGTCTAAGCAGTAGAGATGGTAGAAGCTGAGCTGAAGTCAAGTAAAGGAAATTACTGTAGAGATCATTGCAGATCAGAAAAGAATTAATATTTGAATAAAAATGAGTTGGAATCACGCGTGAGGGAAATAATCCTTCATAAGCTGGGAAAAGGCTGGATAATTACTTCTTTAAAGTAGTGGAGGGATCTGTTTGGGATCCTGTAGTTAAAAGTTATCTGTTCGATATATACATATATATTTCAGTTTTGCTCAAAGCTATGAGTTAAACTTTTCCTTCTAACACAAAGTTTATGATTTTAATTCTTAACACAAAAACCTCAAAAGTTCCCAAGCAACTTTTTGAGTAAAAAGATAAATCCTTTCAAGGATTTAGTTCAATCTATCAATGAATCTAGCAATTACTTCCGCCCTAAAGATTATTAAGTTGTTGACCACAACAGTAATATACAAGAAATATCGTATTATTTGCACATCTGTATTTTAAGTAATTCTCGTAACGACTATTCTCGCGGTGTATTCTCGAAGTATTTTGTAGAGCCAGGCTTGTTGTTGAGAGTGCTACGGTCATTTTTTTTTTGCTACACGAGGGTTAATTAGACCGAGATCTACTGGTTAAAGCCGATTCCGAACGGCTACAAACATTCATGCCAACAGTGGGACTCGAACCCAAAGACTCAGGTTCCGAAAGCCAGCACCCTAGCCATTCTACCATCACCCAGCGTTTTTGTACAGCCAGAAAACAACTCTATACAGGGTGTTCGTAAACTGTGTTGACAAAATAAGAAGGGTGACAGTACTGGACATGCCTATACGAGACAGATCTGGACATATCGTAGCAATAGTTAGTAAACTGATCGGCAAAGACAAAAAGGTTCCTGGTGTATTCCCTTATCTAATTGTGCTATCTAATTGTGCTATCTAATTGTATTTTAAGGAATAAATCAGGAGTATGACAAAGAGGTATCTTTTCTATAATTTACCGTAAAATCTGTTAAAATGGAATCTGGTGGGATGCTCAAGTTTTTGTCTCGTAAAAAAATGCGCTGAAACAGAAATCAAGCAAAATTTCAATAATTTTTACTGTAGGTGTTTTCATGTTTAAATGAGCTTAAGAAATGGTGTATAAGATGCTTATTTTCAATTATTTGGTATTTTTCATTTCAATGACGGATAAAAACAAAAACAAAAATTATAAATATAAATTACGATATTGGATTTTGGTCTTTTGCGAGTATTTGTTTATAAAATACTTCAATTAGTTTCGGAAAATAATTTTCAATAATCGATGAAACATCTTTGATGGTTTTTATTTTGGGTTTTATTTCGGGGGGGGGGGGGGGGTGTCAATTTTTCTAGCCATCAATCTTTTTTCTTCTTTGTCTAGACATGACGCGAACCTCACTGAAGACATTTTGCTTGGTAGAATTTTCGTAAATAAATGCTGCAATATTAATAGAAAATGAAAATATGCAACGTTATTCACAAAAGAGAAAAACCCTTTAGCCATGAATCTTCTTTTTGGGAGCCGAACAGAACCCATAATTGTCAAAACTGTCCTCTTTCCTGCCCCATTTCATCTCTAATGGCAAAATGACTTGCACTACACTTCAGATATTACTTCTTAAAAATATCTTTAAATAATTATTCTTATCAAACTGTCTTAGTCTTATACTCAACAATATACTTCCAGTCATGTAAATTTTACTCTGAATACATTTCAAATTTATCCAAAGGAATAATTTTCAACCAATTCATTCTTGTTGAAGTGTATCACCCGTAAAAGGAGATTGAGGATAAGTTACGAAGAGTGAAAATTTCTCTTTATTTTGAATTGCTATCGATAAAAAAATTGCTATGTACTCATTTTGAGTATTTGCTATCACACTTTTCCTGGCAAAACTAGAATTTCTTTCAGTTTTGCCAGGTTCCTGTTCACTTCTCATAATACGCCTGAAACAGAATTCTTGATTCCTCTAAATTAATCTAAAATTCTCAATTCCGTTTCCTTTTCAAAAAATTTCTCTGCAAGAAGAAAATTTTAGAAGGAACGCTTCATCATGTTTAGAGACCACAAAATGTTTCTATTTTCAACCGGATTCCACTTTAATATGCATTTTGTAGCATTTCTGTAACAATGTATACAGGTAAAACATACCTAGAATATAATTATAATAATAGCTGCAATAGTTCTTTTTTAACTTTATTGAGCCTGATAATTTTACTTGTGGTCACGCACGTGTACTATTCAAGAAAAAGGGCAGCAATGCGATAGAGGATGCGCCTTACCATTTAGCATTTTTTATAATAATGAAATGAATATTTTAGATTATTGTTAATTCTAATTTAATTATAAATGTATACTTTAAGAGAATTAAGAGGAAAACGAAACCGGTCGACGTAAACCTATAAAGTTTTCCGTTGAGGTGGTGAAATGCAAAATGGTGTAAGTTACATTTTCAACTTTTTTTATTTGACGGTAAAAACGTAATCTCCATGTTCAATTTATAGTGGAATTGCAAATAAGTATTATTTGTAATATTATAATATTTATTATGAATTATAATTTGTTAAATTTATAATGGAATTTTTTGTATTTTTTGCTGTGAAACGTTCTGGACTTACGACACTTGACTTACTGACTTACACCACCTTATATATATATATATATATATATATATATATATATATATATACTATATATACAGTATGCCCACTAAAGTTCCTTGCCACCCTCTTAACTTCGGAACGGCTGCTGCTATATTCATAAAAGTGGTGTCTAGGTATAGTAAAGTAGCCATGCGCTACTGAATAAAACCACCTACCATGCCACCTGGTGGAAAACTGCGGAGTTAGCAATCCTATCTCGAAAACGGAACGAGATAGGGGAAAAAAGTGTCACATGAAAAGCCATCTATGAAGTTATATAAGGGCCTGTGGTCAGCTGCATGTACGCTTTCGGATATTACAATTGTCCTGAGAAGACGTAGAAGTTTCGTAATAAAATTAATATGTACACTTGATGATTCATTCGTTCCTTAATCTCGACACGACTCTTTAACTTCGCCGTAATATGCCGGGTTCTGATCGTCGTTCTCCTCGGGACCGAACCCTGCTGTTACTTACACAAATACACACACACATACATATATATATATATATATATATATATATATATATATATATATATATATATATATATATATATGAAATGTCCGGAGTGGACATCTCGTGAAAATACTGCAATCGAGGCCGTAACAAAGATTCCAAATCATAACGAATAACTAAAATTTATTCGACGTAAAGATTAACACATCTTAAACAGTTCGGAGCCAGCTCGCGTCTCTCCCAAAAAAGCGCCAAAATAGAATTATGTGAAAGAGGTTGCCAGAATTGGCGGAGGAAGTTAGTATGTGGAAGGCGAAGCGTTTACGTCAAGACAAGAAGGACGGGTTACCATGGCTGAGATGAAGTACAGAATGGGCGATTATAGGTAGTTAGTAATATTATCACAGAATATCCCCCGCATCTAAAATGGATTGGAGCCGCGGCCGTCGACTCCAAGACACTCCAGATAGTGAGAACATGAAAATTAGTAGTTAGATTATTAGATTGAAGCTGGCTCGAAAATCACAAATTTTTATGTTAAAATATACAATAGAAAAACATAATAATATGGCATAATCTTAAAACAAATAGCTGGAGAAAAATAAAAATGGAATCGTACACTTAAATGAAGACACTAATAAAAACAGATGTAAAGACGTTCCAAATACAGATACACGAAAAAATATTGTGCAGGTCTCAGTCCCTGACATGCGTATCACAGTCTGAAATCTTTTCAGAGCCCTGGACGGGTACAGTTCACATAATAGTAAAAGTCACAAAAGTTATTTTTTTCACAGTCTTTGGAATGTCTTTGAATGGCGCAGATTTAATAGGTAAACAAACACAAAAGTTATTATTTCGCAATTTATAGTTGTTAAATATTGGTTAGTTCCTTGGGAGATTTCCTGGTTGTATTCACTTTAAAAACGTTATTGGTTGTTTATTTTTATTTTTCACATTGGATTATTTACTTTTCTCTTTAAACAAAACTCTTTTTTATTTTTTATTTTTTTATCATTGATTTCTTGCTTTAACTTTTCTCCTAATTATGTAAACAAATATTATTAAACAGTTCTTTCAGCAATTAGTAGAATAAATTTACCAAAAGCTGTCAAAATTAACTTTCAACATCAATACCACATGTCTGGTACCTGATGTTGCAAAATTCGAACAAAATACAAATTCCAACAATTGACACTGACATTCAACTGTTGTGGAAAAAAAATCAAGATAATACAAGCATAAATTTGAGGTATGTGACCTGTTGTGAGTACATCCTCGTGAGCGTTTACCAAAGGGAAGGTGCTTCCAACCTGAAACTCAAGTCGAGCAAACTGCACAAAATGAAAAGGGGCAGGCAAGTTTCTCAAACATGAGAGGGAAAAGCAACTGTTCAAAGGGAACATTTGAAAAGTGCGAAGAGACAGGGAGGACAGTGAGTGGAAACCCGAGTAAAAATCAATAATATTTATCTAGTACATAGTATTTTTCATATAAAATGTAGTAAGCTTCAAAAAGTTAAAAAATATATGTGAGTTTCACTTACACTCACGGGGTTTCTTCAAATTTAACTAGGACGGCGATAGGACAGGAATGCTAAAAAGAAAGATTAAGGATAGCTGAATGATTTACATATTGGTGACTTATTCATGGTGTAGTTTGAACTTCTCAGGTGAATAGTAAAATCTCAATTTTGATGAATGTACAATTTCAGTGGGTTTTTTCGTGTGGTAATTTTTTTTATCAATTTCATAATTAACTTCAGATAACTTTTTAATAATCTGGTAAGGTCCTGAATAAGGAGAGGTCAACTTTCTAGTCTTTGGGTATTCGAATTCCTCATATATTACTAAGTCTCCAGGTTGAAATTTAGATTCTTCAAATCTAGTATCTTATCTCGTCTTATTTTTCTGGTGGTATTCAAGAGTTCTGGTTTTAGCTAAAGTTCTTGCTTCATTAAGTGGAGGATAAGTATTTTGGTCAATTGGAGAATCAAACGGAAGTTTGCCAAATAATAAGTAGGCAGGGGTGAACTTAGTTACAGTATGAGGTGAGTTGTTATATTCAGTAACAACTTGCTCTAGCACTTTTGTCCACGGAACCTTTTTAGAAGTAGCATTTACCTTACATTTTAGGCGGGTTACAAGGGATTGATTTACTCTCTCCACTTTTCCGTTGGTCTGGGGATGATGAGAAGTCAAAAGTTGTTTCACAATATGGTTTTTAAGAAATTTTTTGAATCTGGATGATGTAAAAGCTGCGTTTCTATCGCTTAACACTTTCTCTGGAATTTGCACATAAAAAATTAGACTTAGACAATTTGCATATGTTTCTGAAGTTACACTCTTTGAGGGAAATGCCCATACATACCGGGTTGCATGATCAATAACTATATGCAAGTATTTTTTGGTTGAGTTGTTATAATTAAACCCTCCTACTGTATCAATAGAAAAACATTCAAAAGGTTGGTCAGTTGAGGGGACTTCTTGCAGGAGTCCAAATCGTTTCTGTTTTTTCTTTTTACTTAACTGGCAAGTATGACAATGTTTCACGAAATTTCTTATATCTTCACTAATATGGGGCCAATAATATTGAGGGGTAATTAAATTTAGCATAATTTGAACTCCTGGATGTCCGAAATTTTCATGGGTATTAGTTAACAATTTTAATCTTAAGGATTTAGGTACTACAATTTTACAAAAGTTCTTTTTCTTAATTACCATCATGTCATTAATTTCTTTATAATTTTTACCACACACATTGTCAATTTTCTGTTGTTGAATTATTTCATTCCTATCTAGTAAATGTACACAGTGTTGGAGATGTTGAGAAATGGGATGTCTTGAAAGCATATCCGCCTCAATGTTAGTAGAACCCTTCTGATATCTAATTTCGTAGTCATACATGCTCAATTTAAGGGACCAGCGGAATAATCTACCTTTTAAATTTTTAACATTTCTTAACCAAACAAGTGCCGCATGATCAGTATGTATGACAAATTTTTTCCCATGGAGATAATAATGAAATTTGTCTAATCCGTCAACAATGGATAAACATTCCAATTCTGTAATTGCGTAATTCTTTTCATAATCTCTTAAAGTTCTCGAATGGTATGATACAAGGTGAAGAATATTATTTTGTTCTGGTTGCTTCAAAACAGCTCCAACAGCACTTTGGGAGGCATCAACATAGAGGTGACATGGTTTACTAGAATCGTATAACTGTAACACTGGTTTTGATATTAAGATTTCTTTCAACTCGTCAAAAGCTTGTTGACATGTTACATCCCAATGCCACACAACATTCTTTTTCAGTAACCTATTAAGAGGAGCTCTAATTTTGGCATAGTTGGGAATGAATCGGTGATAAACATTTACACTGCCGAGAACTCTTTGTAACACTTTGGTATTATTAGGATTTTCAATTTTTTAATAGTTTCAATATTATGATTATCAGGAATTACTCTACCATTTTTTACTTCATAACCTAGAAATTTTATCTGATCTTTAGCAAACACACATTTCCCTTGGTTTAATTTAATATTTTCTCTTTTAAACACTTCAAATAATATACTTAAATGTTCCAAATGCTCTTTCTCAGAAGAAGAGTAGACAATTATGTCATCAAAGTAGTTACATGCAAAATCAATTTTGGTTTTTGTTAAAATTCGCCTAATGGTTCTGTTAAAAATGGCTGGAGCATTTTTCAGTCCAAAGGGGAGCCTTAGCCACTCGAATAACCCAAAGTTTGTACTGAAAGCCAGCTTTTCAGTATCTGCGGGGTGAATGGGAATATGCCAGAAACCAGATCTGAGGTCAAGTGTAGAAAAAATTTTGGCGTTACTCAATTTATCTAATAAAGTATCAATTCTGGGGAAAGGTTCTGCATCTGTTTTAGTAAGGGAATTCAATTTTCGATAATCAATGCACAATCTTGTTTTCTTACCCTCCTCACGCTTGAGTACCAAACATACAGGTGAACTGTACGGGCTGCAACTTTCCTTAATTATGCCTGCTTTCAACAATTGATCAATTTGTGATTTAATTTCTCCCTCTTCCTTAGGGGAAGTTCTATAGGGTCTTAGAGATACAGGCAAGTTAGATGTTAAGTTAATTCTTTGGGGTTCAATATTAATACAACCAACATCATATTTACTTTTGGAAAATACAGATGAATTTTTAATTAACAAGTTTTTTAAATTATTTTCTTTTCGATTAAGATTCTGAGAAACAACATTGGTTACAGAGTCAACAGTTTTAGGTATGGTATCATTTAGAATTATATTCTCATTATCATCTTCATAGTTCTTTTGAACAAAATACTCAGGTTGAGGACTGGACTTATTTTGGCTGTTGAACAGACCACCTTGGAACTGAATATGGAGTGACATATTTGCTTTTGGCATATTACCTTCATAATTAATTATTGCAGATTTTTGTTTTACCTTTAGGTTTTTACAATCAATATCAATTTCATAAATTTTACATTCATTTAGACCTAATATTACATAATCCAAGTTATTTTCAATTACATATAACACAATATCTCTGATAATTTGGCCAATTTGGTATCGATAGAAATTATGAGGTCTCTGGTAAGTATTTTGCCTCGGGGCATAAGTTCTAACATCATTTGTATATCTTGGTACATCTGACCTATTCCAAGTTTGGGAATCATTCCTAAAGTAATCATTTCTGTTTTGAATTTGGGGAGTTCTAATAAAGGGAGTTACATATCTGGGCGAGTCATTACTGGGTTGTGGATTCTCTCTTATTTTTACCAGTCTGTGAGCTTGATTAAGCCAAGCAATTGGGTCAGCAGGGGAATTAATGGTCATTAATGATTTTAGTTCTCCGGGGAGGCCATCAGTTAAACCCTCCATGATCATTTCACTTCTTAAATTTAACTTATTTCCGATTTCTAATTTTCTCCTGAAATATTTTGTAATATCATCGTTTACATTAAATTTTAACCCTGCAAAATCACTAAAGGTAGTTAAGGTAGGGGTGAAAAAATGCTCTTTTAACACAGTTACTAATTCTGTAAAATTATTAACTTGATAACAATTTTGAATATAAACGTTAAGTGCCTTTCCCTTTACAAATCGTGAAAAATTTTTTAGTTTCCAATCATCATCTTTGTTTCCTTCGATACATTTTTTGTTGAAGTAGGATAACCATGAATCTATATCTATAGTGTCATCTTCAAAGGGCACAATGTTAATTTCATTTTCAACATTCGAAACACTAAAAGAGTCATCACAATCAACATGTACTATGGCAGTGTTCATCTTGCTTCACTTATATTAGAAATTGCAAAAAAAAAATAAAATAATAACTGACCTGCTTACAACACCAACTTTCGTACTGTAAAATACAATAATAAACAAGAACTTTTTTTAATGTAAAGCACTCTGGTGGTAACTTGAAAATTTGTTTTTATGAGCTTCTTTGATTTGAGAGCAGCGTTCGGCGTTCACTCTAAAATCGTAATTATTTTCTTGAAATTGAAGTTTTTGATGACTGTCGCTCACATATAAAATCTTGAATCACTTCTTGGAGGCCTAGTTGAATCGGATGCTGCAGCACTGGTACTTGACTTGACGATGGCGTAGTCCAAAACGGGAAGAAAAATTGGTGAGGTCAGGCGGGAAACAGAATTCGAAAACCAAACTGGAACGAACCGGAACAATGGCGAGAAAAGAAAGTGAAACTCGTGTAGAACGAAGACTTTTTAACTTGTTCAATTTTGCAGTCGCATTTTTAAAAGTCCAAATTCTGTCGAGCTCTCTGAAATGTCCGGAGTGGACATCTCGTGAAAATACTGCAATCGAGGCCGTAACAAAAATTCCAAATCATAAAGAATAACTAAAATTTATTTGACGTAAAGATTAACACATCTTAAACAGTTCGGAGCCAGCTCGCGTCTCTCCCAAAAAAGCGCCAAAATAGAATTAGGTGAAAGAGGTTGCCAGAATTGGCGGAGGAAATTAGTATGTGGAAGGCGAAGCGTTTACGTCAAGACAAGAAGGACGGGTTACCATGGCAGAGATGAAGTACAGAATGGGCGATTATAGGTAGTTAGTAATATTATCACATATATATATATATATATATATATATATATATATATATATATATATACAGAGGCTGTTAACACATTTTTTAGACGATGTATATTGTATTCACAAAACTAAATTACATACAATTCTTGTGTTTTAAATGTTCTATTTGACATCCCTTATTCTGAACTATCTTTCGACACCGCAATTTCCAGGATAATAATGCCTTTTGAAGTGTCAGAAGAGGTATTCTATCCCATTCCTCCTGAACAGCTTTTCAGAGTCCTGTAAGGGTTTTGGGACGACGTTTGGATAATGCAGATTTTAAAAGTCCGAAAGCACAAAAATCCATAGGTGATACATCGGGAGATTCAGTAGGGATATCAGTGAAGGGTATGGCCTTGATACCAGTTTTTTGTTCCATTTCTTTTAGGAAATTTACAGTGGATTTTGATGTGTGACTGCTAGCTTTGTCCTGATGGAGTCTCCCAGATTAATGGCACTGTGGGTATAGCGATGGTATTTCATTCAGAAAAATTGGCGATAAAATATGTTCCTGATAGTATTTGCAGTTAATCTTGACATTTTTTTCCACTCTCTTTATTTTTAACTTGCCATTATAAGAAAAACCAGCAACAATCATGAATCCCTTAGAAAAACTTTCTTTCGATTCTTTAAACCATGTACTTAAATTTTTTTCTCCCCTTTTATGATAATAAATGGCTCTTTTTTTGTTGAAATCATTTAAATACACCCATGATTCATCTATTGTGACAATTGTTTTCCATTTTTCTTTGGATAAGTGTTTCTCATATAGAATTTTGCAGCGTGTCCTGCTTTCAGCGATGTGATTTGGAAGAAGACGATGCACATTGCGTTTTTTCGCTTTCTTAAGATTTAAATCAACGGTTATCATTTTGTTTACAGTGGACACCGAGCATTTTAATGATTTTTCAACTGTCCTTTGACTAGGGGGATATTCTTTTAACATTAAACAACGTACCTTTGCAATAGTCGAAGATGTCCGTTTTTTCCTTGGATACTTGTTTGGAATTTTTTTCCCACTTGAGGCTCCAATTTGACGTTTGTAAGGTATACACAAGATTCGATTCACAAGAATCGAACTTTTGAATTAATGAATTAAAGAAGCTGCTTCAGATATGCTAATTTCGGCATACGCTCTTAGTATAAATACCACGCAGCGTCATTAAGAAAAAGGGGCGGTTGTTAAGGTTGAAAAGGTGTTATCCTGCGCTAGTGCTTAGCGGGCCAGAAGTTTACATGGCAGTACTGCTGGTTTGACTTACTGTTCGTGAGTATAAAAATATATTGTTCTTGAAAGACGTGTTTATACATTCCGTACAAGTAGTACGCATGCTTATTGCTGTAAAAGCCAATTATATGTGCAACGATTTCAATAAACATTGTTTCATGTATAAACTGTGTTTGCTTCAAATTCAAATAGAGTGCCACTTCAAATTATATACACCCAAGTCTGGGTAGAAGTGAGCAAAGAAACTCTATACTGGCGCCCGAAAGATATATATACCCTGGTAGTTAGCGTTAAATTTGTAACGAACAACATAATTGAAATTAAAAACTGTGTACTGTGTACTTATATTGATAAAATTGTTGCAAGTACTTATATACTGTTTAAAAATGAGTGTTGTAGAACAAAATCCTGCTGGAAATTTTCCTCGGGTAATTATGGTTCAGCATTTTGCGCCATTCGAAGCCACATTCAATGGCGGCCCCTCAAGCCAATTCCTAAAGAAAATTGAGCATTACTTTCAGCAACAATGCACCCCAGAGGGGGATAAACTTAAAATTGCTCTAGCCGCTTTAAGAGGTAGTGCATATCAGTGGTACACGTGTATGCAAAGCAGTAATCTGATTTTTGACTATTTGTCATTCAAGCAACAGTTTCTTAGCGTTTTTCCAAAGACCTTTAATCAAAGTGAAATTGAAGCGGAAATTTATTCGCTAAGGCAACGTGAAGGTCAGTCTGCGTTAGATTTTGCTACGGAAAAGATTTCCAAGTGTGAGGAATATTTAGAAGGGGTAACGGAAGCGGTAATCTTAAAAATAGTTATCCAACGTTTGAAGCCAAGTGTTCAAGATTTTTTAGATAATCAAACAATTACAAGCAAGGTTACCCTCCTTCAAGCTTTATAGCCCAGTCAAAATAGGTTTTATGGCTAAAAAAAATATGAAAGTTTTGAAAATTGGTGGAGATGTTTGTTTAGGCATGCTAATGAACATACTAAAAGTCCCCACCGATCAGACTTGAGCTTTCGCCGCCATCTTGGAAAATGTGTACACTTTTTTGGTTTTTTGAAAATAACTTTAAAAATATTAATTTTATAAAAAATAATTAAATATAAAAATTAAAGAGCATTAAATTATGAACAAAAATCATTCATAAAATTTTTTTATATGTCTAACAGGAACAAAGATAATTGACTTTGAAAAGAGCGCACTATCACACCTGTGACGCGCAAGCGCGGTTCGCCATCGCGGTGGGGGGAAATACCCGTGCATGTGCATACCATAATTAGCCAAATTAGTTTTAAACTAAATGAGAAGGTTTTTTGTATTTTTTCAAATAACTAGGGAAATATTAACTTTACGTAAAAAAAGTTTATTTCAAAAATTAAAAAACATTAAATTATGTACAAAAACGATTTTATACATTTTTGTCGTAAACCTAACAGGAACGAAGATATTGACTACAAAATGCGCGTTGATAAGGGAGGTAGCTTTAAAGTCTCGTTGCAGGCGCTCTTCTTTGAATATCTAACCTCTCCCACATTTCGGCATTCCTTAAACACAAGAAAATAGACTTAATGTTTTTGGCTATGTAAATAATTAATCATTATTAATTTTATACATGAATGTAGTAAACTTGGGGTATTCACTATCAGATTTCCATTGCGAATAATTGTTCAAGCTTACCTACTTCAGGATTTACGTGCTTTTTTCGGTACGGGATTCTTCCCTTCGTCAGGCATGTATAGATCGTCTATGGATCCGCTAGCATCGGCCCATTCATCAACTTCTTTCATTCGATCGTCATCATCATCAGGGGTGATGCCATTCTGACATACCCCATTGCAATTATTGCAGGCCGTTGTGCAGTTGATGCCTGCTTTCCGACATCCGCATCTTACTTCATTGTCAGTCTGACAGTTGCAAAACACCATGTTTAAAACGGAATCGGGAGCTATTGCATCCATAGTTGTGATGGGCACAAGAATTTTCTCTTGACGCTTCCAGCCCCACAGGCAGTTGGGCCTTTCTTTTTTCAGGTGCTCCAAAGTCTTCCTCATTTTAATTTCGATGGCTCGTATTTGAGTGTGTGCGTTTAAGGTTTCTTGCGATGGTGGTTCAGTAGCAAAATCTCGAAACAACTCACGGAGATTTTTACATTCCAAATCCGATATGTCCATGGCGTCAAAAATTATTTTTGCCAACGCTTTTTGGGTCAATAAATGAGCTCGAACTGCCCTAGCATATGCATGGCCAGGCAACATTTTTTCTACTGACGTAGGTACATAAATCAAAGTTAGTATTTCTTTCAACCCACTTCCAGCCATTATGTACCCAATGCAGCCTAAGAATGACATTAAAAGATGGAATCCACCAAGCCTCACAATACAACTTGATAATAATGGATTGGATGTTGCTGCGACTATCTCTCGAGCTTTAATATACAGTGGTTGGTCAAACGTGAGTATGCAAGACTTTTGGTGCAGACACTGCTGGGCAGCAAATTTCAGCTCAGTGAAAATGGTGTCATACTATTCATACATATGCGGCGTATAAATTTGACAAAATAGAATCTGCATTAAAATCTAATACCGATACAAGCAAAAGTACGAAGAAAGGTAAAGTGTGCACTGCAAAAACTCCATCAAAGGATGAATGCGTCGCTGATAAGGTACACAAGGTTATCAAAAGGAAGAATGACAATTTTAAAGTTCCTTTGCATAAGTACAGGAAACGGAAGATTTCTGCCGCCCAGCAAGGTTGGCCTCCTCCCAAGAGACCTCCTGTCCATCGTCAAGCCTGACCAGCGCCTCAGGACCAACGACCTGCTGCACGAAGGATGCCCACACGGTCAACGAACCCCTTTACTAGGACTGCGACCATCAAGAGAGGTTCCACGGATTGGACAGACTGGTGCAAGGAAGTTGCTGCATTCATGAGGAACAAGTCTTGTATCAATTCTCTTATTCTAACTCCCACCCTTTAATAAAACCGAACCAAATTGGTTTGAAATTCCGCAGTGTATATACTGTGTAAACATTTTGAGGGGAAGGAGTGAGGCACTAAAAAAAAAAAGACATACTGTTGTTTTATAAATTTTTGAAGGGGACATGTAGTGACTAGGAAAAAAATACATACTGCACAATATACCAATTAACCACTAATGTACTAACTTCACAAAAAAATAACACATGTACATTATAAATTGGGGGAGAGCAGATACAGTAAAGAAATGTCATGCTGTGCAATTGTGTTGTCACTTTTAATTAAAATAGATATTCTAGGGCGCAGTTGGCCATCCCAGTATCCGCAACTCTGCAAATCCACTGTTTGATGGTGTCACCTGGACCCTTCGGGGTTAGTTTTGTAAAATGGTAGTGGCGTTTTTCCTCCACACAACGTGTGGAAGGTTTTTTTGACTTTGCCACCCATTATGTAAAAAGCCAGACCAGCACGCGTTTTCAATTAGTTAACTGAAGCCGTTCAGACCTCAGTTACCTAATTTTTTTTTTCGAGGGAGGCCAGTGTAAGGTATACACAAGATTCGATTCACAAGAATCGAACTTTTGAATTAATGAATTAAAGAAGCTGCTTCAGATATGCTAATTTCGGCATACGCTCTTAGTATAAATACCACGCAGCGTCATTAAGAAAAAGGGGCGGTTGTTAAGGTTGAAAAGGTGTTATCCTGCGCTAGTGCTTAGCGGTCCAGAAGTTTACATGGCAGTACTGCTGGTTTGACTTACTGTTCGTGAGTATAAAAATATATTGTTCTTGAAAGCTGTGTTTATACATTCCGTACAAGTAGTACGCATGCTTATTGCTGTAAAAGCCAATTATATGTGCAACGAATTCAATAAACATTGTTTCATGTATAAACTGTGTTTGCTTCAAATTCAAATAGAGTGCCACTTCAAATTATATACACCCAAGTCTGGGTAGAAGTGAGCATAGATTCTCTATACGTTTTATTCCTTTCTTGTGTTGTTGTTGTTGTTTCTCATCCCCATGACCAGCAGAGCTACATCAGGTCTATAAGCTCGTTCACTCTGAGATAGTCCAGCACCAAGAGAGGATCTTTAGCCAGGTCCTGCCTGGTGAGCCCCAAGCAGGATAAAATGTGGTCAGGGGAGACTTGAGCAGTAGAACACTTAGTGCAGATTTCGAAATGCTTACTACCACCAATAAAACTCATTGATGACAGATGACCACTGCGGAAGCGAGTAAGTGCGGTTTGATCTCGTCTACTGCCGCCCCGAACCAAAGAGCCGCCTGGGCTCCTCCTACTCTGGTACCATGTGTGTATCGGTGGTACCGTCCAAATGGCTTTGTTATTTGCCTTACATTTTGAAAAAAGCTCCGAATAAGTAAGAGGAGCGACAGTCGTTATGGCCTCTTCAGCACCTGCTTTGGCCAAACTGTCCGCAATCTCATTTCCAGCAACATCGACATGGGACGGAATCCACTGAAAGTGGATCCGATGGGAAAGGGAGAGTTGTTTTAGTTTCCTTAGGATGTCTGCTCTAGCACTGTCCCTGACACTATGCCAGTCGGCCAGGTGCTGAATGGCACTTCTACTATCCGAAAAGATCCAGATATCATTAAACCGTGGAAGCGACATGATGGAGTCCAGATTTTCAAGAATTGCAATGAGCTCGCTTCGGAATACCGAGCAGAAGTCCGGATTTCTTCTCTTGATCTTTAACTCCTGATCCCGAAATTTAATGTAAATGCCACTGCCCGATCTGTCATCATCAAGTTTACTGCCGTCCGTATACAACTGAACAGCGTCCATGGGGACATTATTAATTCTTTCGAGAGCTAATTGTTTCAGGTAGCACGGCAATTCCATTTGTTTGCTAACCCGGACAGGAAGGTTAACATGAAAGTGAACCCCATCGAGACCCTCAGAAGGGTCGATAATCTGAGATAAGCTATGATGCTCAATAGAGCTGGCGAAAAGGTTGCCAGAGACAACCTGTCCAAAGGGACTATCACGTTTGAGCCTCCGGTTACTTCTCCATGATCCCAGGAATTTCGAAGTACGGTTCTGAAAGCCTAGACTGGAGAGCTTACTGTAATACTTCATCAAACAAGCATTTCTCCTAAGTCTCAAAGGCTGTAGATTAGCTTCATAAAGTACAATATCATTCGGTCAGGAACTGCGAAGGCCCGTGATGATCCTTGCAGCACTGAGTTGTACACGTTCAAGCCTCTGCAGGTTTGATTCTGAAGCACTACAAAAGATGGGAAAGCCGTATTCCAAAATGGGTCGAATAAGAGAAACATATGTGTTTCTAAGGGTACTAGCATCTGCACCCCAATCACGACCCGAGATGTATTTAAGGATATTAATGCGTTTCCGAGCTCTCAGAGTAAGATATTCCAAATGGCCATTACCCAGAATCTCAGGATCCAAAATGAAGCCCAAATATTTTAGGTGTTTCTCCACTTCTAGGGGCAGACCATGCAACAGGATTCTAGGTCGAAAATTATACAATTTTCTATTAGTTGTAAAGAAACCCACGGTAGACTTTGAGGGTTTAAAACATAATTTATGGTCTACAGCAAAGCTCCACATGTCAGCCAGAGCCAGATTCACAGTCTCCTCAATCTTTCCAATATCAGAGCCGGAACTCCAGAGAACAATGTCATCTGCAAATAGTCCAAATTCACAGTCCCCAGGAATGACTTTTTCAAATCCTGTAATTAAGAGTGTGAACAAGATAGGGCTCAAAACCGAGCCCTGAGGAACACCTTGAGTTAGTTTAAAACTATTTGAGGTCGAACCATTGAATTTCACCCTCAAAAAATTATAAATCCAAGGCAGAGCTCTACCTCGTATACCGAAATAATCATACAATTTATCAGTCAGCTTCTGAGTCCAAACTCTGTCAAAAGCCCTAGAAAGGTCAAGATAAGCAGCTATAGTATGATTTGTAGGTTTCATGTTATGAGCGTCTCTGACTCTTTGGCTAAAATAAAGCACCTGGTCAGTTGTGCTGTATCCTTCTCTAAAACCATATTGTTCCATCGGTAGAAGGTTGTGGAAATTTAGATAAAACGTAAGTCTCTTTAAAATCATTTTCTCCATAATTTTACATGTAATGGAAGTCAAAATTATGGGTCTAAAACTCTCAGCATAAGTAATATCTTTGCCAGGTTTTCTAATAGGGACCACAACTGCTTTTTTCCAATCTCGTGGAAGACTACCCCGTCTCCAGGAGTCATTTATGATGTCTAAAAGTCTCTGTTTTCCATGTGGACCCAAATGACAAATCATTTGGCCATGAACACCATCTGGCCCAGGTGAGGTATTTAAATTCGAGCCAGAAATCGCAGTGTCAAGCTCCAGAGCCGAGAAGGGTTTGCTTTCTCGTTGAAGATATTACCTATCGACGCTTTAGATATCACAGAAACATGACTCTCACATCGTTTTTGGATAACGGAGTATGCATATTTCTCTTCGGAAAGAGCATAAATCTAGCCTTCGAACCAGTGCTTTGTTAAAAACAAAACTTTCAAGCCGCAGACGATAATTTTGACTTTTAAAAACATAGTACAATTGCAATTATTTCTTTTGCAGCAAACGATTTTTTATTACCGCTTACCAAAATCGTCTAAAAAATGTGCGAACAGCCTCTGTATATATATATATATATATATATATACACTGAAGTGCCACTGAATTAGGGATAGCAAAGCCTATGCAAATTGTGTACTGCTGCGCATCATGTATGCGCTGTGGTAACTGCATATATAGCGCGCACTGTGGTAGTTCTGAATTAGTTGTTGGAATTGCCAGTATGGGTAAACTGCCTGATTTAGACGCCTTCGATCGCGGACAAATCGTAGGTGCGCGACGCATGTTCCATTCAATTTCCGAAATCGTCAGACAGCTAGGATTTTCAAGGTCGACAGTGTCAAGAGTATACCAAGAATACATGGATGGTGGAAAAAAACTAGCGATCGGGCAAACTGCAAAGGACAATTAGCCTTGACAGCGCGTGGTGAGAGACGGCTCAGGCGTATTGTATGTAGCCATCGAAGCCAAACATTAGCTCAAATTACCACCGAGTTTAATGACGGTGACAGTCGTACAGTCAGTAAACGGACTGTGCAACGCTCGCTTCACCGTATGGGTTTCGGGAGGAGTCGACCTAAGAGAGTACCATTGCTCTATACTCGCCATCGGGCTGCACGTCTTGCCTGGGCAAAAGAGCACAGAGACTGGAGTGTAGAGGACTGGAAACGAGTAGCATGGAGTGATGAGTCTCGATTCAGACTACTTAACGCCGACGAGAGGCTGAGAATATGGCGTCAGGCTCATGAAGCCATGGATCTTGCATGCCTGGCTGGAACTGTACAAGGGCATGGTGGCTCAATCATGGTCTGGGGTGTTTTTTCGTAGTACAGTTTGGGATCTTTGGTGCGTGTACCAACCTCCCTCAATGCAATTCGGTACGTAGAGTTGCTGGGTGACCACCTTTATCCGTTTATGCTGTTCTGTTATCCGCACGGTAATGGAGTTTTCCAGCAAGACAACTGTACCTCTCACAAGTCCCGGTTGCCTACTGGCTGGTTGGATGAGCATTCCTCTGACTTCTCTGTCATGAATTAGCCACCTAGAAGCCCAGACTTAAATCCTATTGAGCATCTTTGGGATGTTTTGGAACAAGGCGTGAAAGTCCATCACACAGCACCAAAGAACCTTACTGAATTATGGACAGCTTTAGCCAATATTTGGCAAGCCATATCCCGTGGAACGTTTCCAGAAACTTGTTGAATCTATGCCTCGTCGTGTGGCAGCCGTTATCAAGGCCAGAGGAGGCCCAACTCGTTACTAGGTAGGTATCCCTAATTCAGTGGCACTTCAGTGTATATATATATATATATATATATATATATATATATATACACTAGTGGGATATTGGTGTGGTACCTATAATATGGAAGTGATCCTAAAGAAATCGTACTGCCTGTCATTCTCACTTATGTAAAAAACGTTAGATCTACAACTGACGTATAAGGGCATCCAAATTCCAGTGTGCGAGAATTTCAAATATCTGGGAGTGACTTTTGACCGTAAACTTACATTTAAGCTCCATGCTGAGGACATTTCCAACCGCGCCAAGAAGAGGCTCAGTGTCCTCAAACGCCTTGCCGAGGCAAGGGGGGGGGGCTGTTCTGCTAAAACTCTAGTACACACTTATCATACTTTTATTCGCCCCCGTTTGACTTATTGCTGCGAACCACTTGTTGTCGCCGGAGAAAATGTACTTAATTCCCTTGAAAGGGTACAAAATCAAGCTCTACGCATTGTTTCTGGGCTGTAAAGACCACCCCGATTGATTCGATGCTTCTTTTGACTGGTGACTGGCCACTTAGAAATGTGATCCAGGAGAAGGCCGTAATTCTTTGGGAAAAAATCATTAGGGTACCTGGATGCTTCTCACTTTGGAATGAGATCAGTCGGGACCCTACTAGAAATCTAAAGACACAGATGGGGTTTCTTCAGGGAGTCCTCCAGTTGAAATCCTCACTCGGCTTAACGTTTGAACCAGAACCCCTTGTTCCACCACAAAACCCATTGAATTTGAAATTCACCCAAATTAATCTTGACTTGGGTAAAGGAGTGACTAAAAGTAACACTGATCCTTCTATATTGAGAGCCTTGACTCTCGATCTACTTCATACTCATTACCCCGAACCAGAGTGGCTACGGATCTTCACTGACGGGTCCCTCCTGGGCGATGGTCCTAATGCAGGTGCTGGAGTCGTATCGAGGATCTTCTGTTTCTACGTTTTTATGGGGAGAGGTTCTGCGTTTGACGGAGAGATTGCTGCGATCCGCACAGCCCTTTCCCAACTTCTCTGTCACCTGGATAAATTCAGAAGAACCGTTGTCCTCTGCGACTCCAGAGCTGCCCTGCAGGCTATCATTTCTGACAATTCCCCCTTAACGAAGGACATTTTGGACTGTCGCCGTCACCTTCAGACACTAGCTTCTCATGAGAAAACCACTGTCCTCCAGTGGGTACCTGCCCACTGTGGTGTCCCAGGCAATGAGAAAGCGGACTTTCTGGCTAAGAGGGGCGCTCTGATTAAGCAGAGTATTACCCGCCCCCTGCTCCTCTGTACAATCAAACATCTTGTCCAGAAGTCTTTCAAAGCCCTTGCTCAAGAAGACCTATCCAATCAGGTAGCCCACAAGACATGGGCGACTACCATCCCGAAATTATGTAATGCCCCAAGGCGTAGAGCAGTTGCTGAGTTCCGCCTAGCCACCGGACATGACTGCCTGCGGAAACATCTCTTCAGACTCGACATTGTTCCTTCCCCGGCCTGCACCCTGTGCGGCTCCGGCAAGGACATGGACTCCGCCCATCCTTTGCACTGCTCTGCACTAAGCAAGTCTTCTCTCCCCGAGCGTTACTGGGAGGCTAGAGACAAATTAGATTGATGAACTATTTGTTACAGCTCTATTTTTTTGTTCCTGTATGCTCTGTATTTGTTTTGTATCCCCGTATTTTTGTTTCCCCTAGTTCTTGCTGCAATTGTTCATAATCTGCCATTAGAAATATAAAAAAAACACTAGTGGTTAGCCCGTCAAAAATGACGTGTTAATTTTCATTTTTATCAATTTACATCTGCAAAGTCGATATTATTTTTATACTTAAGAGCTTCTCTAATTTCTTTTATTCAAATTATACACATTTTAATTGTTTAAAATTTATAGTGGTTTTACCTGTTGCAGATTAATTAATCACCAATTTGCGAACCGCAGACCCCTGGTTTACAACGCCAATCGCATACACGGGATAAATAAAATTCTCACTCTTAAAAATCCAGTCTACAACTTTTAAAATTAAAAAAATGTTCTTATTTTTAAATTGCTTTCTTCGAAGAAGGTCTGGATTAACAAAATACTAACATCGTACACGATGAATATCTCCATAAAACTGCACACAGTAAGGACCTTGCTGGTTTAAAAAAGTAGGAGACACGAGTATGAGCGACCTAATAGGTACGCTAGAAATGCACTTCAGTGACAAAAACTTCAGTAAAAGAAACATGGCTTCTCCCACAGGATCGAGCCGAATCTCTTTCCTGGGGGAAACAACCAATTTCACACACACTCAGTAAGTAAAAACTCAAGTCTGTAATTATTATCCACTTTTTCAAATCTGGATAGAGCGGGGAAGGAAGTAAAGTTGCCATGCACGGGAAACCGCCAAGCGCGGAAGAGGGCCGGCAAAAATAATGTGCAAACAACCTTGCGTGCGCACTAGGAAACGGAGAAGAACGCGCCAAGCTAAATACTTAAATTTCGCCAAGACCTCGTATTGGTCTTGGCGCCATAGTTTGACGTCAGCAGACCGCTTTTTTCGAAGAAACACGACAAGTTAGACCCTGATGTGAGGATAGTAGGAACCAAGCCAGGACTCCAAAGCGAGGCTAGCAATTGACAACAAGCCAGTTCACCCTACAGATGTTAAGAATAATAGAACAGGTCCGAAAATCGTATTGCACATGTTAACAATGGGTACAAAAGCGATTGACATGTAAACGCCATGCTTTCAAGCGTACACAAGCTGACGTAATACAAATGATACCTTAAACTGCGTCCAACTACGAATTGTTCGAAATACAATTATCTTTAAGAAAACCGTTACTGGACCAAAACACTCGCAGCGGGGAAATTCCAGGAACGGCCACGAGGAATGGTCAAAAAAGGGACCATATATTAATTGAAAGAAAGTAAACTACGTTAAAAATTTGGTCTAGGATACTAAAATTTAATAAAATGAGGTTAGATTTAGTAAAAACTGTAATGAAAAATAATCATTGTTACATATACATATATATATATATATATATATATACAACCTCTGACAATAAAGTTCGGTGAA
Source organism: Dolomedes plantarius (assembly GCA_907164885.2). Taxonomy (NCBI): domain Eukaryota; kingdom Metazoa; phylum Arthropoda; class Arachnida; order Araneae; family Dolomedidae; genus Dolomedes; species Dolomedes plantarius. The sequence goes on along the minus strand of OU015494.1, from coordinate 81,855,675 downwards.
TGAAGTCAGAACGGCCGATCTGGCAACACTGGTGAAACAAAACGCTGCACCTGCGTAGCGGTAGGTGTTGACCATCTGCCCCCACCGTTGTTCAGTTGAGCGTCGTTTGTGTTCCGTGTAAGATTTGTTTTACAAAGTGCTTGTTCAGTGCGTTTGTTGCGTGCGACAAATCGTTACCCAGAATTTAGGGATGAGAAAAACGCGTTGTCTTGTGCCACATCCCTTGGATGACGATCACAAGCAGGCACGTTTAGAGGCTTCACAGGATTTTGTCGAAATGGTGGACGCGACACCAAACTTCTTGAACTGTATTGTCACTGAGGATGAGCCCTGGTGTCTCAGGTATGACTCTGAAACGAAACGGCAAAGCATGGAATGGCGTTCTCCTGCATCACCTCGTCGGAAAAAGTTCAGAGCAGAAAAATCACGCATCAAAACGATGCTCATTACCTTTTTTGATAGTCAAGGCATTATCCACAAGGAATTTCTACCTGAGGGCACGACGATGAATGCTGAAGGGTACATTGAAATTTTGAATCGTTTCACCTCAGTGACAATACAGTTCAAGAAGTTTGGTGTCGCCGTTTCGACAAAATCCTGTGAAGCCTCTAAACGTGCCTGCTTGTGATCGTCCTACAAATGATGTGGCACAAGACAACACGTTTTTCTCATTCCTAAATTCTGGGTAACGATTTGTCTCACGGAACAAACGCACTAAACAAGCACTTTGAAAAACAAGTCTTACACGGAACACAAACGACGCTCAACTGAACAACGATGGGGGCAGATGGTCAACACCTACCGCTACGCAGGTGCAGCGTTTTGTTTCGCCAGTGTTACCAGATCGGCCGTTCTGACTTCATTCACCGAACTTTATTGTCAGAGGTTGTATATATATATATATATACACTCAAGAGACAAAACATTATGACCACCCCTACATTTTGCAATGAATTCGCCTGGATGACGTGGAAGGCACGTGATCAGGAGGAAGTGGTATTTAACTGCTGCTGGAGAGTCTGAAGAATCATTCTTTCACTTACTTCTGTGTGAGATGGGAAAGGCTGCGGATCTAAGCGACTTTGATAGAGGGCAGATTGTAATGGCTCGAAGTCTCGGAACAAGTATTTCCGAAGCTGCACGACTCGTGGTTTGTTCGCGACCTACAGTTGTTAGTACTTATGAAAAGTGGATGAATGACGGTGAAACCAGCAGTAGACGACATGGTGTTGGACGTCCACACGCTATCAAAGAAAAAGGTCGTCGGAGACTGTCTCGCATGGTGAAGCAAAACCGGGGCCAGACAGTGGCTCAGCTGACAGCCCAACACAATGCAGGGCCAAGTAGAATAGTATCGCAGCACACTGTTAAGAGGACACTGTTGGATATGGGGCTACGCAGTAAACGTCCCACTCGTGTGCCTTTGCTGACCAAGCGTCATCGCCAACTGCGCCTGCGCTGGGCCCGGGAACATCGCGACTGGTCCATGGATGAGTGGGAGAGAGTTGCCTGGTCAGATGAATCACGGTTTGTCATTCATCACGCCGATGGCCGTGTCAGGATACGCCGTCTTCCAGGCGAACTGTTGCTCCCTCAATGTACAGTAGGTCATACACAGGCCGGTGGTGGTGGTATTATGCTTTGGGGGACGTTCTCTTGGGCGTCTCTGGGACCCGTGGTTGTGGTAGAGCAGACCATGAATGCTAAAGGGTATCTGAACATCATTGGTGACCAGTTGCACCCTTACATGGCCTCTGTTTTTCCAGCTGGAAATGGAATGTTCCAACAGGACAACGCCCCGTGTCACAAGGCTAAAATTGTGTTGGAGTGGTTCCAGGAACATGATGCTGAATTCCAGTTAATGTCCTGCCCGCCTAACTCACCGGATCTCAATCCGATAGAGCACATTTGGGATGTCATGGGACGGCAGCTCAGAGTTCAAAGACCACCAATTCGCAATATCTCGGATTTGCGTGACCGTTGCTTAAACATCTGGTACAATCTGTCTCCGGCCATCTACCAAGGACTTGTGGCATCCATGCCAAGGCGGGTTGAAGCTGTGTTGCGCGCCAAAAGTGGGCCAACTCGTTATTGACAGGTGGTCATAATGTTTTGGCTCTTGAGTGTATATATATATATATATATATATATATATATATATATATATATATATATATATATATATATATATATATATATATATATATATTTCAATTTACGAAATTTCGAAAAACTTTAAGTTCACTGTGCCAATTAACAGCAAATTTTTTTTATGTTAAGGTAGTTCAGTTAACATTTAATGCGATAAAGGAAGTGTTGGCCAATTTTATCAGTACTTGTTCTCCTTTTTTTAATTTAGGTTATTTCTCTCTGAAAACGATTTGTAAGACTAGAATTGGTATGTATGAGTAAAATATTTTCTATATACTTTTTTTAGTGTAACTGGCATATTCTGCAGTGACTCCTGCAGTTCAAACATAATCCTTGCAGTGAAAACACTTTCTTATCACTACCAAAAATAATTATTAAATAATTTAAAATATGTAGTCCACCTCCAATGTTTGTAAAATATCTCGATATGAAATTAAATTGAGGATGATAAGTAAAGTTCCCGTGTTGTTTTTATGGAACAGAATTTCAACATCTTGGAAAGAAAAGTGAATTAAATATCTACAATCCGAAATGAATTCTTTTAATTTGTTATTACGAAATTCCTCTTACAAGGTGGGTTTAAAATAACATTTACTTGCAAGGTTATTAAAAATCTCTGCTTGCAATCTTACTTCTCACCAAAAGCTAATTTCTGTCGTCAAACGAGCTTCCTCGGCTGAAAGAAAAATATTAAAAAACATAATTAATCTATATTTATATTTCTCGTGAAATATTTGGTCCTACACAAACACACGATAGTGTATTTGCGTTCTTAAGCAATCTACTTAAAAATCTCAGTCTTAATTTCAGTTGTACAAAAATAAGTTGATCGCATGCTATATGCTATGAAGATCATACAGTACATGATAAATAGTATGTGTACTTAAATATGCGCAAAACGTAAATAAGAAAATTCTGAAACGCACTTATTACGTATGGTGAAGGAAAATTCAAGATTTATTGACTTGAGAATAGTAATTATAATTACTGAATTAATTAAATTTCCCATAATGATATTTTTCTAGCACTAATTAATCTGCATTTAAGAGTATTGTGATTTTTAAAGTTCCAAAATTTTGAAACAATAAACTAAAAAAATTAGAACAATAAACTAAACAAATTTGGAACAATAAACTAAAACAAAACAAAATTATACTCCTCAGAGATACAATCCGTGTGTTTAGACCTTGAGTAGCAAAATATGTCCTTGCAATCTTATCTTGCTAACTAGCATACCACTTATAAAAAATGAGAACTTTGTCAAAATGTTGGTAAAAATTATATGACAGGAATTCGGTCTACCTTTAGCTTACGGGGCAAATTTTTCCGATTCCCTCTTTAGAAAGGGAAATTTCATACCCCCTTTCTAAAAACGGCCATTAAGGGGGGTTGTATATATATATTTTTTTTTTATTTATTTATTTATTTATTTATTTATTTATTTATATATATATATATATATATATATACAGTATGCCCACTAAAGTCCCTTCCCACCCTCTTAACTTCGGAACGGCTGCTGCTATATTCATAAAGGTGGTGTCTAGGTAAACTAAAGTAGCCATGCGCTACTGAATAAAACCACCTACCGCGCCACCTGGTGGAAAACAGCGGAGTTAGCATTCCTATCTCCAAAACGGAATGAGATAGAGGAAAAAAGTGATTCACAAAGTTGTAGAGCATCATCAATTTAGTAAGAAAAGACACCTTGTGGACATTAATGCGAAGAATAGAATGGTTAAAAAGCGCCTTTGTTTTTTCGTGATTTCCTACAATGTGACGTCACGAAACTTGAACGGAAGGAGAAATGATTATCTTTCGGGCAAAACACCACACCGCAATGACGGTGAGAAGTTTGAACATCTCAAATAAAGGTATATTGTTAAAACTAGTTGTTTTTTTCTTTCTCAGATCGTTTTGTCACGTCACAATGTAGGAAATCACGAAAAAACAAATGCGCGTTTTAACCGTTCTATTTTTTGTATTAATGTCCCCAAGGTATCTATTTGTACTAAATCGATGATTTTCTACAACTTTGTTAATCACTTTTTTCCTCTATCTCGTTCCGTTTTCGAGATAGGATTGCTAACTCCGCAGTTTTCCACCAGGAGGCGCAGTAGGTGGTTTTATTCAGAAGCGCATGGCTACTTTACTATACCTAGACACCATTTTTATGAATATAGAAGCAGCCGTTCCGAAGTTAAGAGGGTGGGAAGGGACTTTAGTGGGCATACTGTATATATATATACACTGAAGTGCCACTAAATTAGGGATACCAACCTAGTAACGAGTTGGGCCTCTTCTGGCCTTCATAACGGCTGCCACACGACGAGTCATAGATTCAACAAGTTTCTGGAAACGTTCCACGGGAATGGCTTGCCAAATATTGGCTAAAGCTGTCCATAATTCAGTAAAGTTCTTTGGTGCTCTGTGATGGACTTTCACGCCTTGTTCCAAAACATCCCAAAGATGCTCAATAGGATTTAAGTCTGGGCTTCTAGGTGGCCAATTCATGACAGAGAAGTCAGAGGAGTGCTCATCCAAAAAGCCAGTAGTCAACCGGGACTTGTGAGAGGTACAGTTGTCTTGCTGGAAAACTCCATTACCGTGCGGATAACAGAACGGCATAAACGGATGGAGGTGATCACCCAGCAACTCTACGTACCGAACTGCATTGAGGGAGGTTGGTACACGCACCAAAGATCCCAAACAGTGCCACGAAAAAACACCCGAGATAATGATTGACCCACCATGCCCTTGTACAGTTCCAGCCAGGCATGCAGGATCCAAGGCTTCATGATCCTGACGCCATATTCTCAGCCTCCCGTCGGCGTTAAGTAGTCTGAATCGAGACTCATCACTCCATGCTACTCGTTTCCAGTCCTCTACACTCCAGTCTCTGTGCTCTTTTGCCCAGGCAAGACGTGCAGCCCGATGGCGAGCATAGAGCAATGGTACTCTGGTAGGTCGACGGCTCCCGACACCCATACGGTGAAACGAGCGTTGCACAGTCCGTTTACTGACTGTACGACTGGCACCGTCATTAAACTCGGTGGTAATTTGAGCTAATGTTTGGCTACGCTGGCTACGTACAATACGCCTGAGCGGTCTCTCACCACGCACTGTCAAGGCTAATTGTCCTTTGCAGTTTGCCCGATCGCTAGTTTTTTTTCCACCATCCATGTATTCTTGGTATACTCTTGACACTCTCGACCTTGAAAATCCTAGCTGTCTGACGATTTCAGAAATTTAATGGCCCATGCTTCGCGCACCTACGATTTGTCCCCGATCGAAGGCGTCTAAATCAGGCAGTTTACCCATACTGGCAATTCCAACAACTAATTCAGAACAACCACATTACGCGCTATATATGCAGTTACCACAGCGCCCTCACTGGCGCATACATGATGCGCAGCGCTACACAATTTGCATAGGCTTTCCTATCCCCCCTAATTCAGTGGCACTTGAGTGTATTCATATATATGATATATATATATATATATACACTCAAGAGCCAAAAGAATATGACCACCCCTACATTCTCCTGCATCACCTCGTCGGAAAAAGTTCAGAGCAGAAAAATCACGCATCAAAACGATGCTCATTACCTTTTTTGATAGTCAAGGCATTATCCACAAGGAATTTCTACCTGAGGGCACGACGATGAATGCTGAAGGGTACATTGAAATTTTGACCCGTTTCACCTCAGTGACAATACAGTTCAAGAAGTTTGGTGTCGCCGTTTCGACAAAATCCTGTGAAGCCTCTAAACGTGCCTGCTTGTGATCTTCCTACAAATGATGTGGGACAAGACAACACGTTTTTCTCATCCCTAAATTCTGGGTAACAATTTGTCTGACGGAACATACGCACTAAACAAGCACTTTGAAAAACAAGTCTTACACGGAACACAAACGACGCTCAACTGAACAACGATGGGGGCAGATGGTCAACACCTACCGCTACGCAGGTGCAGCGTTTTGTTTCGCCAGTGTTACCAGATCGGCCGTTCTGACTTCATTCACCGAACTTTATTGTCAGAGGTTGTATATATATATATATATGCACTCAAGAGACAAAACATTATGACCACCCCTACATTTTGCAATGAATTCGCCTGGATGACGTGGAAGGCACGTGATCAGGAGGAAGTGGTATTTAACTGCTGCTGGAGAGTCTGAAGAATCATTCTTTCACTTACTTCTGTGTGAGATGGGAAAGGCTGCGGATCTAAGCGACTTTGATAGAGGGCAGATTGTAATGGCTCGAAGTCTCGGAACAAGTATTTCCGAAGCTGCACGACTCGTGGTTTGTTCGCGACCTACAGTTGTTAGTACTTATGAAAAGTGGATGAATGACGGTGAAACCAGCAGTAGACGACATGGTGTTGGACGTCCACACGCTATCAAAGAAAAAGGTCGTCGGAGACTGTCTCGCATGGTGAAGCAAAACCGGGGCCAGACAGTGGCTCAGCTGACAGCCCAACACAATGCAGGGCCAAGTAGAATAGTATCGCAGCACACTGTTAAGAGGACACTGTTGGATATGGGGCTACGCAGTAAACGTCCCACTCGTGTGCCTTTGCTGACCAAGCGTCATCGCCAACTTCGCCTGCGCTGGGCCCGGGAACATCGCGACTGGTCCATGGATGAGTGGGAGAGATTTGCCTGGTCAGATGAATCACGGTTTGTCATTCATCACACCGATGGCCGTGTCAGGATACGCCGTCTTCCAGCCGAACTGTTGCTCCCTCAATGTACAGTAGGTCATACACAGGCGTGGTGGTATTTACATGGTGGTGGTATTATGCTTTGGGGGACGTTCTCTTGGGCGTCTCTGGTACCCGTGGTTGTAGTACACCAGACCATGAATGCTACAGGGTATCTGAGCATCATTGGTGACCAGTTGCACCCTTACATGGTCTCTGTTTTTCCAGCTGGAAATGGAATGTTCCAACGGGACAACGCCCACACGTGTCACAAGGCTAAAATTGTAATATAGTGGTTCCAGGAACATGATGCTGAATTCCAGTTAATGTCCTGGCCGCCTAACTCACCGGATCTCAATCCGATAGAGCACATTTGGGATGTCATGGGACGGCAGCTCAGAGTTCAAAGACCACCAATTCGCAATATCTCGGATTTGTGTGACCGTTGCTTAAACATCTGGTACAATCTGTCTCCGGCCATCTACCAAGGACTTGTGGCATCCATGCCAAGGCGGGTTGAAGCTGTGTTGCGCGCCAAATTTGGGCCAACTCGTTATTGACAGGTGGTCATAATGTTTTGGCTCTTGAGTGTGTATATATATATATATTTATATATATGATATATATACATATATATATATTTATTTATATATATGATATATATATATATATATATATATATATATATATATATATATATATATATATATATATATATATATATATATATTTATATATATATGATATATACACTCATGGACAAAAAAATTAGCGCACCAAGAAACAATTGCGGGATCGTAACGAAACTTGCAGTGAAGGTACATGTCGGGGAGATATGCAAATGATTAGAAATGCAGCGTGATTGCGCATTACGTATAGCCGGTAGAGGGCGTTGAACATCGTACTCTGTCGAGTATAAAACAGGTAACCAAAGCTTGTTTGAGTGTGCTGAATCATTTACAAAGGAAGAGCTGAGATAGACATGCCATTACGCCGTGTTCGAAGACAATATAAGCAGTTGTCGCAGTTTAAGAGGGGGAGAATCGTCGGGATGATGAATGCTGGGTGGTCAGCTAGGTGAGTAGCTCGTCAATTAGGCCACTCTGATTGTGTTGTGAGGAGGTTTTGGGACCAGTGGACCCGAGAGATGTCATGTACACAAAGACCAGGCTCAGGACGCCCTCGACAGACCAGTCGTCGAGAAGACAGCCACATCGTAAGAAATGCATGCGTACAGCCAACTGCTTCATCGGCCGCCATCCAGGCACAGGTAGCACCTTCACTAGGGGCCTCTGTGTCTTCTCGAACCATCCGAAGGCGCCTGGCTGAAGGACAGTTGGTATCGGGGCGCCCATTACGTGTGCTGCCCTTGACGCCCACCCATCGACGCCTCCGTTTGGATTTTTGCCGCGCACGACGAAACTGGAATGCAGCGGAATGGAACCAGGTCGTCTTTAGCGACGAATCCAGATTCAATCTCGGCAGTGATGACAATCGTGTTCGTTTGTGGAGAGCCCGTGGGGAACGCTTCAATCCTGCCTTTGCTGTACAGCGACACATCGCTCCCACAGCTGGTGTGATGGTATGGTGTGCCATTGCCTACAATACCCAGTCACCCCTAGTATTGTTCCGTGGCACCATGACAGCCCAGCGGAATGTTCATGAAATCCTGCAACCAAATGTGTTGCCACTCATGCATCGGCTCCCAGGAGCCATTTTTCAACAAGACAATGCTCGGCCTCATACGGCAACGGTGTCACAAGACTGTCTCCGCACTGTTACTACCCTTCCTTGGCCTGCCCGATCCCCAGATTTGTCTCCAATCGAGCATATCTGGGATAATTTGGGACGACGAGTTCTTCATCCCACGAGTTTGAACGAACTAGAGGCAAGGTTACAGCAAATATGGAACGAAATGTCTCAAGACATCATACAGAACTTGTATGACTCAATGCCCGATCGTATCGCATCGTGCATTCGCGCTAGAGGGGGTCCAACGGAGTATTAACTCCTCCGTTCTTTTGCCTTTTTCTCTGAAATAAATTATCCTTTTTCTTTGATTTTCTTATCATTTACTTATATCAAAGTAGTCATTTCGTATGTAAAATTTCGTTTTATTTTGACGACTCCTTCTTGGTGCGCTAATTTTTTTGTCCATGAGTGTATATATATGTGTAAGGCCAAAACGTAAAGCTAAAATTTGGGGGACTTTTGTGTAGAAATAAAGAAGGAATTAACAATTTAAAACGGTGAAATTACGAGATATCGGGATAGGGGCATCGCAGAGAAAGTATATCGCAGAGAAAGTTTACGGGGTGAACTTGATTCACGTAAATTGAAGAACCAGGAAGGGAATCTATAAATAGTAACAGTCGCCTCGGCATCATCTTCGGTGCAAACGTCACATGCATGCGCGATGGCTTTAGATGGTAAAAGACAATAGCGTTTTCATCAGACGGCGGTAAATTCTTGATTAAGACAGTCACGCGTCGCGCGGGAACTTGATGAGTTCTTGATAAAATTAACAGATTGAATCAGGTAGGAAATTATTGGGAAAATAAAATATGTTGGATGTATTAATTGTAGTTCTTTGCCACGGGCCTTTTAACTCATTGACTGCTATAACTTTAATAATTGTGTAGAGATAGATTAAGAAAGAATAATAATTATGTAGAGATAGATTAATAAAGAGTAAGTTTGGATGTAAGACGACGTACTGGGAATGGGTGAGTAGCGAGCCCGTCAACAGTCGCGTAGGATTTTTGGGATCGCGCGAGGAAAAATAAATTTAACCCCATAGCCTTTAAAAATTTAAGTTAAAAATTAAAATTTTATGCAAGTTCTCATCATGTTCCCTCGTGACTGCGTTGACTGCGTTCAATGAGAAGAAAATTTTAGTTTGGATCTGCAAATTTTCGTCCTAATGCTTCGTGCTGATACCAGTGACAACGATTGCCGTCGCAGAGTTCCAGTCGGGATACCATTCGACTCCGATGATGTCGTTGACGTCAACGTGTTGATTTGCAAGTCTTTGCCTGCTGTTTGCTGCAATGTGTCTTCAGAGCGTCCAAATTGTGCTACAGTGTTGATTTTCTTCAGTCAACAAATCATCGCAAACATCGTGTGTTTCTTCAAAGATTTTTTTTCCGGTGCCGAGAAACATAAGAATATGTTCAGCTAAAAGTTTTCTTCGGGCTGGGTCCAATTTTCCCAGAGAATCAACTATATGTGTAACAGTGCCACAAGACCTTGAAAAGAGGAAATAATGCTTTTTATTCTCCCGACTCTGCAACCATCGCAAATTTATGCTTTTAAAAAACAACGGTGCCTGGTTTGTGAGTTTCCCAAGCAACAGGAGTTCTATCAGATCTGCGTTTTGAAACAAAACGATAACGCCATGGTTTTCGGTCATCTAAAGCAGAGGCGGCTGTTTATCAAACATCATCCGGAGGACAGAAGAAGATTTTGTGTAATAAAAATTCAACGTACATATAAAATTAAATTTTTGCTTGAAGGGATTAACTCAATTAGGGTAAGCGATACTTATTAAATTTTTAAATGTGAAATTGGTTTTATATGTGAACAGATTGATTTTGAAAAGCAATATTGGAAATGAAAACGATTAAAATGTTTGTGTCAGAGTGAAATAAATGAGATATGGGTTTTTGAAGAAATATTTTTTGATGAGATTAGTTTTTGAATTTAATGAAATATTTGAAGTGTTTGAAGTTTATTGAAGTATCTGAAGTTTTTGAATTTATTGAAGTTGTTGAGTATTGTTGTATTTTTAAAACCCATACAATTTTATAAGCATAGAGCTTCCCCATCCAGTTTCACTGAAGAGTATGTTAAACTTTAGTCACAAATTGAGGACCGGGTTATATAATGAATATTAACTGACACATTTTAAATAGATTTGTGATAAGATATGTAATATTTTCATATTTTTCTCAGCGGATTTAATTACTGCTGAAAAATTTGGTTTTCTTTTTGTGAAAGTTTTGCTGGCATTGTAATTAGACTTTAAAGTTTGATAGACTTATTTCATGTTCTCAAGAAAAATTAATTGATTTTTTTAACAATTCGAAAAGCTTTAAATATATTATGAAATTAAATTGTGTATCCATCTTGTTCTTGAGGGGGGGGAGCAAAGTAATGTACTAAATTAGGAGCAATTTTAAAATTTTGCAGATTCTGGTTTCCTGGTGCGACGATAGTCATTTTATTCCTTGTATATATTTTGTGTTTTTGATTATCATAAAGTATTATTTTAAGCTACATTTTGATAAATATTATATTGAATTTTATAAAGTATTCTTCAGTTTCAATCGGTACAATTTTTTTCACAGGTGTATTTTTTGGTTTACATTGATCTTACAAATTTATAAGTACAGTGATTTCCACTTATAAGAATCACGTTTGTTATTACTGTTTTTGATTCTTATAAGCGGTTGATTCTTATAGTCGAAATTTAGGTTTTTGGACAGGCACACACACACCTATATATACATATATTAGATAATTTACCATAAAATACTCTTTAATTGACGTTAATTATCTTTTATTAAAATTATTTTTTATAATTTTAAAAATACAACTTAATTTCTAGACCTATAAATAGATACCCATAATTATAGTAAGACAAGAAAAAAAATCCAATATTTGTTACCACATACCTGCTTAACAGTTTTAACATTTAAACTACAGGAAGGGAGCAAGAAAAAGTTTTCTGTGGTAGTTTGACGTAATGAAGTTTTTATGAGGCTGTTTATACCTCTTTCAATACTAATAGTCTCAGACGAAGATTCACCTTCTAGCTTACGTATCACGGTTTGATAACGTGCTGAATACTACTAATGTCTCGTTTGCCTAAGTGATAGTGGACACTTCGCCGAAGATTTATGTGTTTCAGGGTCCAGGAAGCCTCAACCAGGATGTGGGAGGTGGGAAAAAAAGAGTCCCTATTTTTGTTTGTCAGTGGAGAAAATTGAAATCGGACCCGGACGGGTAAAGATGCCCCCGGGCCAAGCTAATAGGACAGTGTTGAGCTAAAGCGTTTAAGGGAAAACTATTATGTTATGTCTAATAAAGAAAGGGATGAATTTTACGACTATATTTCATCTCATCTTATCAATCTTTCTTAAAAAAAAACAAAGAACTTCGTGCCTTTTGAGGGTTTAAGTGGCTTCTTTGGAAAAATGAAAGGAAAGCGAAGAGTGTAAACTGATTCTTAAAACCGGTGGATTGATTCTTTAAAGCGAAAATTGTAATATGGAAATAATACATTTGTTTTTGTTTTCGCGATATTGATTCTTATAAACGGTTGATTCTTATAACCACTGATCACTATAAGCGGTGATTACTGTATGTTACTTTGATTTTGGTGGGTACCCTGAGTTGTTCTATATATTTTTGATAAACATTTTTCTAAGTGTTTTAGTGTATATTTTTGGTCGCCGACAAATTAATGAGGAAGGCCTCTGATTGCTGTGTATTTTACTGTGTTGAAATAAATTTTATTGATTGTGTGAGCTAAAACAAAAAAAAAAAGAATGAGGTGTGGAATTTGTAGTAATGTAAGATGTGAAGGTTTACGAAATATTTTAGCCTTGAAATTGGTAAGATTTGGATAGCATATTGAAAAATGTGTGTTTTTAACATGTTTTGTCAATAAATAATACAATGATTAATGTTTTGACCGGGCGTGAGCTGTTTCACATGCCTCCACGTGCCATTAGGATTAGCTTTAAGTAAGTCATTGAGTGATCATGAAAAGTGCGTAATAAATTTGAGAAAGGAAATTGTTTTGAGTAATGTAGATAATTTTGAAAGTTGATTCCATACGTTTAAATTCTAATTTACTGTTTCTCATATATTTTTTAAATTTCAAATTGTGTGTTCTTGAATATATTGATTAGGTTGATAAAATTTTATGATGTGTCTTTTTTTTTGATACAGTAATAATAATAATGCGAAGTTCAGAGATCCATTTCTTAGTTGATTTTATATGTTGGGTGCCAAACACCCTCTTGACTCCACTTATGTGGTTAAACTTTGTGTGTTTTTTATTAAAAAAAATAAATAAATTTTAAAAAATGTTTAAACTCTCTTTTTAAGCTACTTTGTGCATATTTTATCAATTTGGATCTCATAAAACAAGGGTATAATTATGGTGTAATTTTGAAAAATATGTTTTTTGGTATTTGTGAACAGATGAAGAGTGATGTAAAGCGTCCGATTTACAGAGTTAATATTTTTATTTTGGTTGTACAGATTTGCACGTTTGTTAAAAGTACTGAGTGTTTACTATATTTACTTGTGATTGAGGTATTATCATGTATTCTTTAATAAGATTTGATGATAATTGTGTTTTTTAGTGATTTTTGCAATTTTGGAAATTTATATTCTGATGATTAATATTTCGTCAATGGCAATTGTGTCTCAAATGGAGACTTGTGTCACATGTATCAATACCTTGATTCAATTTGGCTAGGCGTGAATAGATAAAATTTTAGGTTAGGTTTAATTTCATTTGAGTTGACTGGGGAAGGTACCGCCCTGCTCAGCATCATTTTCTGTTTGTAGTTATTTGGGATTTTGAAATTTGATTTTAGTGTTTTTCTCTTCTGGAGACGTGCTGCAGAGAATTAGCTACTCTTTGATTGCACGCCTTCAGGGGGACGGGGTGGAAAGTTGTAAGGCCAAAAAGTAAGGCTAAAATATGGGGGGGGGGGGGGTTTTGTGTAGAAAGAAAGAAGGAATTAACAATTTAAAACAGCGAAATTACAAGATATCGGGATAGGGGTATCGCAGAGAAAGTATTTTACGGGGTGAACTTGATTCACGTAAATTGAAGAACCAGGAAGGGAATCTATAAATAGTAACAAAACTAGGACCGCCTCGGCCTCATCTTCGGTGCAAACGTCACACGCATGCGCGATGGCTTTAGATGGTAAAAGACAATAGCGTTTTCATCAGACGGCGGGAAATTCTTGATTAAGACAGTCACGCGTCGCGCGAGACCTTGATGAGTTCTTAATAAAATTAACAGATTGAATCAGGTAGGAAATTATCGGGAAAATAAAATATGTTAGATGTATTAATTGTACTTCTTTGCCACCGGCCTTTTAACTCACTGACTGCTATAACTTTAATAATTATGTAGAGATAGATTAAGAAAGAGTAAGTTTGGATGTAAGACAACGTACTGGGAATGAGTGAGTAGCGAGCGCGTCATATATATATAAATATATATATATATATATATATATATATATATATATATATATATATATGTGTGATAATATTACTAACTACCTATAATCGCCCATTCTATACTTCACCTCTGCCATGGTATCCCATCCATCTTGTCTTGGCGTAAACGCTTCACCTTCCCACATACTAACTTCCTCCGCCAATTCTGGCAACCTCTCTGACCTAATTCTATTTTGGCGCTCTTTGCGAGAGACGCTGGACTGGCTCGAAGCGAGTAAGAGGTGTTGCTTTACTGTTTAATAAATTAGTTTGTTCCTGAAGCTGATTTTATTATTTTCCGGCCACGATGTAAGTTACATTTTCATGACATGTCCATCCGGACATTTCAGAGAGCCGACAGGATTCGAACCTGTGCGGGGAAACCCCAATCGATTTCAAATTCTGTTTCCCGGCTGACATCACCATTTTTTCCCGTCTCGGACTACGCCACCTTTGTGTAAAGTACCAGTGCAGCATCCGATTCAACTAGGCCTCCATGAAGTGATTCAAGTTTTTATATGTGAGCGACAGTCATAAAAAAAATTCAATTTCAAGAAAATAATTACGATTTCAGAGTGAACGCCGAACGCTGCTCTGAAATCAAAGCAGCTCATAAAAACAAATTTTCAAGTTACCATCAGAGTGCTTTACGTTCAAAAAAGTTCTTATTTAGTATTGTAATTTACAGTACAAAAGTTGGTGTTGTAAGCAGGTCAGTTATTATATTATTTTATTTTATTTTTAGTATTGTAAAAGTAAAAGCAAAATGAAAACTGCCAAAATAAATGTCGAACATGATGATAATTGCGAAATATTTCAGAAGAAAATTAAAAATCGGAAAAAAGAAGTTAAATTTGAGTAATGAAATGATCATATAAGTCACCAATATGTAAATCATTCAGCTATCCTTAATCTTTCTATTTTAGCATTCCTGTCCTATCGCCATCCTAATTAATTTTGAAGAAACCCCGTGAGTGTAAGTGAAACTCACATAATTTTTAAACTTTTTGAAGCTTACTACATTTTATATGAAAAATACTATGTACTAGATAAATATTATTGATTTTTATACTGGGGTTTCCACTCACTGTCCTCCCTGTCTCTTCGCACTTTTCAAATATTCCCTTTGAACAGTTGCTTTTCCCTCTCATGTTTGAGAAACTTGTCTGCCCCTTTTCATTTTGTGCAGTTTGCTCAAATTGAGTTTCAGGTTGGAAGCACCTTCCCTTTGGTAAACGCTCACGAGGATGTACTCACAACAGGTCACATACCTCAAATTTATGTTTGTATTGTCTTGCTTTTTTTATTTCTTCACAATAATTGAATGTTAGTGTCAATTGTTGGAATTTGTTTTTGTTCGAATTTTTGCAACATCAGGTACCAGACATTTGGTATTGATGTTGAAAGTTAATTTTGACAGCATTTGGTAAATTTATTCTACTAATTGCTGACTAACTGGAAGCCCAGACTTAAATCCTATTGAGCATCTTTGGGATGTTTTGGAACAAGGCGTGAATGGCCATCACACAGCACCAAAGAACCTTACTGCATTATGGACAGCTTTAGCCAATATTTGGCAAGCCATTCCCGTGGAACGTTTCCAGAAACTTGTTGAACCTATGCCTCGTCACGTGGCAGCCGTTATCAAGGCCAGAGGAGGCCCAACTCGTTACTAGGTAGGTATCCCTAATTCAGTGGCACTTCAGTGTATATATATATATATATATATATATATATATATATATATATATATATATATATATATATATATATATTTGTATTTATATATATACAGAGGAATCTAGATCGATCGTTCTCCGAATCATCGTTTTCCCGTATGTGTCGTTTATTTCACCCAGCCCCAACAATCATATTTCTTTGTTATGCTCCCGCATCTATCGTTTTTCCGCCTTTATCGTTCAGTTCAGTCAGTCCCTTGAAAAACGATAGATCGAGATTCCACTGGGTAGTCATTTTTGGGGTACATGTTATCCCACACCGTAAGGAAAAGGTTAATACACCGAGTTAATAACGCTCTTTTCACGTACGTTCTTTCACAAGTGCTTGGAGCGTACGGGATTGCGTGCGGGAAAACTTGCAGTACGCTCCAAAGCAGCTTTCCCTTCCTCCCCGACACCTTCACACGTGCACTCAATCGCGCGGGATCGTGGTTTCACACGGGAAAGAGCGTACGTGTAAAGGGCGCTATTGAATGTTTTTTTATTATTATTATTTATTTCACAAAATTTTCAAAAGAAATTTTTTTATTGCACTTATAAACGGTAAAATTGTGTTTTATATTATTTAAAATTATACAATCTCGACTTCGACAAAATTCTTATCTAATGGCAAGCTGAGAAAATAAAGAATTTTCACTCAGATTTTGGCAATTTCGGGTTTCAGATCCCATTTCTTTAAATTAAAATAAATTAAAAAGAAATAGATTTTTACTTACGGAATAAACTGAAGTTCTTTTCATGATAACTAAATATTGTTTTTTCTTTAATATTTAGGTGTTGTATTGCTCTTCCAAAGTTATTTAATCGGGCGTGAATTAGTTGGGTAGTACATTAATTATTTATAAAGGGTTAGTTGGGTGCATTGTGTTTTAAATTATTTGTTAATAACCCGTAGTTCAGGACGTAATTAGCAATGACGAACAAGTAAACTGAAAAAATACTGAAAACAATTAAAACACAGAGTTAATTTAAATTTAAATTAAACTTAATTTATTTACAATTTTATAAATTTGTACATTTTATCTTAAACACTTTCGTAAAAACACTTATCCATACATAAAACAAATTCTCAACTAAAAAGTATAGTTCTAAAAGATTACTTTTCAAAACAAGGCAAGGGAGCACAGAATAACTAACCAAAAACATCTAATACCAATTAATTATCCTATCAATTATTTCCACCTCACACAACACTCCATCATCTCAAAAAAATTTCGCAACACTATTACTCACAAATCTAAACAAAAGTCTCTTCCTCGAAACCTCACACAACACTCCATCATCTCCACAAATCTTTCATAACCTCTCTACTCTCAAATTCTAAACTAAGTCTCACCATCCGTTCTGTAAAGAAGATTCCATCTGCGCTCCCTTCCTCGAAAAGTTTACAAAACACTTCATAATATATGCATACTTTTATACATTTTTTTAACTTCAAAAACCAATTACACATTTTTATCATATCCTTTGACATCTAAAACCTGGAAAGTAAATTTGAAACATTATTCATGATGATAAAGTTTTTGTTTTCTTGTAACAAATATTTTCTATTTTGACTTTGCAATAGTCTCTGTCACACAGTTTATATTTGCACCAATAAGTTTGACAGTTCTCGAGTCTTTATGTCATGCTGAAAACACAAAGAAACACTGTAATAAGCTGCAATTTATCTGTATCATGCCAATAAAATGTCCTTTGCTGTCTCTTCGAAAAAATTTCACTATCTTGTGTGTCTTTTAATCTGTTCAAAACACATATCCTAGCATTCATCATGAAATAGTTATCACATTTTTAAAAGATCAGTCCCAAAACACTATCAACAATGCACTCGATTTTCCTTTCTATCATCATTATTTTAAATTCAAATTAATTAATTAAACCTATATGTATTTGCCTTATGAACATAAAATTTTTATTACTTTATACCTTCAAAACATTTTTCAAAACACTTTTGCACACAAAAACTCTAACTTTATACTTTCAATATAATTTTCACATGATTTTCAATAAAAACTCATAATTTCACTCTTTCAAAACAATTTTCAACACTTTGCAAAAAATTTTATATTCTCAAAATACTTTTCACTAACATGATTCCATATCTGCATTACTATTTACACTGCACAATTCTCTAAACATTTATTCACTATTTTATCCAAACATCTCCAATTCATACTATCAAGTGGTCAAAATATTTATTTATATTGAAAAATATGTACATCCTATTTTCTACCATTCTTCGTGCAGTCATCGATAAAACATTTTCTATTTCTGCAACCAGCTCTCGTCAAATTCTCACCATATACTCCCAAAACTAGTTTTTTTTCTTTTATCTCCAGTAACACAGCGCTAATTATTTCTTCCGGTGAATTCCTGACCTGTACTCACTCTATTACTTTTCCTGTGCATCGTGCATTCATAAGAAGAAATCCACTTCTGTGGTTCCGCTGAACATGGATATCTCAATCTCATCTCATCTTGTATTAAATCCCCAGTCTAAGTTCCATTTTCAATTTTTATTGCATTGCATACCTTTACACTTTGCATAAATGTATTTATTTATAGATTTCTAATAATTTTTAATCTCTCTTAGCAACCCATCACTCACCTGGTATCCACGTGGATAAAATCCTAAGTGCTCTTACGTATAAATTCGTTCAAAATTCGTTTTTTTTATATATGTATTTTTTTCATTTTTATTTTCATTTATGTCTATGTTGTTTTGCTCAGTAATTATTTTTACCTTTTAAAATTTAAATTATCACTTTCATAACGCCATATCTGTCAAAACCTAATGATATTTTCTTGTAGGATCACGGTTTTGTTTTTGTTTGTTTTTTTGTCGTTAGTTATTTTTATATTCTATCCGTTCACTTATTGCTTTTTTTTTCGTGTACAATATTTTCTGTCATCGCTACTAACAACATCCCTTCGCTGAAACTTTCAATAACATGATGATGACCCTGACGGATGTAATATTTTGCTTCAATCTAAAAACCTTTGCTACTGCACGTCTCAAATTTATTTATTATCCAGGTATGTAACATCTTGTTTTTTTTTTTTTTGTTTTTTTATCTAACGATTTTAAACCCTGTTGCTGACGAATTTCCATACCTGACATCATACCTATTTAATTTATTTCATTTGCTTGTTTTATTTAAGTCTTACTTTTATTTAGACGCTAAATTCTTGTATTATTTTCATTTTTATTATTTATTGCACACATTTTATTTATTTATTTTTTTTGTGTATCCCCAACTTCTTAGATAAATGAATGAAAATTTTGCCAAAATTTTCATCCGTTTTCAAATAGCTTATTTTGCATTTCCTATTTTTAATGTATTTTCACGCAATGTTGTCCCCATCACTAATTTTCGTGAACCTATGTTATATTCTTAGCGTACTCAGCATCCCACAAAAATCAACACCTGCTTCCCCAAATTTTTATCATTCAAGCGCAAATTTCCCTGGCGAACGAAAAAAAACCCAGCGAAACCAGTTCGTTCTCCATTCTACCGCACTCCTCGAGTGCGGTAGAATGGATGCAAAGTTCGAAAGGAGAAACGGCACGAATTCCCCTCTAACCGCAAACTCGTACCCCCTTCGTAAAACGTAAACAAAGGCCGTCCCAGACTAACCTTTCCCTACTATAGTGGGGAAGAAATACACCAAACACTCTGCTCCTTTCAAAAATGCACTATCTTCAACAAAAGAACAACCTCGCCTAGTGTAAACAAACGGGATATCCTGACTTCCCGTTTCTCTTAAACCAAAACTTTTCAACTTATGCTTTAGCAATTTTCTTAACCGGAGCTTTTTCATCATCCATTTAATTCTACCTCTAATGCTAGCAGTATTTTCCCTCGTTTTAAACCCATTCGTAGTCACAATCAAATGTCTAACCGTCTTCTTTTTAAATTTCGCGTACTGCCCTTCTTTAACTTTCTATTACCTATACTTTCATTTCTATGACCCTTCTCAATTTTTCTCTTTTTCTGACACATTTTTATCCTCTTAATTTTTCTCTGCATCCCGTTCTATACATAACTCGCTGTGTGAAAACTTTTCTCTCTGATCATTTTTATATTCATTTTCCAAATTTCCTCAACTTCATCCTTATTTACATTTGTTTGTCTCCCACTTTCCATGATTAAATTATTTCGTTCGTCCCTTCCAACCTCGTTCACACTCTCTTTTGTGGTATTATTTCTATTTGTTTGTATGTTATTATCAAACCCTTTATTCGTTTCTACCTCAACTTCTAGAGATTTGGCAAACATATCCATTTTATTTATTTTCACTTCATTAACTTTTCCTATCACATTAATTTCGTTTTTCTTACTGTCCATTGCTTCATCTGATTTCCCAATATTTGTTACTCGTTCACTGATTTTCGTTTCACAAACTCTACTTATTTTCAAATTATCCTGTGCTATCATTTTCAATTTTTTCTCATTTATTTCCCCCTTAAATTTCTCCACTCTTTCAATCATCGGATTTGTCTCTGAATTTTTGTCCTCATCCTTTCCCATATCAATATTTAAGTTATCATTTTCCACATCAATATTTAGTTTATCATTCTCCCCATCAATATTTAGTTTATCCTTCCCCACATCAATATTTAGTTTATCATTCTCCACATCAATATTTAGTTTATCATTCTCCCTATCAATATTTAATTTTTTTTCATTTCGCTGCTCCTCGTCTTCCATTGTAACCCTCTCTACCACTTGCGATTCCGCACTATCCATCTTTATACCATAAAACTCCACAAATTTTTTCATTACTACAAAACATGTCTCCTCATAATCTCCCATCTCTTGTAATAAATCCCGAATTCTTCTGGCCTTGCCCGTTAATCGAGAGTAGAACCATAGTCCCTTAGCGATCTCCGATCACTTCAACTCACTCGCTGTCTGATTAAATTTTCTAAAAAATTTCTCAAAAACATCCTCTTTTTCCCCACTAAAAGTTGGGAGCAACGAGTCTATCGGATTGGATCCCGTATTTGTGGCCATTTTAGCCACCTCTTCTTATCTTAAATCCCCTACTGCTACTTTTACCAACATCTAATAATTATTGACATAACTATCAAAATTTCTAAATTCTCAAAACATTGATTTCCCCAAAAATATATATATGCACAATCAATATCTATATCTACCACAATTTTAAATATAATCAATATATATCTCTACCACAATTTTAAATATATATATTAAAACACAATTCAAATATAATATATACTTGCACACTCTTACTTTCCAGAAATTATATCATGCACAATCCTACTAATTACTATTCAAATAATCAAATACTTGTACTTAATTCAATAATTTTCTCAAATTATCATACAATTATCAGTTCTCTACCTATTCACTCAAAACAATTCTATTTTTCGAAATACCCTTCAAATATTTATCTACTGATTTCAATAAAATCAAACAATTTTAACTAATCAAAACTTTTCATAAAACATTCCTCAATTCAATTAATTATTTCAAAATACCAATCACTACTATCTATCTACTAAATTCAATATAAGCTTGTATCTCACAAACTAGTTCTAAACAATTCAAACAATTTCTAAAACTTTGTATTAATTCAACTCATTTTTTTTATCATACATAAATAAACACTTCAATCATGTATCAGTATCAATTTTTCGTATTTTTATCAAAACCACTTCAAATCAAATTTTTTTTTCAAAAATACTCCTCAATATGCAAAATACTAATAAAATGCAATATATCGAAACACGTGTACCAAAATCATTCAAATTTTCACAATTATCACACATAAATCGAACTAGTTATAGCATTTAAATTTCTAATCAAATCAAAATATTCAATATAGTCAAATGCTCCAAAATATACTATACATCAATTATATGTTTTCATTAAATGCAAATTGTAAATTCATACAATTTTTCGTATACCTTCAAAATTAAATATGGCAAATACACATTTAAATTTCAAACACCTTGCGCTTTCAAACTAAACTAAAAACGCAACTCCCTTCACCTTGAAAACAAAAAAAAATTTCATTTCTAAACTCAATAACACACCATGATACTGAGTCACGGCCACCATGCACCGAAAAAATTTTTTTTTTCAAGACACAAAAATAAATTTTAACACCTAAAATTTCTAAAGAGACTGGTCACAGCACCATGTGCTGAACTAAAAATTTTTTAAAGAAAAAGAAATATCAAACAGGTCACGGCAACATGTGTCGTATCGCTCGTCCAAAGTAATTTAATAGGGCGTGAATTAGTTGGGCAGTACATTAATTATTTATAAAGGGGTAGTTGGGTGCGTTGTGTTTTAAATTATTTGTTAATAACCCGTAGTTCAGGACGTAATTAGCAATGATGAACAAGTAAACTGAAAAAATACTGAAAAAAATTAAAACAGAGAGTTTATTTAAATTTAAATTAAACTTAATTTATTTACAATTTTATACATTTGTACATTTTATCTTAAACACTTTCGTAAAAACACTTATCCATACATAAAACAAATTCTCAACTAAAAAGTATAGTTCTAAAAGATTACGTTTCAAAACAAGACGAGGGAGCACACAATAACTAACCAAAAACATCTAATACTAATTAATTATCCTATCAATTATTTCCACGCCTATTCGTAAACCTAAAATCTGAAACAAAATCAAAACATCTACCAAAAGAAAAAGACTGATCTTAACAAAATGAAATGTTAGGACTCACTCGATGCGTTGTATTTCGGTGCACTTGTAGATCTACTTCTAATTGTGGGCCGGGGAACTCTTGCTTCTATGGCCGGGGAGTTTGCTGCCACCTTTTAATCAACTCGCGCACACACACCAATATTTCACTTGGCAAAGTATATTTGGGGAATTTAAAATACCTTCCCACCGTCGTGGCACACCAAACGAATAAACCAACGGGGAACTCTCGTCCACCCGATACGCCAAAGACCAAGAAAAATGTCTCTCCCTGAGAGATCGTAGAAGTAGCTATCTTCGAGAGAGGGGGAGAGGGCGAGAGAGAGAGAGCTCTTGAGTTTTTTCAAACTCCTCAATTTATATTATTTTGAAGCCCATTCTTCTTCCTTGGCTCCCCCTTCGAACTACCTTTTCCTCCATTTCCGATCCTGCCAACATCTCATTCGCTTGTTTTACTCCACCATCATTTAAATTGCCGCCCCTGCTACACTATCGTACGTCCCCAAGGAAAACAAGCTTGCAACAACCTCCCACGACACCCGTGGTTTTCACATGCCGCCATTGTAAATCCGAATACAATGTCCATTGTCGTATAATGTCAAACCCTGGCGACATCCTCGCTTTAATCTTGTCTGGCGATCAACCCCCAAGTTGACCGCCGCCGTAAGACTATTCAATACGTCACATCACACAGGACCGGTCCGTTCTTTAATTATCGTACGGCTTTCAGCCGTGGTTTCCAAATTTATCAAATAAATGTAATGATGACAGCCTTCGATCGACTTAACCTTTTCATATTTTTTATGACATTTTTACATATTCGAAGGCGCATCATTACATTAGGGCAAATAGGTTTAGGTTCATGTATTATATCAAACCCAGGTAATACCTGGATACTCGGTTCTGGAAAAATTTGAGAACCGAAACAAGGTTCTGAATTTTTAGTCTAATTCTACAATCCATAGTAAATATATACGATTGTTTTTGCACAATATATTCGTCTTTTCCGATATTAATTATTTCATGAGTAGCAAAAGATAACCACAGCGTTCTTACCCAACCACACAGCTTAATAATTATTTTTGTAGCCGTAATATATAAGTTATTGCTCATATATATATATAAAACAGTTCTGTAACTGACTGACTGATTGACTGACTGACATATAACGCACAGACCAAACCGCTGGACCTAAAGGGCTGAAATTTTACAAGGTGATTCTTCTTATAGTGTAGGGGTTCATCAAGAAAGATTTTTGAAAAATTGATCTTAGATTTTTTTAAAATTAAATTTTTAAGCTGTTTTAGTAACATTCTTTAAAGTTTGCATTTTAAATAAGAAACTGAGTGTTGTAAAATTTATATCACGAGAAAGATCATAAAAATTCCTTTAAAATGAAATATTTTTCAAATCCTTACACGCATTTTCTGATTTTTGAGGAATTTTTAAACATTAATTTTTAGAATTTAATATATTAAAAGCTGATCACGTGGTTTCTTTTCTTTTTGTGATACTTTAAATTCCTTTTTCGTCATGTGAACGAAATAAATTGAGAAAAGAACTATTAAAATACGGTAAAAGATAAAATTTTATCACTAGACTAATTGAGATAAATGTTTATTAAGAATTTAATTCAAATTAGTATGTTTTATGGACATTAAACATACAAATTAATTGCATACATTGAACGTTGTATTTAATTTGAATATTTTCTTCTACATTATTTTGTCTATAAAAATATCCGTTACGATTTTTTTACAAATGTATATATATATATTTCTCTTTTTTTTTGGGGGGGGGGGGCATTAGTTGCATACATTGGCCGTTGTATGTGTTATAAATATTTTTTTGCATTAATTTCATACACTGACCGTTGTATTTTATTTGAATGTACTCTGTAGCGAAGAAGGGTATTCAGCTAGTAACCACATATAATGAATGCAATAGAAGGCCATGCAACTGGATTCCAGAGTTATAGGATTGAAACTCAGTATGTGAGATAAGAAATTTAAATAAAAAAGGGTAATAAACTTTTCAATGTAAATATGTACAACGCATTATGTAATCACAGACTACATAAATTTTATAGTTTATACTGTAAATCGTTCTTAAACAGAATGGAAATCTAGAAAAATTTAATAATAAATATTCTTGCAGATGTTTTTTGTCGTCGCAACTGGTGCGTATTTTATAAGGATTATCAATTATTCACTCGCAGCTAGATAAATATAGCACCTAATCGATAAAAGGGCACTGCATGAGCTGAGTATCCCATTCTCATAGAAATTATTTATTGAACATTTTATTGTTATAGTCTGGGGTTACAAAAATCCTAAAACACAAGCCAACATCTCTCAAAATTGCAACAGAATGCAAATATACTTTTATATTTAATAGTCGCGGCCATGCTAATGAATTTTTATAAAAGCTATTATAGAAGCGTCATCAAATCAACTAAAAAAGAATTAGTTTAATCTCTTAAACATTTCTGCCTAAAATTATATCATCTTCTCCTTTTAAAAACTTTTTATTTTAAGGATAAATCCTGCTTAAATCCTTTAAGATTATTTATCTGCAGTATTTTCGATTTTTTCGATACTCTTAGATTCTCAAAGGAAATATTTTGATTAAATTGTGCAAAATTCTTCAAATATGTGTAAATTCTGAGCTCTGTTTTGAAATTTTTACAAATTTATAAAATGAACTAATTTTAATTTCCCGGTTCTTTATTTTTAGCAGTAATGCATGCATATAAACCGACTTCGTTAGAATAATTTGAGGATAGGTGTGTGGGTGTATGTATTGCGTGTGTGTATGAGCATATATGTGTATATACATATACATACACACACACACACACACACACACATATATATATATATATACATTCTGTCACAAAAAAATATATGCACCCAGAAGGAAACGAGCTACTATCACGAAACTTAACATGTATGTAGTGTATGAGGAGATAAGCAAATGATTGCAAATTCAGAAGGACAGACCGTTTTATTAAGAAGATATGGCATGAAAAAGGTTAGAAATCAGTAAGTAGTAAATCCACCTCTGGCAGCTATACAAGCCGAAACACGGCGTGACATCGACGCAGGAGGTCGCCTATGACCTCAAGCGGATGATCATGCCATAATCTTTGCAAATGGGCAATTAATTCCCCAGTGTTCCAGGATGGCTACAGTTGGCTTCCAAGCACGTCCCAGATGTGCTCTATTGGCGAGAGGTCTGGTGACCTAACAGGCCATGGGAGTGCGTCATATCCTTGAAGACATTGTTGGGAGAGTCGCGCAGTATGTGGACGAACGTTGTCTTGCTGATAAATGGCACCTGGGCGAGTTGATAGCATAGGCAGTTCAACTGGCGTTAAAATCTCGTCCACGTAAAAGACGCGTTGAAGGACGACTAGAGGTGAACGTGTGTCCCAACAAATCGATCCCCACACTGTCACACCTTGTGTAATCGCCGTATGCCTCTCGACAACAAATGCCGGATCGGACCGGTGGCCTGGCCGCATCCACACGCGTATGCTCTGGTCATCAACATTGAGACTGAATCGGGATTCATCGCTGAAGATCACACGCCTCCAGTCACTCACACTCCAGCTTGCCCGAGGTCGGCAAAAATCCAATCGACACTGCCTATGATGTGGGGTCAGTGGTAAGCATCTTAATGGACGTCGGCTCCTTATACCTGGGTCGGTCAGTCGTCTCCGGATGGTTTACCTTGATATCACCAGATGTCTGGGAGGTAGTGAATGGCGTAGAACCGATTCTAGCGACGTTGTTGGTGCGGACGTGGCCGCTCTTATGATTCCGCGATCCTCGCGTGCATTTGTGTTCCTGGGACGCCCTGACCCTCCGCGACGTAGACTATCCCTTCCGTGATCCTTGTTGCCAACACTGAGTAACTACCATATCGCTCCGACCGAGGTGGTGGCCGATACGCCTGTTCGACCAACCTGCTTCTCTGAGGCCTAATATACGCCCCCCTCAAAATCTGACAATTGTTCGTACTGTCGCCGGTTACATCTCAGAGGCCTCTCAAGTCACAATACCGTCCATTCGAGTCGACAGATTTGTTTGAATAACCCTATGGCAAGAGCAATCATGCTTTTAAACTCTCCCAGCTGCGCATCTCATATGCACATAGTGCGCTTACCCTTGTCTCATTGGCGTCGAAATTTTAATCATTTACATATCTCTTACCAGACTACATTCCTTCCAATTTTCGTGATATTTGCTGGATTTCTTCTGGGTGCATATATTTTTTGTGGCAGAGTGTATATATGTATACCGGGTAACCAGAATTAAAACACCCCTACTCTGATCTCCCTGTATATCGAACTACTCAGTGTAGGCTTCAAATTTTGTACACATACTATTGAAGACATGGGGGAAAGGATTTCGAGAAAAAAATTAGTTCCAGAAACACCGATAGGTGGTACTGTAAAACATGAAATAAGAAAAAAAGACAAAATAATAATAATTATAATTATAATAAGAATAAAAAATTCAGGTAGTCTCTTCTAACGAAACTTCCGCTAGTTATTAACATAGGATTACTTATCATTGCTTACCTCTTTTGTATGTATATATGTATGTATGTGTTATGTATATATGTATCTATATATATGTGCGCATGTATATATTAACATATATGTATGTCAAAATTTGGTCGCATTTTGGAACTTTTCTGTTTAACTGTTTATGGCTTTTCCAAGCGATACAGACTGGGTTTGGAGCGCTGCCAAAACTATAACTCCCGAGTTACGGTCGGACGGTTTTAGCGTCTGAAATTTTGCCTTCCGGAGGACCGTTATGGATGAACGTAAGCCTACGTTAAAACGCACATGCGAAATGAAATTTTTCCTTTTTAAAGGAGTTCAACCGGGTCGAGGACGCAAACCGGCTTGTTCAGATGTCGTTGTAGATGTTGCCACCGCTATTGTTGAACAGTCAATGGATAATGTTGTAGGCTGTAGTAGTGCGCGTGCAGTGTCACGACACTTGGGTGCTCCGTATAGCACAGTGTGGAACGTACTGTGGAAAATGGTGCATTGTTTTCCTTACAAAATCAGTTATAACAGTTGCTGGTCATTGACGGGGGAAGCGATTGACCTTTGCATTGACATTTTGTTAATTATTATTGTTATGGCTGTGATTATAGAAGATCAGCACAAATGCATTAAAAAAATAAAAGATAAAACAAGAATTCACTTACCACACTTTCTGAATAAATGACATTTTATTTCATACATAAACTAGGAGAGCACAAAAATGATTTACACTTGGGCATTACAACTTTCCTCAAAAGGCCAGTTCTTGAGTCCATTAACATCTACGTAATTCTCCATTTCTAGAAATCTATCTAACATATGCGCAGGAAATTACCTTACAGAAGATCGATTTATTTCTTGATAAAATTTTTCGTGGTTTGATTATATTTCTTTTGCGCTACACAAGCAACCACGGGCTTCAGAACCTCCTCTCTACCAGTAGATCGATGGAATCTCTCGCCGAAGAAAAATTCAAAGACATATAGTTCTTCAGCCGGAAATTCAAAAACCGCCACAGCTTTTCTGTTGCCATCGTGTTTTTTTTTTCAAATTTTGTAGTCGAGAATGTCCGTGCTCGCTCATTCATTGTAGTCGGAGAATGTCCGTGCACGCGCATTCATTGCTCCGCCACCACTTTGAATCGAACGAGCAGGAGAAAAGTTGGGTTCAAACCAGTTCCGGCTAGTTTTAAATCGATGTTTTCACAACACATTTCTTGCTACAGTTCAAGTGGATGTATCGTGGCCATGGAGTGACGAGGCCCATTTCCATCTCTGTGGAACAGTGAACAACCATAACTGTCGCATTTGGGTCACGTAACACCCCCGTACCTTCCAATAGATTCCACTCCACTTACCGAGAGTTTCAGCCTGGTGTGGATTCACAGACACATTCATTCTTGGACCTTTCT
Source organism: Dolomedes plantarius (assembly GCA_907164885.2). Classification (NCBI taxonomy): domain Eukaryota; kingdom Metazoa; phylum Arthropoda; class Arachnida; order Araneae; family Dolomedidae; genus Dolomedes; species Dolomedes plantarius. Next base: position 81,827,137 of record OU015494.1, on the reverse strand, counting down.
TTTTCGAAGAGGCTGTTCGCAATGGCCCTGTGACATCCACCGTGGCGGCCAACAAGTACAAAAGGATGCTCGAAACTTTTGTTGTACCCCATTTGTAACAACGGCCGCATTTGTAACAACTCAATTACTTTTATGCAAAATGTAGCATCTCCACACATTGTGTACAGTAGTTTCTTCGGCAACGTTTCACTAATGACAGAATAATCAGTCGTGCGTGTCTAACAACCTAGCCATCTCATTCTCCGGAACTTCAACTGTGCAATATTTGGCTGCGGGGACACTTAAAAATTCTTGTTTATCGAGGACGTCTGGTAACCTTGGCAGACTTGAAAGAAGTATCACTCTACATGTGAGAAGCATTTCAATCGACCAGTTACGATCCGCAGTTGAACACGTTGTCCACAGACTGCCGATTTTGTATCTTCAAGAAGGGAACCATATTAGACAGCATTCTCTCGATTGAGTAGATAAGGTCCTTGTCACATGAGTGTTTGGTACCTTCTAATAAAATGTGTTTAAAATGTATTTTTTAGGCATATTCCTGTTGTACAGCGCCATCAATCGGTGTTTTCTGGAACTATTTTTTTCTCGTAATCCGTTTCCCCACGTCTTGAATAGTATGTGTACAAAATTTGAAGCCTTTACACTGAGTAGTTCGATATACAGGGAGGTCAGAGTAGGGTTTTTTTAAAATTCTGGTCACCTGGTATATATATATATATATATATATATATATATATATATATATATATATAAGTATATATATATATATATATATATATATATATATATATATATATATATATATATATATATATATATATATATATAATATATATATATATATATATATATAATATATATATATATATATATACCCAACAAACACAGAGGCATCGGGCCGGGGTCGAAAGGTTCCGGCCAGCCGATTTCTCCACTGCCGGGCCGGCGTATTAGGTCAGTATCGGATCAGTCACGGGAGTGTCTGCGACTACCCCGTCGAGTGCCGGGCCTCTTCCGGTAGGAATGAATCTATCGTGCATCCGACTGCGAACCGCGAGCCAGCCGCGCGTAACCCGTCAATGCGGACACAAAGCCACCGCGTAACCGGAGGTTGACGGGTCGGTTACGGGAGCAATAATTGGTGTCGACATACCGTCATCCACCCATCTCGTAACCAGCAATGTGCCGTCGATCTTGGCGACATGCCGTCACTCTACCGCAATCGGAATAGTCACACTCTTTCAAAGTTTTGAGTAGAATCCTTTTTATTCATATGCTTTTTATTATTCAGGTTTATTTTTATAATCTTCATGAATACCATCTACCTTTACACTTTATTCTGGCCTTTATATTACTAGTATTAATATCTTCTAATTTTACCTTATTCTCACGTATTTTTAGGCAGTACCAAATATTGATCCTTGTTATTACCTAAAAAGTTTTATATGAATCACGAGTTTCCATCTATTTTTGCGATATTACGTCGTTTTGTTCCGTCATATTTACCCAAAACTGGAAGTCAACATATTAAAACCAATCTTTAAAGCTAAATCTATCTTTCCATTTGATCTTAGGTTCCCCACTTTTTCTTTTAAATGTAGAATAAGATATAGTATGGAAAAGGATACTATGTTTTTCTTTCCATTCATATTGTTTTTTAATTTCATCCAAAGAAATTAAACATAAATCCGCGTTTTTAATAACTAACCCCAAAAGTTTGTACTCTCCCCAGTAAAAATATATTATAACAAATTTGAAACATTTATTGGAGTAATTTATGTTTAGTGTGGTATGATGAGACCCATAATCAAACCTTAGTTTCAGCTTATCAAAATTTGCTAAGAATAATTTATGTAAATTAATTTTTGTATATGGTACTTTAAGTAGAGTTGGTAAATGTTCTTCAGATAAGCAAACTATATTTTCTATAGTTAACTTTGAGAAATTTCATTCCGTTCTGTAGTTATAAGGAGTAATCCATGTTTAAAAAATATGAGTTAACTGATTATGTAGGATTTCTTTCAAAATGATTAAAACGGAAAACTGCATGCAGTTTACTTTTTTACAAATCTTGCCAAGTCATTTTTTTTTTCATAGTTGATAACTAGACTTAGTTCAAGAAATATTTTATTTTGACACATCTTATAAATAAAAAAAATAAAATAAATTCTTTTATCAAGATTACGCTATACAAGATAATTATACAAACACATGCTTTTAAATACAGAAAAAGAGAGCTGATTTAAAATAAATTAGTTTATTTAAAAGTACATAACATTTTTTTAACATTTTCTATTATTGCTGGAAAACTTCGCTGTACCTCTGTTCCAACTTTAAAAATCATCTGAAAAAAAAGAAAAGAAAAAAATCAGTCCATGAACTTAAGTGAAAGGAAAATTACTCCCATCCCCTGATACAATTTATGGATCAAAACAATGTTTTCATTCTAATTCATTCCTTGAGAACCTGAAATAACTCTTTAGGTCAAGGGTGGCCAACCTTTTTGGGAAGAGTGCCACCATCTGAAAACAAATATTATGCGTACCACTTCCAACTTTTCCAACATACAAAAAATATAAAAAGGTGAAAAAAATGTTATTTTTAGGCTGATTATGGGGTTTTTACACAAATAGCACATTTTTTTTTATCTGAGAAGTGGAGATTTAAAAAATAATATAATAAATAAAACAAAAGTACAAACTTAGGTTTAATTGTTAATAAACATTTTTAAAGGTTCAGTCAGTTAGGTTATGTATAAAATAAAATGAATAACTTGAAACATTTAATTCTAAATAATTATTAAACAGTCAATACTTAATTAATGTGGCTTTTGAATTTGTAATTTTTTTACCAAGTCATCTATATTTGGATTAGTTCTTCAAGATGCTAACAAAATTAGGTGTTTTAGATGCATATCAGTTAATCTTAATCAATATTTTGATTTTATTAAGTTCATAATAGAAAACATTTGTTCACAAACATATGTTGATCCAAACCTACACCTCGTTGCACTGGTGTCAAGCAGTGCCGCTTTCCTGCACAGTTATTTTCAGTAGCGTATGAGTAGGGTTTTTGCAGATTTTGACAAATTATTATTTTTTCAAATTGCTTAATTTTCCAATAAGTCTCCGCGTGATACTGTTAAAACGCCGCCGTGCCACACTGTGGCACGTGTGCCGCGGGTTGGCCACCCCTGCTTTAGGTAATCTCATGTGACCTGTATATACTTTAAAGAACACTGTATATCTTTTACACCATCCAAAAAACAGAACAAGAAGAATAAAGAATTTATTGAAACATGCATAGGAATAGCTTATGTTAGTAAGGCAAAAACTTCTCCGAGAATGACTAAAGAATTATTCATTAACATTAATATATACACTCATGGACAAAAAAATTAGCGCACCAAGAAATAATTGCGGGATCGTAACGAAACTTGCAGTGAAGGTACATGTCGGGGAAATATGCAAATGATTAGAAATGCAGCGTGATTGCGCATTACGTATAGCCGGTAGAGGGCGTTGAACATCGTACTCTGTAGAGTATAAAACAGGTAACCAAAGCTTGTTTGAGTGTGCTGAATCATTTACAAAGGAAGAGCTGAGATAGACATGCCATTACGCCGTGTTCGAAGACAATATAAGCAGTTGTCGCATTTTGAGAGAGGGAGAATCGTCGGGATGATGGAAGCTGGGTGGTCAGCTAGGCGAGTAGCTCGTCAATTAGGCCGCTCTGATTGTGTTGTGAGGAGGTGTTGGGACCAGTGGACCCGAGAGATGTCATGTACACGAAGACCAGGCTCACGACGCCCTCCACAGACCAGTCGTCGAGAAGACCGCCACATCGTAAGAAATGCACGCGTACAGCCAACTGCTTCATCGGCCGCCATCCAGACACAGGTAGCACCTTCACTAGGGGCCTCTGTGTCTTCTCGAACCATGCGAAGGCGCCTGGCTGAAGGACGGTTGGTATCGCGGCGCCCATTGCGTGTGTTGCCCTTGACGCCCACCCATCGACGCCTCCGTTTGGAGTTTTGCCGCGCACGAGGAAACTGGAGAAAACGAATCCAGATTCAATCTCGGCAGTGATGACAATCGTGTTCGTATGTGGAGAGCCCGTGGTGAACGCTTCAATCCTCCCTTTGCTGTACAGCGACACATCACTCCCACAGCTGGTGTGATGGTATGGGGTGCCATTGCCTACAATACACGGTCACCCCTAGTATTGTTCCGTGGCACCATGACAGCCCAGCGGTATGTTCATGAAATCCTGCAACCACATGTGTTGCCACTTATGCAACGGCTCCCAGGAGCCATTTTTCAACAAGTCAATGCTCGGCCTCATACGGCAAGGGTGTCACAAGACTGTCTCCGCACTGTTACTACCCTTCCTTGGCCTACCCGATCTCCAGATTTGTCTCCAATCGAGCATATCTGGGATCATTTGGGACGACGAGTTGGGCATACCACGAGTTTGAACGAACTAGAGGCAAGGTTGCAGCAAATATGGAACGCAATGACTCAAGACATCATACAGAACTTGTATGACTCAATGCCCGATCGTATCGCATCGTGCATTCGCGCTAGAGGGGGTCCAACGGAGTATTAACTCCTCCGTTCTTTTGCCTTTTTCTCTGAAATAAATTATCCTTTTTCTTTGATTTTCTTATCGTTTACTTATATCAAAGTAGTCATTACGTATGTAAAATTTCGTTTCATTTTTAAGACTCCTTCTTGGTGCGCTAATTTTTTTGTCCATGAGTGTAAAAGTATATCTCGAGAATTAAAAAAAAGTGGGTTCAGTGAGGTTAAACAAAAACTTTCGCAGGTTATGAATCCAAGTGAGCTTATGGTATTTGTCTTCCAATTCCGAAGCTCTGAAGTTAGATTCCAGTTTCAAAATTCTACAAAGAAACCAATATTTTCTTATAATGCCATAATAGAAACTGAATGGTTTATCAAACCAAGAAGTATTGAAAAGTAGAGTTTTTTATAAACTTGCTTATCACTAATATAAAAAGGGGAATAATCCCTTTACATATTACTTTTGGCCCAGTTCTTATTTATTTTCCACAGCATGATACCTAAAGACTTTCATAAAGTCTTTAGAAAACAAAGAGCTTACCAGTTATTGAGAACATTCTCACATTTTTAATAAAGATTTTACAAATGACACACACAGAATGCAAAAGTTTACCTAAAGTTTTAATAAAAATCTAACACACATGATGTTATCTAAATAAAGGTTCTCATCCTTGTCAGGTTCTACAAGATTTTAAAGTTAAAACTGAGAAATTAAATTATATAAATGCATAATGACCAACAATTTAATAACTTAGGGATGAAAAATGGAATAACCTTTTGCAAATATTTATATACATATGATTATGCAATAGAAACAATAGAAACAATTATAAACATTTATATTCACATGTATGCTCATATGTGAATGAGTTTTTTGCTTCCTTTATTCATGCATACATACTGCATGATGGGGCATAAATCAGAATTATATGGTTTGTTGTGTTAAAAATATGCATATCAGATATCTGATCTATAAGTATAAAATCAATAAACTTCTGTTAGAATTTATAAAAATTATAGCATGAAATTGAATCTTCTTAGTTGAGATTGTGAAGTGTGTATAAATATCCATAATATGCTAAATTTTATGATTCTTAATAATAAGCCCAAGTTAACATACAGGCAAAATGCTCTCAATGATGCCTATTTTACCATTAAAAACATGAATAATGTATTTGGATAGCAGTCAAAATTATACTACCATTGACTCTTTTTTAAAATTTTTTAGTATTTCAGATCTGGTACTATGAAATACATCAAATATTCAAATGTTTTGATTGTCTCATGGATTTTGTAGGCATTCATGAAAAGAAAGTTTAATGTTTTATACAAACTGGTGAAAAAAAAAGTTAGGTTAGAAAGAAATATTAGAGGTCTTTTTATAAACAGATTAAGAACTTATTGTCATATTAATCAGTCTTTTTTTGTTATTTTTTTCCACCAATTTCATTGTACTTATTTATTTTAAAAACTTTTTTCATGCTACTAATTGTGTTGAAAAATATTTTTCTCTTAGGTTAGGGAACACTGCATTTATATATCAATAATAATTACAAATATCAATATATTCAATAGTTATATACAACATTATGTTTATCAACAATTTTTAATATCTATAATATAATCAATATTGGTTGCTTTTAACATTTTTGTTAAGATGACATTTAATTATTTTCAGGAAGAATTATAATTAATCTGTTATATAAACCTTCTACAGAAAACTGGAATTCCTAAACAATTTAACATGATTCAATTAAGGCTCTCCAAAACAAATTACTGCTAAAAGGGCACTTATGTGTGCATGTTAATATGGGATAGTTGTTAATGTTGATTATAATCATGGATTTTACTTTTATATTTTGCTTTACTGTATATTTATGATTATAATGAATCTCTTCTCTCTTTGTGAATATGCTTTCTCTGAATTTCAATTTATTCATAATTTGAGTTTGGATGTTTGTTTATATGCTTATCAGTGATCTAATTCAGTGAATGAATAAATTTTGGAGTAAAATATCAAGCATAGAAACAAATTTCAATTACATTAAATAACTTACTGTACATGGATCATAATTATATTGTGCTATAATCTAAAAATTATTAAAATTTATATATCAAACTAATATTTCATTGATTTAACATACCATGAATAAATCATGAATAACCATAATTTTCCATGTAGAAAGGATTGTTAAATTAGTTTGAAGAAACTAATTTTACCCTTTATATATATACTTTAGGCCAATAAGTTCACATTTATTTCACACAGCATGACAACAAAATAATTTTCAAAAGACCTTTAGAGATGAACAGCTTATAGATAGTTATAGAGAACATTCTCAGATTTATAAAAACTCTTATAGTATAATATCTATTACACTATAGCAATTTTTTGTATGTACACATTCTGATTATCTACAAATCTATATACTTATAAATATATAATTTAAAAGCATGGAATGCAAATTAATAAGTTAAGAAACAATTTATGAATCTAAATAGTCTATTTTGGAATAATTTTCACTGCCCTCATCTCTAATAACACTGATAAAAGTGATTTCAAACACGATACAAATTAGATAATTAAATGCATGTGGCATCTATATTGACACAAATTTAAAACTCTAAAACGATCTAAATTTCCAAAATTTTGAAATAAATCTGAAATATAAACCTGTAGTTCGAAGACCATATTCACACTTGCTCTGGATTTCAAACATTGGGAGCCACTCTCAATGCAACAAGTCGCCGGATTCTTCAATCTTGAATTCCTAGGCCTTAATTCTTGGCTCTGTCAACACCTTCTCTCAGCCACATTTTCTCATTACTCCAGTGGTTCTTTGAATGAATTCAGGAATAAAATGGATTTCACATACCTACAAAAATTAATAATTCTTGAAAATATATATACACTCAAATGCAAGATTATATACACTCAGTTGCAAAAAGTATGCACCATTATGTTATTCCTAAAGAGTGAAATTGTTTCATTTTATATCTTCAGAGAGAGTAGAAATATAATCTAAATATCAAAGCCAGTTCAAAATATTGATTAATAGCAATTGAAATTCAAAATGTTCCTTAAATAAGCTTTTTATTTAATGGGATATTCAAAATAAAAAAGTGCTCCAATATTTGCTATTGTTGCAATGTTTACTTGACATGTGGATACTGATTAAACAATATTTTGATCTGGTTTTGAAATTTTGATTATATCTTGACTCTCGATAGACATAAAATAAAGAAATTTCACCCAGTAGGAATAACATATACATATATAGCAATTGAGTGTGCACATAGAACATTATTAATAGAATTTTAAAAAATTCTATTTTAAGGCTATTAAGATTATACATGAAAAATACCTATTAGTGTTTAGTATTTAAATTAAAATATATAATTATACTAAATACATTCTCTTAAATTATTATCACAAAAATTTTAAGAATATTTGTTCTTTATTTCTTTATAATGTATAAAATGCACAGTATTTTATAAAGATTACTCAAAACACAATTTGATAAGGAATTCAATAGATCCTTTTGTATGATTTACAAGTTCATTTTTAGAATCTTTTATAATGTGGAATGTTTTTGAATCCATTTTTTAACATTTAGACATGGATTATTTGTTGCCAATTGATACCTGGGAATAAGAACATTGTCCATTTTCCTATTTAATATATTTTACAATTTTTCACCATTGAATATTTACTATGCAGCAATCATGTGTAACTGATTTATCATCCAGTAGTAAAAAATGTTTAATTTGGATTAACATATTAAAAAAAAAATTTCATTATAACTTTCTTTCCAATTTTTTTAAATAAATAAAATGGAAAATATTATACTGGAAATGAAAATACATTTTTATTTTTCAACTGTGTAGATTTGGAATTGATATTTGTGCCATGTATTTTAGACTTTCTAATGGATATAAAAATCTAAATAGTGCGTACAAATTACAATTCTAAATATTAATTTAATTAGCAAATACTTATATAAATAAATATAAAATTTCAACTTACCCTGGAATTTTTTGTTACTTGTAAATTTTTTCTGGGTATATTATCTATCCAGTTTTGTCCTTAATCATGTGCAATCATCTTAAATGTTAGGGTTACGAAAATAGCGCCAGTCCACTGCCCTCTAGATCACAAAGCCTTTGCGCTGGATTCGTGACGTCACTGCTGTAGGCGATTCTCCTGACAACATCGTACTCGTTTTCAGCTGTCGTAGCCAGCGATGCGAAAAGAAATACGCACTAAACAGATAGTTCTTTTCTAAAACTGATTATACTATATCATTTTAACGGGAAAATGTAAACTTTGGAAATTGTATTTAACATTAGATGTCGATTTATTTTCTCCTTTATTAATTTTGCAATATAATAATAGTGTAAAATTCGTAGTTGCCGAATAAATTAAAAATTCATCGATACGAAACTTAATTTTTTTTAGCACAATGTGTGTTTGAAATTTTAGACTATATATATGTAGCCAGTTATGGGCATTTTATAGAATATAATATAAGGTAAAGTAAAAATTTCCGTAATATCGTATACTTTTTTCTTAGGAATTACAAAATAATAAATATTATTTACATAAAGTGTAAAAAAATGCAAATTGGAAAAAAAAGATTTAACTAAATATCTGACTATAAAAATACAAAATAAAGAAAAGATATTATCTTGATAGATAATATCTTTTGTTTATTTTGTATTTTACTTTATTTATCTTTTATTTATTTTGTATTTTATTGTACATAAAAGATAGTATCTTGTATTTTATGTTTATTCATAGATATTTTAATCTTAAAGCTCATGATCCAAATTATTATTAAACGTTAATTCAATACCTTAAAAGCCTCATTCCCAAAAATATTTACAAGTGTAGCATGAAATCTTTTTTATCTTTAAAAAAATCAAAGTAAAAAACAGGACACAAAAGGAAAAAAAGGAAATTTTATTTTAAAGAATTTTTTTTTTCTTCCTGGATACAGAGATTAAAAACATCAAGTTTTTACGCAATTGTGGAGGTTTTAATCAAAAGTTCTACTGAATTTATAAAATTACAAAATATTTTATTGATATAAAAATTCTGTAGTAACACAGGACATAGTGCTGTTTATTTTGTATAAAAATTAAAAAGATTCATTTTTTAAATAATCAAAAAAATTTTGATAGTACATATTAGGCACATATAGGTCATACATTTTACATCTTTAGCGTAAATTATATTTACCTTCACTTATGAATGATGAAATACTAATATAATATAAAAATATAAAGTTTTTACACAATTATGGAGGTTTCATTCGAAATGGGTAAGTGAGTACATATGCATGAGATAAGTTAAGAGATTTTATGTGTATTTGACATTAACATGGATTGCTTGAGGTTGAGTAAGTAGCTAATTTTCTTTTATTAGATTTTTTAGAAACAGCATCATATTTTGCTTTGGCAACAGCATCACATTTTGCTTTACAGTAGTTATTTAATAAAGTTTTAGTTGATGCCTGAATAATGAACATTATTACTTTTACACTAGAATGATATTTGCATGTATGAATAGAAATATCCTTTGTAGAGAGTATATTCATTGTTATTTGAAGTGCAATTTGTTTCTGATTACGTTCATTTAAAAATTCGGTTTGAAAGTCTAAAACTAATTTTTTTATAACTGTAAAATTATGAGCAACAATATTTACAATATCTAGAGTTGGATATTTTAGACCTCCTCTATCAGAATTATTAATTACTTCAAATTGTGGATCGATGGCAAGTTCTCTGTCAATAGTTAAATTTTCTTTACATGCTTCACACTTTAATTTTAAATGAATAACTGAATGAATAAAGTACCCAGTCAAAATTTTAAAACAGCCATATCCTTCTGTATATTATTTATATCATTATCTGTAGCGCACACAGACAGAAAAGATTCATTTAGATTAACAACCTCATCTATATCATTAACATTAACAAATTCATTTATAAGAATACTACCTTTAGATTTTGATTTTATCATTAAATTTAAAACATTACATGTTCGCAATTTCTTTTCAATTTCTAAAATTTGCTTCACAGAAACATGATAATTTGTCCCTCCCATTCTTCTGTATAAACTGAACCTCCATTCTAACTCATCAGTCTGTATCTTTCCTGGCAATAAATAAGTCATTCCTAGTTCTGTAGAACAATAATGCACAATCTGTATCATACAGTTTGTTGAAATAAAAAGTGCCGAATGAGTCTCCTTAGTTAATCTACCAGTATCACTAATTAATGTTTTCCATCTTTCCAGCCAATCTAAAAACCTATGTAGAGATATTAAATTATCGTCATTTTCATTGCATGTTAAAGGTTTACAGAGGTTATTCTTTAAACGTAATCCTTTATTTGGAGTTTTAACATTCACAATAGAAAACCAAGTATGAAAAATTTCTATATATTTAGATGTCCCTATATTATTGACAATGTTGTATTTTTCTGCAATACTTAGCAAGCTTTTACTCACAGTCTCATTTATTAACATTAGAGCAAGTTTCACACTCTGTTTGTCCGAACTAGATGGCCTTTTGTGATAATGAGTACCCATATTTTAATAAGTTACCACACTCTAACTCGTACAATTGTTTTACAGATAAAAGTGAAGCAGTAAAAACTTGAGATGAATTTTCGTCAAAACTTGGAAAATACGTGGCTTGTTCTTGATTTCTTTGATTTACCTAATTGTTTCTTACACTTTTAATCAGATGGACGGGGTCAATACAGTAAAAAAGTGGTCTTGTAGGACAACAAGGATGTGGATAAACATATTCTGTAATGGGATTATTAAAATTTTTCATGCACTTTCTATTTATGCTATTGTTATCCGTAACAATCACTACAACTCTGAAGCCAAGTGATTCTAAGGTTACAATTATTTTCTTTAAAATTAAAAATAGCATATCAGAAGACATTTTTTTAACGGGTAAAATATAAACAACATCTTTAAATTTTGAGAAAAGGCTTTGCAACATGAAGAAATATGCACTAGTTGCACATTCAATGCCATCATTTGCAAAACCAACAATATTTCCTCCTTTATAATCATAACATTCTTTTAGATGAATTTCATCAATCATAAGTGAAACATACAATTCTTGTTTTTCTAAAGTAAGTGCCCTATGCTTTGCATAGGCTAAAAAATTTGTATCATTAATTTCATTTAAAGGATTTACATTAAATTTAGCACTCAGTCTATTCATGGTTGTTAGATGAGGTACTGTAATATGCCCACTTTGTCTTATAAATTTACTAGCTGAAATCCCGCGCTTCGCTACGGAGTACATTCAAATTAAATACAACGGTCAATGTATGCAATTAATGCCAAAAAAATAAATATATATATTTATAATAAATGCGACGATCAATGTATACAATTGATGTAAATATATATATATATATATATATATATATATATATTTAGAAAAAAATCGTAAGGGATATTTTTTTGGATAATATCCAATCGTCTGCTGCATTAGAAAGAGAAAAAAATTATTTTTGTCTATTTAGTTGTTATGCACGCGACGATAAATTTATTTAAAGTACCAGAAAAAGAAATCACGTGATCAGCCTTTAATTAATTAAATTCTAAAAATTAATCTTTAAAAATTCACCAAAAATCAGAAAATCGAGGTAAAGATTCGAAAAAGATTTCATTTTAAAGGAATTTTTATGATCTTTCTTGTGATATAAATTGTATAACCCTCAAATTATTATTTTAAATGCAAACTTTAAAAAAATTACAAAAACAACTTAAAAATTCAATTTTAAAAAATCTAAGAAGAATTTTTCAACAATCTTTCTTAGCGCTCCCCTACACCATAAGAAGAATCGCCATGCAAAATTTCATCCCTTTAGGTCCAGTGGTTTGGTCTGTGCGTTGTATGTCAGTGAGTCAGTTACGGAACTATTTTATATATATAGATAAGCAGAAGGAGATAATAAGAAAAACATTGATGAAAATATTAAAGTTTCAGGTGAATAGCTGTACTTCTCTGGTTTAGTAAAGAGTAAAGTAAGCTGCTCTTTGAGGAACTCCGAACAAGATTTCTTATTATCTTCAACTACTGTATCTAAATTCTTTAACATAGATAAAATTAAGTCTACACAAGGATACGGGTTACTTTTGAGCTCATTTCGATGAATACCCCCAACTTCAGTCAAAATATTAAACAAAGCATTAATATTTTTTATTAATAAAGGAAATTTAAATTTATTCAAAAAACCAATTTCTTCACCTTTGTATGAAACACTTAATTCTAATTTTTCGTTCACCTGCACAGAATACAACAAAGAAACATTTGGAAAATCAATCTCTAGGTTTAAAAAGCATATGCTGTTTTCACGATAAACAACATCCCAGAATTTTGATACCTGAAAGGTCTTCAAACATTCCTTTAATCCTTCAGTTGTCTCAAATCCCCTTTGCTTTTCATATGTCTGACGGGTTTCCAAACTTTGCTTGATCGCTTCAATAATATTTTTTTCTTCTAGCTTCAATTTTCTTTCATCAGGACTTATTCTATTTGTTTCAGAGGTATTCATATATGATGGGTAATCTGGAAATAATGTTGGAGGGGCATCTTTCTTCAAATTAGGTTGATTTAACTCAACTGTAATTTTTTTCCCATTCTTTTCATCGAACAGTTCTTCGTGAGTCTCCCAACATGACACATCAAAATGACGCTCACTAACCTTAAAATTAAAGAATAGAAAAATACTCAGAAAAATAATGATAATAACGGTAGACAACAATATTTATAATATATACTAGCTATTTAATCCTTTTTTTTATTTGCCAAAATACTAGATTCTGTTAGCAGTTTTAATTATAACTTTAATCTTATTTTCAAAAAAATATTTTTACATATGCTGAACAAACACACCCTGGAATTCTTTGTAGGCTCAAAAGCTTTTCTTGATATTCGATGCAACCACACTTTTTGACGTTTTTCATCAGCTGGGAATCTAAACACCCTCACTCTGTTTTCTTTATAATAATTTCCTTTACAGTGAGTCACACAGCATTTATACGGCATAACTACTAAAAGACAAGTGACATTTATTTATATCTTCAAAATATTATTTAAAAAATTAAATGAATAGATACAGCACTGAAATAGTAGATAACAAATATGGATAGTAAATTCTAAAAAGCAATAATTTTTAAGATAATAAAAATGGACTAGATTTACTAAACTTTTTTCAAAACAATAAAATAAGAATCACTAAAGGTAAACATTTAAAATGCTCTCTCAACAATCTGACATCATACCTTAACACAAATTTGATTAACATTAAACTGAGATAATAAATTTACAATAATAAATTATGCTTAAACAACACTTTAAATAATTTTTCAACAGCCAATAATTCAAATATAAAGTAATAAAAGTTTATTTCCCAATTTTATAAAAGTAATGACGACAATTTTTACTAAACTTTTTTCAAAACAATAAAATAAGAATCACTAAAGGTAAACATTTAAAGTGCTCTCTCAACAATCTGACATCATACCTTAACACAACTTTTATTAACATTAAACAGAGATAATAAATTTACAATAATAAATTATGCTTAAACAACACTTTAAATAATTTTTCAACAGCCAATAACTCAAATATAATGTAATAAAAACTTAAATAATCCAACAGAGATAGATAAAAATAATACGAATATAGACAAAAAACAAACAGAAATCAAGCACTCTGGGCATCCACGCACCAATGGCAAGATTCTGTATAAGTGCCGGAACTGAACCATAAAACAACATAGAGGTAACCGACAGGTCTCGTCATCAGGGAGTCTAACCAAATCAGTTACCTCAAGGGGAACTTTCTGAATAGGATGCAGGTAAGCCCAAAAGACATCCCAAGGCCCCGAGTCCCCCAAGGAAGCAATAAGTCAAAAGAAAATGAAAAGACAAATACAACTTACAGTATGGGCTCAACGCACCTATGTGTTTGTCTTTTCATTTTCTTTTGACTTATTGCTTCCTTGGGGGACTCGGGGCCTTGGGATGTCTTTTGGGCTTACCTGCATCCTATTCAGAAAGTTCCCCTTGAGGTAACTGATTTGGTTAGGCTTCCGGATGACGAGACCTGTCGGTTACTTCTATGTTGTTTTATGGTTCAGTTCCGGCACTTATACAGAATCTTGCCGTTGGTGCGTGGATGCCCAGAGTGCTTGATTTCTGTTTGTTTTTGTCTATATTCGTATTATTTTTATCTATCTCTGTTGGATTATTTATTTGTATTTTTTTCATTATGGGGATATGAAGCTTCTGCGCTATCCTCTATTGAAAATGTTTTATGTTTTCTTTGCGCGATATGTTTTATGTTAAAGTGATTTAGCAGTCTATGCTTGAATTTTAATTTTTGTTTATTTGAATTGTTTATATTTTACGTAATAAAAGCTTATTTCCCAATTTTATAAAAGTAATGACGACAATTTTTTTCGTTTGTATAAAACATTCCTAATTTTTCTCGCGTAAAAATGGATTAGAAAATTTAAACAGTTCAATAAGAACTGGACTATTTGCCTACTCAAATCAATGTTTTCACATTCCGAAAGGAGAATTGCATATTTACAGTATTTTACGTAGTAATACAAAGTTATAGAGAAAATTTAAAGCAAAAGAAAACATATTAATAGTGCCTGAAGAAAATGTGTAATGGACAAACGTCCCATCTTCATACTATTTATAATTATTAATGACTGAGTTGAAACAGATAGCGCTATTCCTAACTGTTAGGCTTAAGACATATTCAAATAAACTGAACATACAAGTTCAATAATAATAATAATAATTAAAGAACAAAATCATTTTAAAAGCAATAATTATAGTTCTTAAAAGAAAAACTCAAATACTTACTTCTTTAAGTATTCCGTCTCAAAATCCTTTATAATTTCTTTAAAATCGTAAATGCACATCGACAGGCGACCGCGAGGTTTGTGTAGTCACTGCGGAGTACGCTCATACATTCGGAGGCGAAATGTTGTGAATTCAATCTCCTCGCCTCTGTGACGTCACAGGAGTTCGTCTGCTCAGCGCTTAGGCTTTGCTTTCTAGAGGGCAGTCGCCAGTCAGGCATTTTGAGGTCACATGAGAGGCGGCTTTCCGCTGAGAGTATGATCTGTTGCCCCTGCCTTCATTCATTGGTAGAGGGAGCTGCCATTCAAACTATACGACAAGCCTTTCTTCTCCGAAAAAAATCATGGTGCCGAGCGGTCAGTTTGAATTCAGTAGTTTCCGTTAGTTAAAACAAAGGGGTGTTCCGCAAAAATTAATTAAATGATTAGAAAATTATGTGAAAAGATTAGGAATGTCACTTAATGATTACAGAGTAAGTTTTTAAGTGAATTAAAGAGAAATTACAAAGATATTATAATTATTAGGTCAACTTAGAAAATACTTATGAAGTGATAACATATTTTGGTAGATGAGAAATTTCTCTTCTGTTTGCATAAGCTTCTGGGGAGCTAAAATTACAGACGACGACTTCCTCCCCTCTTTTTTAAGTGAAGAGTAAGTTTTTAAGTGAATTGAAGAGAAATTACAAAGATATTACAATTATTAGGTCAACTTAGAAAATACTTATGAAGTGAAAAATGTTAGAAATCATCATGACAGGATCTCTGGGTCCCCTCTCCGAAGTTTTAGGGAATTTTTAATTTATAATGTAATTTTCAAGCTAAAACTTTACTACATTATTTATATTAATCATAGTAATTTAATAAATTAAACTCTAGGAAGTTCTAAATAATTAACTAATTCATGACTTAAATTTTAAAATACAATCTTTTAAAATTTATCTTAACCTTATTCTTTAATCTTAATTCCTACACAATCAATTTCAAATTTGCTATGTCTCATCTTTTTTTTTCCTTTTTTTTATTATTTATCATACTTGTTGAATCAATCTCAAAATGAATAGAGTGCCCGTAATTTTCTTACCGAGCCTATAGCTCTCTCGGGTACTTCATGAGCTTAGATGGTCTATTGTCTATATCACAACACAGCTATAGTGTGCATCGCGTTTAAAAATAAAAATCATACCCGTTTGAAATAAACTTTCTTTTAGCTTAAATATTTTTGTCTCAGAGCAAATCCTTTGGATTTGCTCATTTCGTATTTTTAGAACTCACGGATTCTGAACCTTAGCTCTCTATCCAATCACTTTTCTCTATTCTCTCTCAACTTGACAATTGAAATCCAGCTTACAGACAGCCATTGACTCCACCCCCACCAGCGTATCAACTCGAAGATCCAGGAGACATCTAATCAGAACTGCCCATTTTCACCCTCCTAGTACTGACCAGAAGACTCATTGCTTCACTTTTTGTGTTGCATTTCCAAAACTTTTGACGATTCTCAACAAACTTTTTCTATTTTCTGAGGAAATTCAGCTCTTCGATGTTAAAATTTATGAAATATCTGTGTTTGAAGGCGTTGGCCTAGGAAACTCAGTTAATCATTTTGTCCTATGGTCCTATGGTTTGAAATAAATGCTTGAAAATTAAGCAATTGCAAATATGTTTACAACCAACACTTAACATTACTGCAATTGGATGTGATGGAACTGCGGTGAACACTGTATTGAATAAAGGCGTGATTCCTTTATTGGAAAAGGAATTAAGAAGGCTACTACAGTGGTTGATTCGTCTATTTCATGGAAATTAACTGCTCCTACGTCCTAACTAAAGATCCAAATGAATTTGGGGGAGAAATAGGTAAACAACTAAAAAACTGCTATGAACTTCCAGTGATTGAGTTTTCACCTATTGAAAATGACATTCCATTACTATAAATTAAGGATGATTTAAGTGTAGACCCAAAATATTTGTTAGAAATGTGTAATGCAATCTCGGTTGAAAGGTGCTCTTCTGTTTAGCCATGAGAAAACCAGGAAACCTTTGTCATTCATGATGGCGTACATTAGCAAACCGAATACTTCCCTTGTATGCGGGAACAGAATGTACTGCAAAAAATCTGCGAATACTGACTGAGTACATTTTGTAAGTTTATGCACCTGTTTGGTTTAACATAAAGCCATTGATCGAAGAACTTGTAGAAACTTGTAAGCTATTCACGTTACGTCCATCAGACTCTTAAAAATGTGATTGACTCAGTCATTCAAAGAAATGCATACTTTGCTGCTTCTGAAAATATCCTTCTATGTATGATATCAGATGATCGCAGTCACGTAAAAGAGCTTGGATTACGCTGGATTCTAAAAGCAAGGACTGAAAATGAAGGGGGCATCAGAAAGTTTTTAATACAACGTATAAACTTTGATGCCAATGATTATATTGATATGATTGAACGGAATGGTGTTAAAGTAACAGAACAAGGCATATTTCTGATAACAAACTAAAGCAGTTTATAAAGGAAGCAAAAGCATCTGATTATGAGAGTCGTATTGACTTCAGTAATTTTCCATGTCACACACAAGCAGTAGAAAGGATTGTTAAATTCTCCGAAAAAAATCATGGCGCCGAGCGGTCAGTTTGAATTCAGTAGTTTCCGTTAGTTAAAACAAAGGGGTGTTCCTCAAAAATTAATTAAACGATTAGAAAATTATGTGAAAAGATTAGGAATGACACTTAATGATTACAGAGTAAGTTTTTAAGTGAATTAAAGAGAAATTACAAAGATATTATAATTATTAGGTCAACTTAGAAAATACTTATGAAGTGATAACATATTTTGGTAGCTGAGAAATTTCTCTTCTGTTTGCATAAGCTTCTGGGGAGCTAAAATTACAGACGACGACTTCCTCCCCTCTTTTTTAAGTGAAGAGTAAGTTTTTAAGTGAATTGAAGAGAAATTACAAAGATATTACAATTATTTGGTCAACTTAGAAAATACTTATGAAGTGAAAAAAGTTAGAAATCATCATGACAGGATCTCTGGGTCCCCTCTCCGAAGTTTTAGGGAATTTTTAATTTATAATGTAATTTTCAAGCTAAAACTTTACTACATTATTTATATTAATCATAGTAATTTAATAAATTAAACTCTAGGAAGTTCTAAATAATTAACTAATTCATGGCTTAAACTTTAAAATACAATCTTTTAAAATTCATCTTAACCTTATTCTTTAATCTTAATTACCGAGCTTTAATCTTAATTACCAATCTTAATTACCGTCGTTACCGAGTCATCCTTCTCCATCCGCGGCACTTCTGCGAGAGTTGCATTGACAAAAACAAAATACACTCTCAAAAGATAACGCCAAAATTTGAAACAACAGCAAAAAATAATAATTCAATGTGTCAGTGAAATAAGTAATGGAAACCATGTGTGATTACTATGGACTTTTGAGAAACATGAATGTTTTTTTCAAAATAACGTTTAACATCCCCAATCTCAAATAACTTGCTAATCTTATGCACAGTAAGTGTGGATTTAAATGTTCTTCTACACCCATTTTTGATTATATTTCTAAATCTGAAAAAGTTATATCTCTCAATCAGGCAGATGAGACTGAACTAAAGCGAGTTGCTCACGGCTCTAACTTAACTAGCATTAATGATCGAATCCCTCTCTCAAATCAATTTTCTATCCTTGAGGCGGAAATTGTCATAATGGAGGATTGCAGAGGTGAAGAAATTCCAATTAAGCGCGAACCCAAATCTGAGCCTTTTTTTTAAATGGCGGAACGATACAAAGATACCCTCAACAAAATTTACAACCTAGTCAAAATTCAATTCCCCAAAACAATTTCACGAAACTTTGTCAAAATCTTATATGAAAACATTGAATAATATTGGACCTTTCAAAGATACTTAATTAATTCACGCATTGGATTTTTTTTAAAATTCCAAAACCGACACTTAAAATCCTTTTTAAGGGAATCCCTATCTGCACTTTGGCTGTGGAAGTCGAAGGCGAATTAATTACTTTAGGCTTTAGGATCGCCATTGCTGGCAATTATACTCCCAATTTTAGCGTCACTGTAAACACTGGTAACCAGTTTGGTACCAATCACACTTCCAATACTCTTCCATACAGCCAAGCTCTGAAAAATAATCTAAATCTGTCATCTAGCGAACCTATTCAAAATTTACAACCCAACAATATTTAATCTATGGGAAACCTAGATGATACACTAATAAACTTATCAAAATCTGCGATGTGTTAGCTGAAATTAAAAATTTATGTCCCGACCTTAATATTTAAAATTTGCGCAGTCCATTAATTGTCCACAGGTTAATTCATTGGTTTCTGCTGCTGCACCTAAGTGTTTTAACATTTTTCATTCGTTTTTCTGTTCATGCCCGGCAATTTCTTCTTACTTAAGTTTTACACTTAACACTGCGTTTATCAGTCAATGCTGGTGTGTAGCGTTCGCTTTTGCTTCCTGTGCTTTCGCCCTGGATTCGATCCCGAACGGTGCATTTCTGTTCTCTGTACTCGCGGATGTTCAGACCTGCCAATTTAATTTATTAAATATAACTTACTTATTATTTTAAACTTAATTGCCTTCTTTTTTATTTCTAACATTTATTTAAACTAATTTTTTGGCTTTTTTTCTTATTGTAAATATTATTTCTTGTATCCTGGCTCAATTACAAAAAAACAATATAATATATTCTTCAATGTACGTACTGAGGATAAAGGGTCTGTGATCTTATTTCGTGTGTCATGAACTCTACTGTCTATGTCTCTGACATTACATTACATTAATATTTTTCTAAATATGTGTGATTTGTTTGTTTTAACTAAGGTCTGTTAATTTAAAATTCTTTTTCTTTCATTCAAATGTGTATTATAAGAATATGTTGCTGTAAAATTAATACGATGAAATTCGCGAAATTCTACAAAATCAGTTGTTTTATAATGGCATCTAACAATTAGAAATACTTAGAATATGTACGTTTCCTGTAAAAATATCATATTTTGAATATTTTATCTATAAATATATATATATCATTATTTTAATACACTATAAAAGAAATTTTAAAAAATACAAATTTTACCACTATTTCCTCTCTTTTAAATAAAGAGTTTTGCAACAAGGACCCATTTTTAAGTAGATATTTAATTTCTCCAGTAATATATAAAAATAAACAATGAAACTAATTTTCATCTGTTTTTATAAGCTTCTAGGGAGTTAAAAACACACACACATAATACAATCATATAATACAATCTTTACATGCAAGTAAAATTATGTGAATTTTCACATAATACAATCATACAATTTCACATAATACTTCTCACATAGTACAATCTTTACATATGTAGTAGAGTTAATGGGGTGGTCGTGATTTAGTATAGTAGTAGGCAGTGATACCATTACTCTGAATTCTAAACAATACATTGATTTATTAACATAACAATATATGAATACACATTCAATTATATTACTGATAATTATCAACCTAAAGAAACACTCATTATATCTAGGGATTATTTAATTTTACTATTTCAATTATTTAAATTGATTTCAATCTCAGTATGCAATATATATATATATATTATTTCTTAACTTCCGCCTATATTATAAGACTCGGATATTTATAGACTTTTTGGCAATAGGTAATGAAAGGTTACCTCCATTTTTTGCAGACTGCAGAGGGAAACATTGGCCGGCGTATTCACTTGCATCGATTGTGGTATCTTACATCGGGATTCACTTTTCACTGGAGAATGCAGTCATCAGAATCGCTATATGGCGCGGGAAGAGGCGGACTTTAACGGCAGGATCGGTTCTCCATCTTTGGCTTGTAGGGGTCAGGCAATCTATCTTGGTTCCGCAGCTCAACTATTCTCCTCTCATCGGTAGCTAGCAGGGGTCAGGCAATCTATCTTGGCTCCGACGCTCCTCTATGCTCCTCTCATCGCTAGCTTGCAGGGGTCAGGCAATCTCTCTCGGCTCCACTATTCATCTATTCTCCTCTCATCGTTGGCTTGCAGGCTTGTAGCGATGCGCTAAGTCTGGGCGCAATCTCCCATATACTCTTTTAAACTTCTCGATTACGAGGCTACTACTTCATAGCTGTGTGTTGAGTCTGAGCGCCAAAATCAATCATATCATTTTTTTAATATTCTCACTCACTCTATTTTTTATCTGCTCAACCTTTTTCATTTTCATTCGTCACTCATGTTCAACCTTTTCTCTCACTTCCACTTCGATTCGCTAATTTTTACCACCTAATTATTTCTTTAAACCGTTCAGAGTGAGAGGCGTTTCATATTAAAACAATTCCGCATTCGACTCACCCCTGCCTTTCTAGGGATCATGCTTTCCCAGAACATCTGCTATGTGTGGGGTCATCTTCTCTTTGCCAACAATTCCCTTTTCACCTCAATGTCCCCTCCATGTAGCCCCTTCGCTGTTTCGTCTCTTAATTGTTGCTTTTCAATTCTTTCTTCTTCATCCGGTCTTTTGTACAACAGGCGGCATTTCACTTTTTTCATTTTACCCCCTTTTTTTCGATTTAATTGGCTTGTCTGCACTTTTCGAACTTCTAACTTACAGTATCCCCACGGCATTCTTCTTGTATCGTCTGGCGTCATTTCACTGTTTCATTTTCCGTCCCGTTTGTTCGCCTTAATTGGTTTGTCTGCACCTTTTCAATTTTTTTCTTATATGTCGTAATCCACGACATTTTTCCCCCTCCTTTTAGGAAAAAAAATTATTGCTCTCATTGCATCCTCCATCTATCAAATTATCCGTCCTTTGCCTTATAAAATTTTCTGCCAACTTTCAGTCATACCCCTTTAGATGCTCCTTTTCTCTTAGTGTAGGACCAACAAATATTTCGCAAAATTGCGTACTGATATGATCTTAAAATATTATTACTAATACCTCAACATTACATTAAAACGATACCTGATTTATTCCATTATATTACTCATTAATATAATATGACATATATAATACAATACATAATTATTTCATTATTAACATTGTTCGTTGAATACACATAAATATAATACATCAATCACAATAACACCAAAACACCAACTCTTTGCCATATAGTAGATATGAATATTGGCAGCATACATATTTAAATTTTATGATTATACCAAACTGTAATTTATGTCTGGTATCGTGTACCAGTCACCTCATTTAGCTCTTATAGTGTTCATGAGCGTAATTTTTTTTAATAGTTCTGGGTCTTCATGAAAGTTCTTTACGGACATCAGTATATCTGTCTATAAGAGTTCTATGTATGCAATATATTATACAATAATACCTTTTATACCACTGCCAAAAGTCTTTCGTTATCCCTGTCATATATAGTTCTATTGATATTTATTTAATTATTCATTAACACATCAAGTTTTAAGCATAATTGCAACAGTACATGTACGTAGCATGCAATTCATTTTCTGTCTTTTCTAAAATGCCTGTAAACGAAGCTTCACTGCCTAGCATCTACAATCGCCTCCCTAAAGGAGAATCCCAAATACGCATATGTTTACACTACCTTTCACCTGTCCCCTAGTAACCATAGTAATGAACCCTAAATGTTTCCATAGTAACGAACGGTACTTTCTTCTTTATCGCGCGGATGCCGTTAAGTGTACTTCGGCAACCTGTTTACCTGTGTGCCGAGATTTTTTTTTTTGTACCTTGACACCTGTTTGCGACACCTGAATTCCCTGGTTCTTTTGTGAATTGACCACCTGCGGAATGTTTCACTTGGGTATTCCTTGCCTAGAATTTGGCAACAGGTAAATTTAATTTCGCGGCGTTCGTTTGCACGTACTAATTTTACGTTCTCGTGAATAAAATTTCTTAATATTAGAAATTTGAAATTCTATTACCTAATAGATTTTTCTGCCCTAATGCACATGAATTGCAATCTATTTTTTGCCCTAATGCACCAGGTATTTTATTCTTATCTGCCTTCATTTATCTAATTCCCACGTGGATTCATGGATTACCCAATATTCAGGTATTTGCTTTAATTTCTTTAACATTACCGTGCTAATAATTTGCCATTAATTACTATTATTATTACTATTATTATTATTTTTGAAATTTATTTGTTGATCGTCTTTGATTCTAATTTCAACCATATTTAACTAATATCTTCTTAGTTGCTTAATTGGTTATGAATTTATGCTTGCCGTAGTATTTCAATATGCATTATTATTCCTACTATCATCAATGTTACTTTAGTTTATTTATTTATTTACACTCATGGACAAAAAAATTAGCGCACCAAGAAATAATTGCGGGATCGTAACGAAACTTGCAATGAAGGTACATGTCGGGGAGATATGCAAATGATTAGAAATGCAGCGTGATTGCGCATTACGTATAGCCGGTAGAGGGCGTTGAACATCGTACTCTGTGGAGTATAAAACAGGTAACCAAAGCTTCTTTGAGTGTGCTGAATCATTTACAAAGGAAGAGCTGAGATAGACATGCCATTACGCCGTGTTCGAAGACAATATAAGCAGTTGTCGCAGTTTGAGAGGGGGAGAATCGTCGGGATGATGGAAGCTGGGTGGTCAGCTAGGCGAGTAGCTCGTCAATTAGGCCGCTCTGATTGTGTTGTGAGAAGGTGTTGGGACCAGTGGACCCGAGAGATGTCATGTACACGAAGACCAGGCTTAGGACGCCCTCGACAGACCAGTCGTCGAGAAGACCGCCACATCGTAAGAAATGCACGCGTACAGCCAACTGCTTCATCGGCCGCCATCCAGGCACAGGTAGCACCTTCACTAGGGACCTCTGTGTCTTCTCGAACCATACGAAGGCGCCTGGCTGAAGGACAGTTGGTATCGCGGCGCCCTTTATGTGTGCTGCCCTTGACGCCCACCCATCGACGCCTCCGTTTAAAGTTTTGCCGCTCACGAGGAAACTGGACTGCAGCGGAATGGAACCAGGTCGTCTTTAGCGACGAATCCAGATTCAATCTCGGCAGTGATGACAATCGTGTTCGTGTGTGGAGAGCCCGTGGTAAACGCTTCAATCCTGCCTTTGCTGTACAGCGACACATCGCTCCCACAGCTGGTGTGATGGTATGGGGTGCCATTGCCCACAATACACGGTCACCCCTAGTATTGTGCCGTGGCACCATGACAGCCCAGCGGTATGTTCATGAAATCCTGCAACCACATGTGTTGCCACTCATGCAACGGCTCCCAGGAGCCATTTTTCAACAAGATAATGCTCGGCCTCATACGGCAAGGGTGTCACAAGACTGTCTCCGCACTGTTACTACCCTTCCTTGGCCTGCCCGATCCCCAGATTTGCCTCCAATCGAGCATATCTGGGATCATTTGGGACGACGAGTTCGGCATCCCACGAGTTTGAACGAACTAGAGGCAAGGTTACAGCAAATATGGAACGAAATGTCTCAAGACATCATACAGAACTTGTATGACTCAATGCCCGATCGTATCGCATCGTGCATTCGCTCTAGAGGGGGTCCAACGGAGTATTAACTCCTCCGTTCTTTTGCCTTTTTCTCTTAAATAAATTATCCTTTTACTTTGATTTTTTTATCATTTATTTATATCAAAGTAGTCATTACGTATGTAAAATTTCGTTTCATTTTGACGACTCCTTCTTGGTGCGCTAATTTTTTTGTCCATGAGTGTATATTTATCTTATTTTTTATTTTATTTCGCCCATTATATTATCTTAATTATTCCTCGTCGTATCTAATTATGACTTATCTATCGTTTCTAACCTCTCTCACACCTTTACCTATTTAAGCAGTTCCTGTCGATCGAACAGTTGTTATTCTTTGTGTATTTCAATCTAACTTCAATCATCACATTTCGCATTTCAACATTACCCCATCTATGCCGATATTTGGTTATTAATTTGATAATTACGTAATCTTTATTTATTTATTTTTCACCTTAATTATATCTCACCCTTTCATAATTCTCATTTCTTATTCATCTAGCCATGTTTATCTTTTCTTTCGTATATCTCCTATACCCATCGCTCTCAATTATTACCTTTTATTTTCTATCCTGTAGCTCATTTAAATTTTTTCAGCCGTATTTTTCCATCGATATCCCTTTTCTTTAATCATCTTCAGCAGCCTTGCTAATAGTGTGTTAATTTGTGTATTGGGGAATTATTGTTACTTTATCTACGGATCTTTTAACTGTTTAATTGCTCAATTATTTATTATCACTAGATTATTCTTGTGTGTGTGTTTTTCTCTTTTTTTATTATTATTTATTTATATGAATACCTACATGTATTTAATTATTTAATAGTGTGTTCTGATTACCTTACTTAAATTTATTTTAATTATTGTGTGCGGTGATTTTATAAATCTCAATAATGTGTTTCTATCATTGTAAATTCGTATGATTTCAAACTTCACATTTAATCGCTTATTTAATGACTTGATTGAATTTAATCGTCGCAAACTAACGATCTCCCCCACCATGAATTCGTCATTCTTGTACCGTTGATTTACATTATTACTTCTACGTGTCCCAGTATTAATATTCTCATGCGCTATCCAATAATCGCGAGTTTTCTGCATACTTCTTTGTTTATTTCTCGTTGTCCTTCTCTGGTATTGATTTTGCGGTGAATTTTCCATATTCCTTCTATCATAATAATTCTTTCTACCCACATTTCTATTATTCTGTAATCTGCTTTTTCGTTTATCTGTTTTAACTGCCTGTTGATAATCCATCATCGCCACAACTGTATTGACATAAACTGCGTTAACCTCTCCCGGCACATTTTGTTGGCTAACATCCTGTACTTGTCTTTCCATATCCGACTCTTACTATTTTGGAGTAATTACCTTGCCGTCCCTTTTTAGCACGCTCTTGTGGTCTATTTTCAGTATCCGTATTTTCTTTAAATTGAGTAACTTTGGCGCCCTCTTTAAAATTGTCATCTTTCTCATCTGCTCCGTAACTGTCATTTTTCTCACATGCCTCACAAAATTTTATCTGTTGAACTGTTTGTGTCGCCGCTAATTCTTCCCTTAAATTTTTATTGTCACACAATAGGGTATCCAAATTTTGTTGTATTTCGATCATTTGTGTTTGCAATTCTGTATTTTCGGATAATGTTTTTTGCAATTCTAACTCCTGACTGTGTTGTTTTTCTGTTTATATCGCATCTAACTCTGCCCTTAACCTTGTGTTCTCGCTACATTGAATGTTAATATCTTGCTCCATCGTAAACAACCGCCAGTGTAATTCTGTATTTTCAGATAATAAATTCTTGCAATTTTAATTCCTGATCTTGCTCTTTGTCTGTTATAAACGCCAATTGACTCTCCAATCTCCGAATTGTGGATTTTAATTTTTCTATCTCTGACAATTCCTCACTAAGCGTTACATTATGTATTCTTATTTCATTTCCCTTATCCTCTAAGAATTTTTTTTTCAAACTCTTAATATTTCCCGCTTTTTCATCACTTGCTACACTATTAATTTGTAAGTCATATTTTTGAACGTCTCTCTCACAATTTGTATGTTTTTCTCCCGTAATTTCCATCGCCTTTCTAACTGCATCTCTAAAATTTTCTATGTTTAATCGGCCTATCTCTAGTCTTATGTCGTCTCTCACTGCGTGTAGAAGTTTTGTTAACATTATTTTTTCCGTTTCGTTTTGTCCCTTATATTGGCGTCCAAAATAATCAAGAGTAACTTCTTCAATTTCGCGTGCTAAATTAGAAATAGTTTGTTTAGGCTTTTGCTTTATATTTTCAAACTTTTGTTGCTTCGCATACAACGCGTTTATGTTTTCCAAAGTGAATCCTGTCATGTTTTCATCTTTTATCTTTTCACTAATTGCCACGCTATTAATCATTGCATCATATTTTTGCTCATCACCGTTTATTGTTCCCGCAATTTCCTTTGCCATGTCGATCGCCTCTTGGAATGTTAGCGGCTGAAATGTCATTAATTCCTTTCTTATATCCTGCCGTATTGATTTTACAAATTTATCTAAGAGTACTCGGTCTAATTCCGGAGATTCAACCATCTTCAAATAGTCAATTACGACACCCTTAATGTGCTTTTCCACGTGAATTATATTTTGACCTGGTTTTTGCACGATTTTCTTAAATGCCGCATGATTTAATAATTCTTTCACGGTTCGCGCCGTTCTCTAAACGTAAATTATTCCTAACTTCAATATTATCTTCTAATTTATCATCTTTATACCACAAATACCCTATCCGCTCGTTCTCTACACTGCTTTATTCCCTCTTAACAATGCACCTTTGAAACTTTTACCTTGCGTATCTAAACTTCTATCATACTATGGCAATACCTTTAAAATTTCCCTTTTGTTACTAACTTAACACCCTTCAACATATAAGCAATACGTCGTAATTACTATTTCTCAATTTAACACTATACTGTTACACATTCATCATCAATCTCCTATCTAACATTCCTTATCTTAAATTATTATTCCACTCAGTGTAACTATTCCTACATTCCATATTCATAGCCATATTGCCTATTAATAGCCACCCTGTCATTCTGCTGTCTTAGTATCTCAATCCCATTATTCAATTCTTCCTCTCTTAATCCAAAATTATTTCTCATTCGCGCCATTGTCCTTTTTTTATACTACACTTAAATTAAATATCCTACTTTATTTACTTTTGTCAACGTACTGTTGCAATTTTATCCTAGCTTGCGTACTTTCACTACCTATCACACTATTATAATACCTAATACCTCATTATATCATTCAATATTCAATACATTCAACACTTATTACTCATTACACTTATCATTCATTGCATTATATGACTCAATACTCAATACTTATTCATCATTCAATACTTATTCAATACACTTATTATTCATTGCACTATATCACTCAATACTCAATGCTTATTCATCATTCAATACTTATTACTCAATGCACCTATTATTCATTACATTATATTATTCAATATTCACTACTTATTCATAATTCACAACTTATTCACTACTCTTATTATTCATTACACAATATTATTCACTATGCATTCTTAATTACTCAACATTTAATTACTTATCTTTAAGCAACACTGTTCAACACTAACTATTCCATTATCATCATTAACCACCATTTTTCTTTTATCATCAATCCTCCTAACTCAATATTCCAGTAAACCAATGTATTGTTCGAATCAGAGTATTAATTTTATCGTCATGGCATTACATGTATCACTGACAATTAGTTTTTCTCATAGCCGCAATAATCATATTTGTTTCGTCAAATCGGCACCATTATGTGGTAGATTTAATTAGGTGGTCGTGATTTAGTATAGTAGTAGTAGGCAATGATACCATTACTCTGAATTCTAAACAATACATTGATTTATTAACATACACATATATGATTACACATTCAATTATATTATTGATAATTATTAACCTAAAGAAACACTCATTATATCAAGGGATTATTTAATTATACCATTTAACTTATTTAAATTGATTTCATTCTCAGTGCGCAATATTATATTATTTCTTAACTTTAGCCTATATTATATGATTCGGGTATTTGTTGACTTTTGGCAAAAGGTAATGAAAGGTTACCTCCATTTTTGCAGACTGCAGAAGGGAAACATTCGTTGGCGTATTCATTTGCATCGATTGTGGTATCTTTCATCGGGATTCACTTTTCACTGCAGAATGCAGTCATCAAAATCACTGTATGGTGCGGGAAACGGCGGGCTTTAACGGCAGGATCGGTTCTCCATCTTTGGCTTGTAGGGGTCAGGCAATCTATCTTGGTTCCGCAGCTCAACTATTCTCCTCTCATTGGTAGCTAGCAGGGGTCAGGCAATCTATCTTGGCTCCGACGCTCCTCTATGCTCCTCTCATCGCTAGCTTGCAGGGGTCAGGCAATCTCTCTCGGCTCCACTATTCATCTATTCTCCTCTCATCGTTGGCTTGCAGGCTTATAGCGATGCGTTAAGTCTGGGCGCAATCTCCCATATACTCTTTTAAACTTCTCGCTTACGAGGCTACTACTTCATAGCTGTGTGTTGAGTCTGAGCGCCAAAATCAATCATATCATTTTTTTAATATTCTCACTCTCTCTATTTTTTATCTGCTCAACCTTTTTCATTTTCATTCGTCACTCATGTTCAACCTTTTCTCTCTCTTCCACTTCGATTCGCTAATTTTTACCACCTAATTATTTCTTTAAACCGTTCAGAGTGAGAGGCGTTTCATATTAAAACAATTCCGCATTCGACTCACCCCTGCCTTTCTAGGGATCATGTTTTCCCAGAACATCTGCTATGTGTGGGGTCATCTTCTCTTTGCCAACAATTCCCTTTTCACCTCAATGTCCCCTCCATGTAGCCCCTTCGCTGTTTCGTCTCTTAATTGTTGCTTTTCAATTCTTTCTTCTTCATCCGGTCTTTTGTACAACAGGCGGCATTTCACTTTTTTCATTTTACCCCCTCTTTTTCGATTTAATTGGCTTGTCTGCACTTTTCGAACTTCTAACTTACCGTATCCCCACGACATTCTTCTTGTATCGTCTGGCTTCATTTCACTGTTTCATTTTCCGTCCCGTTGTTCGCTTAATGGTTTGTCTGCACCTTTTCAATTTTTTTTCTTATATGTCGTAATCCACGACAACATACAAGGAAAATTATGGGAATTTAAAAGAAGTTTCACAAAAATGAAATAAATATTTTTTAAAAGTCTGTTTAATTTAATCTTCACCTTCCCTTTCAAATCCATAATTTTGATACAGATTTCTGTTACTTGTTGTTACGAATCGGAAGTCCAGTTCCGGGACGTGGGAGGAAAATAGGTTTCGGGTCGATTCCCATCCAACCGTCACCGGCCCTCAAATGGGTACACACTACGGGATCCCCCGTCGGAGATTTGTAAGTCACCCGGCAACGGTACGGATCATTTCCCCCGAGCCTATCGTTCTACCGGCGCCTCCAGCACCAGACCGTCAAGTTGCCGTCAGTCTTGTGTTTGTTGGGTATATATATAAAATGTAAAAAGTAAACAATAAAGATAAATAAAATTAAAATTCAAGCATAGACTGCTAAATCACTGTAACATAAAACTTATCCTGCAAAGAATCTAAAGAATGTTATCTATATCTGTTGGATTATTTATTTGGGTATATATATATAATATATATATATATATATATATATATATATATATATATAATTAATATTAATATATATATATATATATATATATATATATATATATATATATATATAGTGAAATTTCTCTGGCTGGCCACCCTTATTCAGCAGCTACCCCTCTAAAAGGCTGTATTTTGTTCAGAACCTGTATAGAGAATAATCTGCTTCTACCCTAACTTTGGGTATGTATATCTTGGAGTGGCATTCTAAATAATTTCATTAAAACACAGTTCTTACATAACAACAAAGATTATCTATATGTTTGCATATGCCAAGTGGCTTTTCAACATAAAGCATACGTACTACTAGTACGTGATATATATAGCATGCATACAAGGGAAATACAATTCAATATATTCACTTGTATAACTACTCATTCAAGAAAAATACACTATGCAATACTCACAGATACTTTGAAAGTCGACCATCAGTGCTGCCACGTAAACTTTGGGCCTAACAAGAACTCGCGTAGGTTTGAAGCAATCTAGCTATGCCTTCAGCGGCTGCTCGCAAAACTCCACTATTATTAAACCAGACACTAAGCCCAGCTCCAGCTCGATACTTTGTTTCGTCCACTCTACTCCTCCTTTCACTTAATCTCACTTCCTCAACACTTCGTCGACCTTAATCTAGCTGCTTGGTATTTATACCAACCGCGTATGCCGCAATTAGCATAACTGAAGCGGCTTCTTTAACTTTATTCACCTAAAAGTTCGATTATTGTCAATCGAATCTTATGTAAACCTTACACCTATTTAAGGGGATGGTGGACTTTCAAATTACCAAAAATCGAGCAAAAATTGGAATTTTTTTGGGGTGTGTATTAATATTTTAAAAACATGTAAATATTGGAATGAAATGCATTTAAAATGTGTAGTGAAAAGAAAAATGAAAAATTGGTGGCTTTAGAGTAGTAAGTATTAAAGGTAGATAAAAAATTATCTTTTAAATGACTTTTTCTCAAAATGAGAAATTCCAGATTTGCAAGTCTTTAAAATGCTCCTCGCGTCATAATTTTTGACGAAATTTTATGAAATTTATAATAAAGATTCCTGTAATACATCAAAATAAAGTTATGTATCATTTTAGGATTCGAGGTAATTTAGGTTATAAAAGTTTAACTTTAGTGTAGAAAAGTACAAAATTTCGCGAAAATTCAGAGTACAAGCATAAAAATATTTTCTAAAATTAACTATTCAACGAAAGTACAAAAAAATACATAACTTTGTTCAAAAAGTATTTTATAAGCAATATAAATGCAAAATTAAGGGGGAAAGTTTAAAATTGAGTCGCAAGGAGCATTTTAAAGAAGGGTAATTTAATTTAAATTTTTTAATTATAAAATATTTTTTAAAAATATTTATAAAATTTATAAGGTGTTTAATATTATTATACTTTAATGAATATATATACAAAATTTCATATCTCTGTGGTAAAAATTTCAAAAATCGTTTTGAAAGGTCCACTATCCCCTTAAGACTTAATAGACCCAATGTTAGTGAAGAAACATCTTTTCGATGGCCACCACTCAAAACGGCCATTTTTTTAGAACCAAGACTGGACGCCATAAAGAAGTTTCATTGTATATATAAATAAATAAATAAATAAATAAATATATATATATATATATATAGTACAAAAGACATTGTAACTAATAATTTAAAAAAAAGGGATTTTTAAAACTAGAAGCTTAAGACTAACTGTTAGAGAATGTCCTTACCAAATACAGTCTCAATTCTTTTTTTTCATTCAATCCTACATAATAGGTTTTTAAAAACGCCCATCGAAAATACAAGTCATTGAACGCAGAAAAGCAGAGGTGAAAATTTGATTTAACTCCTATTAGAAAAATCGACTATCCGAATCAATGACAAATGAAAAATTTGAAAAAAAAGGAGACATATCCTTTTTTCCAGTTTTAACAGTTTTTGGGACTAAAAGAATTACAATTGTACACGTTTTCTAAGATTTTTATATTTTCTCTTCGAAAGGCTACGTTTCCCGGTTATCCGAGCACTTTGGAGTTCAAATCCGATATAAAAGCATTACGAAAGAGAGGGGGGGAAATGGTTTTTTTCCAAGTTCGGCTAACTTATTCGGTAAGTTGTAAGACGACGGATGGTCCTGAAATGTGATGAGGATTAAGAAAGCTTATGAAGATTAGATCTGACGTTGCTTTCACAGCTGTTCCGCCTGTACACTTTTCTGGGTCTTCATTAACTGTCCTTTCGGGTTTTCCTGAAGTCCCAAATTTAGTGCTAGAAGTCCCTTCTAGAATCAAAAAGCTCATAAAAGTTATCATAGAAATTTCATAAGTTTATTTAAAATGTTATTGAAATATTTGTGAACAATAAACATTTAAGATTTTATTTAGAAACAAGATATCTGTAGAATTGGGGCATGGGAAAGAG
This sequence comes from Dolomedes plantarius, assembly GCA_907164885.2. Taxonomy (NCBI): domain Eukaryota; kingdom Metazoa; phylum Arthropoda; class Arachnida; order Araneae; family Dolomedidae; genus Dolomedes; species Dolomedes plantarius. Next base: position 81,793,998 of record OU015494.1, on the reverse strand, counting down.
ACCCTGCTTGTGATCTTCTCAAATAATTTCGAACTATGAAATTTAATGTGAAATGTTCGATTTATGTTCAGATTGTTTTGTTGGGAATATTGAGCTGGTCTCTAAAGATAAATAAAAATTTACTTAGGGTTAATTTTCTATGTAAGAAAGAGCACATTTTAAAAAATTATTTTCAAACAGACAACGGTAGTTGATATGAAAAGAATTTTAACTGTAATCTGTCATATATTGTGTTGTTGTACCTAGTATTCATTCATTTAAATATTGATTTGTCAACAATGAACGTTGTTAATTTTTTACCAACCTAAATGTATAATCCAAAGATTCACAGCTATAAGTTGTTCCAGAAATAGTCATTTCACATGCTTCTTAATTTAATTTGGGTTTTATTTTAATCAGTCTCAAATTACCAAAATTCTGTAGGAGAGCTGTAAAGAAAGTGATGAGGAGACACGGTTTGTCCATCCCTGGTATACTGTTTTTAATTATTTATTCTTTAAAAAATTATAAAAATATTACAGAGATATTTTTATTGGAGAGTGTGCAGAACAAGATTTATTCTTTTGATTCCATCTTTCAAAACTAATTTATTATCCTTATTTTTCTTGTTGATCAGTCCAGTTAATTAACATGTCTGCAACTTGTCAGCCTCCCTATATCTCTGTTTGTACAGTGTCATAAAATGTTATTGTAAGCTTTAGGTTTTTTATTAAATTATTCCGAAAAATTTTATGTACATTTCACCGGTGTATGTGACATTAGATTTTTGATAAACATTTTCTCCTTACATTTGAAAGCTGTGTACTTTCCTCTGTGACATTTGTGATAACAAAAAACTGCATTTAAAAAACAATTTTGGTTATAGTGACAATTAAGTTTAAAAATAATAATATTTGTTTAAAATTAATAAAATTGTCCAAGATAACAGATATTATGGGGCAATAACTTTCTGAAAGTTCTAAAAGAGGGAAATTTTTTTCATCTAAAAGGTCATTTCATTAGATTAAATATTTGCATTGAAGTACTTGAGATATGTTATATTACAGTTTTATAATACAAAAAATAACGTGAAGTTGATTAACTATTTTTGTACACAGAATGATTGAAATCCTTTTTTATTTATCTTTAATTTCTGATAAATGTGTAAAATGAAATATGAATGGAAGGTGTGAGATTTATAACGTATATTTATAAAATGTATGCTATCTATATGTATGTTTTCTATTTTTATGTGCATCAATTTTATGTTAATGTTTTTAATAAAGTTTATTAATTGAATAAATACTTCTCGAAATTTCATTCCAGTCGATGAAGCATACATAAGTGTGATAAAAGCCTGTGCTCAGATGGCAAAATGTTATTAGAAACTTTCCTTTAAAAAAATTGAGTTTTTCACATTCCGAATTCTCGTTCGCCGATATTTTCTATCTACTGTAACTACTTTAAGTAATAGCCAACTATTTTTCTGAAACCTTGGTACCACGTTTGCTCATGTAAAACAAATTACTGATTTTTCCTGACATCTTGAATCTTATAATTGCTTTCACGTAAATTTCTTATAACATTTTGCATCTGAGCAGAGAAGTGTTCCCTCAGAATGCCCTCGTGTCGTATCGGGAACATGTGACCCTCGGGCCGTATGTTGTGTAGGCCTGCGATACACTATTCATTCCTCTTCAGTAGTTTAAAAAAAGGCTAAGAATGGGCAAAATTTGGTGACTCATCACACTGTCAGTCTAAATTAGGTAAAGACAGATGGGTAGAAGAAATAAGAGTTGTGCAATCATATATTGCAATGTGTTACTCTGTTGTATGGGTATTTATGCATATGTGTTTGAAGGATAAGCCGACAATGCGTCTGTATTTCACAGAAATCGTTTACAGATAGTGTACTAGGTATTAAAAGCTATTATCGGAAAAGGACGTGACGAAATCAAGCTATAATGAAGTAAAATTGCAGGGAAAGGGTGCTAAAAATACTCACTCGAAGTAGAAGTCATAATGTCTGTAAGAGTTCTATTTGCACTACTTCCAGACACATGATGGCCGAATGGCTAAGACGCTGGCAATTGGTACTAGAATCTGAGGTTCGAGTTCCACTCGTTCCAGGGGCGTTTGTAGTCGTTCAGAATTGGCTTTAAGCTGACGAAACCAAATTGAGATTTTTAAAATTTTTTTAATTTCTGTTTCTGGTTAAAATTATTCGTTTTAAAATATAATTTGCCCTACTTGGAGTTTTATACGCTTTAAGAATTAATAATGGATGATGAAGGACTGCTATAAATGATGTATAGTGTTTGAGGGAAAAAAAACCCTGAATGTTAAATTTGTATGTCAGAAAAAACTACGTTCAACATCAATGAATTAAAACGACTTGAAAAATAAAATGGTATTCTATACGCTTTCAGCCGCTTTTAGTCGGTAAGTTGGTTTTTACCCTCCTAGTGTTACGGCAGACATTTCACTTATTGATTTTAAGTACATCCTTGAATAAGAACGTGCGATGACCCTTCTGTTACTGCGAAACAGGAGAAAATATGCATCTCTCGCCTAACTGATACAAATATCGGTTTATGGCTGTTTTCAGGTACATGCGGATTCCCCCCGTAATTGTCTGTTAATCCTAATAGTGCTTTTTTCGGTCAACTCGCGCTGCAATCTCTTCCCTTCTTTCCTGAAATTATTAAGTTTCATCTTCAAAATATGTATTTTGTAACAACAGAGTAGAGTTAATTGCATTCTATGCATAATGATATTTTCTTGTGATTCTACCTGTTTTTTTTTATTATACTCGGTGTTTATGGCTGATTAATTTCCTGTGTTGTAAAGATATAGATGGAAGAAGTGTCAAATAATTTATAAAATCTATGTAATTCGAGTATAAAGTTGAATGAAGGGAAATATTGGTAGAAATATTGTTATTTGATCTAATAAAGGAAAAACTTCAGTATCTGCAAGAGAATTTTATAAATTATTAATGTTATATTTATTTTTATTTATTTATTTTATGAATATTGTCTTAATAGTTGTATCATAACCTCATTATTTGATTAACATGGAAGTACAATTTTTTGTGGAAGTACTTTAATCAAGTATTACATAAAGAAAGAATGCTTTTTGTAAACTGCATTCAGTATTGCTGCACTGTTATTATTAATAAAGAAATAATAAACCATTGCGTATTTTGATTTCTTCTAAATTTAAAAGGAATTCCTCTATGGTCATGATAACGTTTAGAGCAAACATACGCCAGTATTTTCTGACTGTGAAAGAATTACTTTACTGTTTAAAGGGAACAAAATAAATATCATCATCGCAATCTATTTTATTTATTTCTGAGACTAATCTGTCTTTAAATGGTAGCAATAAACAGATTATTAGGCTACATCCTAGCCGAAATTCGGGCCCTAAATAACTGTCTGAAACTCCGGCTCATCTTTATCTAGTACCCCCAGTTTTAAGCCACCTTTACTTAACATCATGTAACAGACAGTATTTTTTTAAGATGGAAGTTAGAATCGTTTGTTGAATAATAAGCAGAAAACTTCTTTGAATAATTTGCTTCGTTGCTCACAAGAGGGGTACTTGAAATTTTCCAAACTTATTGCCATGCACGTTGCGGAGTAAAGGTCATTTTTTTGTATTTTCCCATAGATTTTGAAGTTCCTGAACGTCCGCTATAATCCTAATCCTTCCCCGTTTTTACTTTACTGTTGCAACTAGTGAACTCTACACACGTTGGGAATTCATTTTACCAGTTTGCTGGATCCTATATATTTTCAAAGCTCGAGTTCGTGTATCCTGTGTATTTACGAATAATACAGACAAAAAAGCTTCTCATTGTTTAAGTCAAGTCATAGGCTTGAGCTTTCCAATAAAACCACTTTATTTTTCAGCCATATTATATCCTCATGAATTCTTCGTTAAGTACATGCAGCACATAAAAAGAGCCTCTATACCTTCCTACGAACAAAATGATTTTACAATGAAGTTGATCTCTCTGAATCATGAAGGTTTTAGAAATTAGACTTCAATTATGGCAATAGTGTATAGTACTTAAATCATTTTAATAGTTTAACTATGGCAATGAAAGTCGCAATAATAGATGCTCTGATAGAATTGAATATTTGTTATGGATTGTATGATCATTGCGTAAATATTTCACTTATATTTTGTATAAGTATATGAGGAATGTCATTCGAAATAACTCTTCCTTACAATGCCAAAGTTGTCCTATTAGTTTAAATACCTGCCTCACGTTTTGGAGACACTACTTGGTCTCAAGCCCCGTGCAGTCAATCGTTACACTGGAACCCGATTTTGGGACAAAACAATTATGCGCATGTATTCATAACTTTCTACAACAAGTTAAAGGGGAAAAGCCTTTGAAAATAAATAAACAGAAATATATTCGGGCCAACACTATGTTACACCTCGTTAGCCTCACATTCAAACTATAAAAGTAACTCCTTTAGATCTAAAAAAATGTGTCAAAAAAAGGGCATTTGCTTTAAAACCCATTTCTTCTTCCATTCATTACCATGAAAATAGTCCGGGAGAACTTATAAATCCACTCGTGCATGTTTCTAAGTACTTTGTCGATGAAATTGGTTTCTAGAACGCACACACTGTATCAACATGAACATGCGTCTCGGCAAGATCAAGGCGAATGATTAACTAACTGCTTTGACCATTCGCCCATCGCTAGGCGCTGAAGGCTTATTATAAAGATTATATTATTGGATTCTCGACTTAAAACTCCTTGGAATCATTAACACGATCATTATGTCTAGACAATCTAATTAAGAAAAATGATTCACCACCCGAAAAAGATTGTCTATGATAGCATGTAATGATTAATTCAACTACTTACCCTTAATGTTCTGTATATGAGCTCATTATGCACATTTTGAATCAATTTATATACAGAAACGTATTAATATTTCCGGGCAGTTCAATTCATAATTTAGTAAATATGCTTCTCAAACAATACATAGACACACTTAATTATCCCATGAAAGAATTAATCAATGATAGACTGCCACAATTATCAAAAACAACCTTTGTATTTCCGTTACATATTCTTAGTTTTTCTCTTCTTTTCTGTTCTCAGCATAGGCAAAATTTTGGATTGGATTTTTTTTCAATCTTTTCAGTTAGGTTGTTGTTGTTGTTGTTGTTGTTGTTTCTAATGCCCCCGAGCCTGATTGATTGGTTTGGGGTGTTACGGTCACTTTTTGCTACACGAGGGCTAATAAGACCGAGATCCGCTGCTTAAATCCGATTCCGAACGGCTACAAATGTCCATGCCAAGAGGGGGACTCGAACCCACGGACTCAGATACCGAGTGCCAGCGCCCTGGCCATTCGGCCATCATCCGGCAACCCCCTAGCAGGAAGTATTCCAGACCAGGTCCATATAAGTTAGAGGGCTGAGGGGTGCGGCTCCGGAGTATATTGGCACCACAAGGGTCCGAGTTCGGTTTAGCCATGTGTCACCTCAATTTCGACTGAGCATCCGCAGGGGTGGCATCTGGTGAAATCGTACCCTATCCCACCCTCTCTGACCTCATAGAGGGACTTTCCGGTCTATGAATTTAACGTACCTACATCCGACCTAGACACGGAGGTATTTAATGGTGCTTGTCGGGATTCGATCCGAGCATACTCAGCACCGAAAGCCGACGTGCTACCACTAGGACACCTCTGGCCCTTTTCAGTTAGGTGATGGGGCAATAGTGGATTTTGCATGCTCTCAATATAATGCGCATTCTGGTTATTGATATTAAAACACAACTTTAAAACGTTTAAGAAAAGAACTCATTGACACTTATGAAAAAGCTGAAACGCAATGCCTCATCTTCCTTGCTTTTGTTGCTGCCCTTTTTCACCCGTTCAAGAGTGAAATAAATTTATATGGTAGCCTTGCAGATAAAGCTTGTTTCATCCGATAAAATTTAATACAAAGGTTGTTACCAAATACTTATTTCTAATTTTTCCTCCTATTTTCTGTATTCAACATAGGCAAAAAAAAACAAATTATAGGATTTTTTTATATTCTTTTCAGTTAGATAATGGACTTATGCAATAGTAGGTTCTGTTTGCTCTCAGTATAGTGAGCATTCTGGGTTTCAATATTATATTACAATTTTAAAACATTTAAGAAAAGTACTCATGAAAAAGTTATGAAAGAGCCTTATAAAAAAACACATATGAAAGTACCGAAACGCAATCCCTCCCCTGCTTTTGTATTTGCCCTATTTCACCCGTTCAAGAGTGAATAAATTTATATGGTAGCCTTAAAGGTAAAACTTGTTTTATCCTATAAAATTTAACGCAGAAGTTCTTACCAAATAATTCATGGTTAAATATTAAAACAAAGTGTAGTTACATTTTTCATGAGCTTGGAAGAGAAACCGTTAGTATCGGAGCTTTCTCAAATCGCCGGGTAATTCAGTTAATAAAATGTTGGCATCAAGGTTTGGAGATGCGAGTTCAGTTCTCGCCCCTGGAAAGGGGTCGATACATTGGTTGATACATTGGTCGATAAAGAATGATTACCGGCTGCTTGTCAAACGTAGGACAAGAATCCAGGGGAAAAAATCTCATCTTTGTCAAAAATAAAAGTTAATAATTAAAATTTATTCAAGCCAATATACTGTGTCATAGGGCTCAAAAGAGGGAAAATGTGAGGGAAAGTCTTCTAAAATAACATTCCAGCACATCTTCGGGGTAGTTCAGCACGAGAAATATAGGCCTCGAGTTTTCAAGATGCGAATTAGATTCTCGACTGCAGCAGACGATAGATGTAACCTTAAATGAAATTCTTGAAACAGCCCAAAGAATTTGAAACGCACGTCTTTCTTGAAGAAAAGATCTTTGACAAAGAGAAGAGAGCAAAAATATATGTTGGGCTATTATTAAAACCTATATTATTTCTTGATCAAAAGATTCATACAGTTTATTTCTAGCCATTCATGCTTCATATCTAGGCAACCTATGTGTCGGTTCGTAAGCAGGTGTCTGTAAATACAAGATTTATTTTATAATTAGATCAATAATACTTGCTATCATTAAAAATAGTATAGTATATTCCGTTGGTTCCACTCTGGTGATGTCCGGAACTCTCGTTTTAAGTGTCTTTTCTCGTACAATTTTTTTAAAAGTATCCTAAGAAAAATTTACTGTTTTTTTTCATAATAAGAACAACAAGAGTAGGCGCTAGTGGGCAGGCTAAAACTAAGTCTGGAGGGATATACTTGTTAACCCATAACTCAGCTAATGAGGGGAATAATCTCTAAATAGGGCACATGGGATCTTTTCCAATTTGCTAATTGGTACATTGTCAAGTTGTACCACCTTGCGACGTCTGGAACTGTGATTTTGTAAGTCATTCCTTACACATTATAAAAGAAAAGTTCTGAGTAATACTCTCTGCATTTTCATAACGAGTATAACAAGAGCGTGTGCTAGTGGTAAAGGACACTCACAGTAGCCTACTAGTTAGCCTTCACCAGGTTAATAAGAAAATAATCCTACAACTATGCTAGAGGAATCTTCTCCAATTTGCAGATTGGTGCATTATCAAGTTTCGCAATCCTGGCGAAGCAAGGAACAATTTTTTTGGATGTTATTCTTCACTCAGTGTACTAAAAAAGTCCCGAGAAAAATTCTCTGCTCTTTGATGATAAGAATAACAAAAGCGTGTGTGCTAATGGGTCGTCTTAATATAAATCTATTTGGATCTACCAGCAAACCCTTAGCTGTGGATGGAAATGGGAAAAAATCCCGTAACCGACTGATCGGGTAACTATATAGCCCTTACATTTTAAAACTGAAATAGTACATTGAAAATCATTTTACATTTAGTTGCTAATATTGGTAGAAACTTTTGTATAATTATATTTGCTTTGGTGGTAAGACTTTTTCAGGCAAAACCCCTCATTACAGACTATTTTATGCTTACTAACGATTTTTTATAAATTTTGCTTGTTTCTTCTCTTTTCTGTCATTATTTTATATGCAATTAAAGGGAATTTTACTTTTCTTGGAGATCATTGAGAGAGGATGTTATTTCCCCATCCATGTTCACCTGAAATTATGCCTTGAGGATCCTGTCTTACGAAGCAGAAATCTTTTGCGATATCATGACTGATCGGTGTTTTTCCAAGTTGAATTGAATATTTATGATGATCTCGATTTCTTTGATCTTTAATTGGCTTGAATTTTAACCTTAGTAGACATAAATTGCGTAAACCGATAAATACTCTCAGTTCAACAATGTGTCTAACATTGGAGCGTACGGTGAAAGAAATTTTCTAAGATTAGAAGTTATCTCAAGAGGGATGTACAAAGCAGGTGTTGGACCTGGTATCCACCTGGGACCACTGAGCTCATAGGGAAATCTCTTTAATACCTCGGTCCCCTCCGCTCATCGCGTATCGAACATTTATTGACTGAAGACCAATCGCTACGCAGCAATTCCTGAATACGCAGTCGAGGGTTAATTTCCCAAGTTCGGAGCAGTCTGTTGTTATGGGCCTCGGCGCCGGACGGACAGTACAGATCTGCCGACCACATGTGGCAACCCTGGGCCCTGAGCTCATATGGAAAAACGATTGGAGATCCGCGATTATTTGGAGCTGTAATGCTTTTACTAATAAAAGAAGATAACCTAAAAATCATTAAAACTACGCTAATAATCCCTTATATCTGGGCTCAGATGGCAAAATGTTATAAGAAATTTACATGACAGCAATTCTAAGATTCAAGATGTCAGGAAAAATCAGTAATTTGTTTTATATGATCAAATGTGGTACCAATATTTCAGAAAAATAGTTGGCTATTACTTACAGTAGATATAGTAGACAGAAAATATCGGCGAACAAGAATCCGGAACGTGAAAAACTCAATTTTTTCAAGAACAATTTCTTATAACATTTTGCCATCTGAGCACAGATATATCAGTCTCTCGTGTCTACTCCGGGTATGGGCACGTTATATCTGTTGGTGGGAAAGTTCCTCCGTGAGGTTTGTAGGTATGAGAGAGGGTATGAGTCCCCTCCCCCCCCCACACACACACTCATGTCGCCCCAGGTGTTGCTCAATCTAAATTAAATTTCCTCGCGGGAATTATATTGGATCCCCTGAAAGTTGCTCTCAGTTAAGAAGCCAAAAAATGCTCCCAGTTTATAAGTAAATATTTTCGGACAAGTGTCTGCATTGGGTATATACAGACACTTGTCCGAATAGGGATATTTGTTGAGTATATTTGTAAATACACTCAAGAACCAAAACATTATGACCACCCCTACATTTTGCAATGAATTCGCCTGGATGACGTGGAAGGCACGTGATCAGGTGGAAGTGGTATTTAACTGCTGCTGGAGAGTCTGAAGAATCATTCTTTCACGTACTTCTGTGTGTGATGGGTAAGGCTGCGGATCTAAGCGACTTTGATAGAGGACAGATTGTAATGGCTCGAAGGCTCGGAAGAAGAGTTTCCGAAACTGCACGACTCGTGGGTTGTTCACGACCTATAGTTGTTAGTACTTATACAAAGTGGATGAATGACGGTGAAACCAGCAGTAGACGACATGGTGTTGGACGTCCACACGCTATCAAAGTCGTCGGAGACGGTCTCGCATGGTGAAGCAAAACCGGAGCCAGACAGTGGCTCAGCTGACAGCCCAATACAATGCAGGGCCAAGTAGAATAGTATCGCAGCACACTGTTCAGCGGACACTGTTGGATATGGCAGCAAACGTCCCACTCGTGTGCTTTTGCTGACCAAGGGTCATCTACGCTGGGCCCGGGAACATCGCGACTGGTCCATGGATCAGTGGGAGAGAGTTGCCTGGTCAGATGAATCACGGTTTGTCATTCATGACGCCGATGGCCGTGTCAGGATACGCCGTCTTCCAGGCGAACTGTTCCTCAATGTACAGTAGGTCATACACAGGCCGGTGGTGGCTGTATTATGCTTTGGGGGACGTTCTCTTAGGCGTCTCTGGTACCCGTGGTTGTGGTAGAGCAGACCATGAATGCTACAGAGTATCTGAGCATCATTGCGGACCAGTTGCACCCTTACATGGCCTCTGTTTTTTCCAGCTGGAAATGGAATGTTCCAACAGGACAACGCCCCGTGTCACAAGGCTAAAATTTTGTTGGAGTGGTTCCAGGAACATGATGCTGAATTCCAGTTAATGTCCTGGCCGCCTAACTCACCGGATCTCAATCCGATAGAACACATTTCGGATGTCATGGGACGGCAGCTCAGAGTTCAAAGACCACCAATTCGCAATATCTCGGATTTGCGTGACCGTTGCTTAAACATCTGGTACAATCTGTCTCCGGCCATCTACCAAGGACTTGTGGCATCCATTCCAAGGCGGGTTGAAGCTTTGTTGCACGTCAAAGGTGGGCCAACTCGTTATTGACAGGTGGTCATAATGTTTTGGCTCTTGAGTGTACAGTGATTTCCGCTTATAAGAATGACGTTTGTTATTACTGTTTTTGATTCTTATAAGCGATTGATTCTTATAGCCGAAATTTAGGTTTTTGGACAGGCCCACACACACTCCTATATATACATATATGAGATAATTCTCCATAAAATACTCTTCAATTTACGTTATCTTTTATTAAAATTATTTTTATAATTTTAAAAATAATCTTAATTTCTAGACTTATAAGTAGTAGATGCACATAATTATAGTAAGAGAAGAAAAGAATCCAATATTGGTTACAACATACCTGCTTAACAGTTTTAACATTTCAACTACAGGAAGGGAGCAAGTAAAAGTTTGCTATGGTAGTTTGATGTAATGGAGTTTTCATGAGGCTGTTTATACCTCTTTCAATACCAATAGTCTCAGACGAAGATTCACCTTCGAGCTTATGTTTCACGATTTGATAACGTGCTGAATCTACTAATGTCACGTTTGCCTAAGTGATAGTGGACACTTCGCCGAAGATTTATGTGTTTCAGGGTCCAGGAAGGCGCAACCAGGATGTGGGAGGCAGGAAAAAAGAGCCCCTATTTTTGTTTGTCAGTGGAGAAAAGTGAAATTGGACCCGGACGGGTAAAGACGTCCCCGGGACAAGATAATAGGACAGTGTTGTGCTAAAGCGTTTAAGGGAAAACTATTATGTTATGTCTAATAAAGAAAGGGATGAATTTTACGACTATATTTCATCTCATCTTATCAATCTTTCTTAAAAAAAAACAAAGAACTTCGTGCCTTTTGAGGGTTTAAGTGGCTTCTTTGGAAAAATGAAAGGAAAGCGAAGAGTGTAAACTGATTCTTAAAACCGGTGGATTGATTCTTTAAAGCGATTTTGTTTATTTATTTATTTTGTCTATGCATATCATTTTCTAATATTGTGATCTGACTACTTTATTTAAATTAATTTTTATTATTGTGCGCGGTGACTTTATAAATCTCAATAATGTGTTCCTATCTCTGTAAATTCGCAAAATTTCGAATTCCCCGTTCAATTGTTTATTTAATGCCTTGATTGAATTTAATCGTCGCAAACTTACAATTTCTCCTACGATAAATTGAATATTTCTTTCGCGCCGTTGATAGCGTATATTACTCTTGTGTGAATTTCGTGCATTTGATTTACTACAATGCGACTGTCCTGACTCGGCTGCTTGCTCACGAATGTTTGTCACCATTTTTTGATTATTTTCACATTGTTTAGGTTTCTTATTCGCTATGAGTAGTGTGTTGACATACATTGCGTTAATGTTATTCAATTGTTGCTCGTTCTTTACTGAATTTTGTCCTAACGTACTGTGTGATTTCTCTAATTGCTCCGTATTCGACTGTTTAGATTTTTTGCCATTCGTCTCGCCCTTTTCTTTTGCACTTCGTTTATTTTGTTTCCTGTCACCCTCGTAATTCTGTTTGAATTTTTGGAAAATTACACAATCATTAATTAAATGACCCTTATTCTCACAAGCGACACAGAAAGGCAACTGTTTATTTTCTTTTAAATGTAATTTTATTCGTTTAAATTCATCGCAGTTTTGAATTAAATGTCCGTTAATTTCGCATAAAAGACAAAATTCTGTATTATTGTTCTCCTGTATCTCTACCTTTTGCGCTACTGACTTCTCCTCTTCACACCTAGTTTTATCCTCCTGCGCTTCATTTAAATTTAATTCCTCCTGCTTTTGACCTGTGCAATTTAGACTTTTTGTCGCGTCCTCATTGCTTATTATACACCCTATTTCGACCTTACATTCCTGCTCGTTTCTTACGCGTTCAATTTGTTTTGCCCTACTTACTGCTTCTTGAAATTTCTGTACATTTAATCCTCGCAACTCTTTTTCCATATCTTTATCGACCGCTTGCAAAAATTTAAATAACATGACTTGTTCTGTAGTTTCGTCCCCTTTAAATTGTATCCCAAAATATTCTAAAGTCGTCTTTTCAACTTCTACTGCCAATTGATCAATATTTTGTTCGGGCATTTGCCTAATGTTTTCAAAATCTCTCTGTTTCTGCAGTGTTGCATATATATCTTCTAATCCCCTTGTCATTGTTTCATCTTTTGTTTTATTGCTAACCGTTATATTATTAATTATTGCCGTATTTTCTTCAATTTCTGTTGCAAAATCTACTGCCTGCTGAAAAGTTCGTGGACGTAATGTCACTAATTCTTTTGCTATCTCCTGTCGTATTGATTTTATAAATTTATCTAGCATTATCTGGTCTATTTCATGAGTTTTCGCGACTTCCGACCCCAAAAATCGATAGACTACGCCTTTTATATGTTTATAGACATTTTCAATTTTCTGGCCTGGCAATTGTATAATCTTTTGAAATGCAACTTGGTTCATTAAATCTTCCGCGTTTCGTGGCATTTTAGCAATTATTTATTTTATTTTATTTTTTTTAAATCCAACTTACTCAAATAATATTATTTTATTGCTCCTGTATACACTTCCCATTAATTCGTGCAAATTTCTCATCGTGCGCTTCCCACTCTGTCTTACTCACTCTTAACAATGCCCCGTTGCAATTTTTAATTTGCGTACTTCTTCTTATCTAACATTACCGCAGTATCAGTAATATTTTTGTTTTGCTAGCCACTTAACACCCTTCAATATACTATGTAATAACTAACGTTTTTTTTTTTTATCATTATATTCTTAGACATTCTTTGACTTCCCATCTAAAATTTCAACAATTCAACTATCTCAGCAACTTCTACTGTATTATAACATTATCAATTAACATACCCACACTTTTCTTTATCGCGAGCATAGATATCTATCATAAATATATATATAGTTTAACCAACTGATTCACACCCATACACAGAGCCATCACTTCTTTCTCAGTGGCGTTGGTCCACATATTAAATTTCTACAATACTTAATTTAACAAATTCCATTATTTAACCTCCAACTGTTTGTCAGGGCACCAATTATGTCACCGTAATATGTTTATTAGTTATAGTATTAGTGGTAGTACGAGTAATTAGAGAGTGATGCTCATATGTATAGTTCCAAATCAATTTATTAAACCAATCATAAAACATATACAAACAACATTATTCATTGAAGATTTCCGAATTTCTAATTCATTAACACCATATATCTACATATACATTTCAAATTATCTTCCTTCCTATATCTTATCAATACATTAATTCTGATTATTTATCTAACCTTCATTCTCATCAATATCAAACTACTAACATTTTTATCTACTCCCTAACATTGTTATATTATCCTACATTCTTAATTGCTATACATAAACACATTACAAAACTATTGCAAGATACTACTTCAATTAATATGGATATACACAAGCACTATTTTATGATAGATATTCTATGCATAAATGTAAAGATTTCACCTAATCTGCCCTATCTAATTAACTACGCTCTCTAGTAGGCATTGGGCAATGCTAGGATAAGTCAAAATACTCTCCTACTTTGTCTGACGACACATCGACATCACAAGCCTTGTTGCGGCGTCCTCACGGCGCACGTCTCCGAGAATACACTCGCGTTGGGAGAGCGTTCGTCACTCCGAAGGTCCGTACCTCATCACAAGCATGGCTGGGGGGTCATCGGGGTCTCTGGTCCAGGGTAACAGCTGCGATCATCGGTATGCGGCGGACTCAGGGTGCTTTTCTCCGCATCTAGGCATTTGCTACGGGGGCGCGTTGGTCCAGGGGAAACGGCTGCTCCTCTCTCGCTAAATGACAGGTTAGTCGGTCGGCCTCTCCGGTATTGGGGTCTGCATCTATCTCATATCGGTTTGCTTTTTCGGGTACCGAGGACTTGGCTTGTCTCTCCGGTATTAAGTTAGCAGCCCGTCATCTTCTCCTCTCTTCCTTCGCTGTCTACAGGGGCTTAAGTGTTCTTAGTGAAAGATCTCAAAACGTTCTCCTCTCTCTAAAAACTTTTCCTCTCGAGCTCAACTTCCATCATTAAATATTCAGGCCCTCATTGGTGGCCACCTTCTGTCCTATGGGTCGATCCGGGACCCCTTCATTGGCCGATCACCCATTTTATATTCCCATCTTCTCCAATCCATATTGACGGGGGCGTTCGCCCTTGCACCTGTCTGGGGTTTCTTACATTTTTGACTTCCCACGCTCTCGCCTGGGCCTCCCGTGGTTTTTCTAACGCCGGTCAACCTCGTAAATTGCCCTACCCCTTTTCTTCTCCTAACTGTGACTCCGTTTTCAGATTTTCCTCAGCTCATTATCACCAGCTGGGCCCTTCGTTAAACGCAGCTGTTGACCGTTTTCTCATTTCAATTGCCCCCTCTCAACTTGTTATCTCTCCTTGCCATTCGCATACGCGGTACATTATCCCGCTGTTCAAGGCATCTCTTTTGTCTGATTTTTTGAATTCCGTTTTCTATCGCCCCTTTTCTGAACATATGTCGTGTCTCCACGACAAACGGCTGCTGCTATATTCATAAAAGTGGTGTCTAGGTATAGTAAAGTAGCCATGCGCTACTGAATGAAACCACCTACCGCGCCACCTGGTGGAAAACTGCGGAGTTAGCATTCCTATCTCGAAAGAGGAACGAGATAAGGAAAAAAAGTGATTTAAAAAGTTGTAGAACATCATCGATTTAGTAAGAAAAGACACTTCGTGGACAATAATACGAAGAATAGAACGGTTAAAATGCGCATTTGTTTTTTCGGGATTTCCGACACTGTGACGTGACAAAACGATCTGAGAAAGAAAAAAACAACTAGTTATAACAATATACCTTTATTTGAGATGTTCAAACTTCTCACCGTCAACTGCAATGTACATTTGGATCCTCGTTTGAATGCCATGTTGCACACGTTGGAGCATAGAGCGTGACACGTAGGCACAAGCGTCCGTAATGCGTCGTTTAAGGTCCTGCAATGTTTGTGGAGGGGTCGCATACACCTGCAGTTTCAGGTATCCCCACAGGTAAAAGTCCAGTGGAGTCAGATCAGGCGAACGTGGAGGCTACTTTTCGAAACCGCCATACCCAATTATTTGGTTCCTGAGTCAGCTTCTTATTGTAAATTGCACATCAAATGTTAATAGCATACCGCATTTGATGTCGAACGTCGGTAAAACATCGCTCGGCATCCCCGTCCACTAAAACCTGTTGAGGCGTTGGTCGGTATGGATGAGCGCCTAAGGGCCTGTTCACATAGGAGTCCGTTGCGTTGCGTTGCGTTAAGGAAAATATGACGTTGAGACGAAAATAAACCAATCATAGGCGTTAAAAATTTCATTGCTAATCGTTTGGAGGCCTATGATTGGTTTATTTTCGTCTTAACGTCATATTTTCCTTAACGCAACACAAATTTCTCCTATGTGAACAGGCCCTATTTCGCTTAGGATTTTCCAAACCTGACTTTTGGAGAAGCCACAGTGCTGACTGATCTCTCTTGTGATGCATTTCGGATATGCGAGGGCGTATGCTAATACCTCATTCGATTGAACTTGCCGTCCTACCTTAGCTGGTCTGCCAGATCGAGGTCGACTAGTAACGCAGCCTGTCTCCCTTAAACGTTTTACAACAGTTAGGATGGTTTGATGAGAAGGATGAGGGCCTACATTGAAACTTTTTCGGTACAACCTTGCTGCTGATCGTGCCTTGCGTCCACATTCACCGTACAGTAAAACCATCTCACAATACTCAGCTTTGGAATACTCAGCCATGACCAAGAGCATCAACATACTACAACCCCAAGAAGATGTCTCTTTTATAGCTGCCTCAGGTGAACAGGCGTGACATTTCTTACGTATTTGCATACCGCAAAAATTTCGAACACCAAACACAAGTTGCGTTGAGTTGATGCGACACTATTTTACACGATCTACACATTGTCTACACTGTTTATAAAGACAATCAGTACAAGGATGCAACCCTCAGGGTTTGAACCGCGGTCCTTTTGATTGGGGATCACAAGCTATATATCACTGTGCACATTGCGGTGTCGTGATTTGCCCGAAAGATAATCATTTCTCCTTCCGTTCAAGTTTCGTGACGTCACAGTGTAGGAAATCACGGAAAAACAAATGCGCGTTTTAACCGTTCTATTATTCACATTAATGTCCACAAGGTATTTCTTCTTACTAAATCGATGATGCTCTACAACTTTGTAAATCACTTTTTTTCCCTATCTCGTTCCGTTTTCTAGATAGGAATGCTAACTCCACAGTTTTCCACCAGGTGGAGCGGTAGGTGGTTTCATTCAGTAGCGCATGGCTACTTTACTATACCTAGACACCACTTTTATGAATATAGCAGCAGCCGTTCCGAAGTTAAGAGGGTGGGAAGGGACTTTAGTGGGCATACTGTATATATATATATATATATATATATATATATATATATATATATATATATATATATATATATATATCACTAATTTTTAAATAAACGCTTGAATACATTAAGGTTGGGGTTTTATATTTTTAAAATTATTATAGTTTGAGGTATAGTGCACTATGTTACGGCCGGTATAACGTAGCAAACATGTACATGCGGCCCGAGAGAAGAAAAAAAAAGGTTGAGTATGACTGATCTAACCAAACAACTCACTTCGCTCGGTTAGAAAACAGCTTAATAGAATCGAACTTAAAGGCGAATGACAGCCTCTACCTTTCTTTTCCCACCCGCTGTTTATATTCAATCAAAGGCCGTGACGACACCAGAGCACTGTTGAAATGAGCGGATAGAAATGCAGTAAATAAAACGAATAGGTATAAGTAATTTAACAGATGGAAAAAGAATAATTTTCCCTGAGAGAAAATAGAAAATGAGAGTGTACATCGGCTGTCACAACAGATAACCGAAGATTTATCGCGGCAGGCTCAGTGTCATACTACAGATAGAGTAAGTGATTACAAGTTCTGTGGTTAATGTGTGTAATTCGGATGTTCGGACTGTCCTCGATAAATCTCGTTGATGGGTCTCTTATTGTAACTTGAAAATAGCCAAGGTTCAGTCCCTGTAAAATGAAGCTAACGTGTTTACTAGAAATAAAAACAATTTTTAAAAAGAGAAATGTTAATTATAATTTTAAGATGATGTCACCGTATCTGCATTTTTGCAAAGAGTTGGGATCTAGGATGGGAAAGTTTATGCAGTAGCCCTCATTTACCTTCTCAAAATACCGAGATTTAATTACAAATATAGGTGTAAAATATGAAAAAAAAAATTTTCTGTTCCGTGATCATTAAATGAGGTTTTTATTTATTCCTTCCATTTTTTATTTCCTTTTTTTAATATACCTGAGTATGATTTCAATCCTTTATATAGAAGTTTGATCTTTTTAGCAACAAAATATCCCGTTCTATGCGTTAGTAGCAAATGAACCTTTTTAAATAATTTTCTGTTATGGTATAAATAGTTTTCGGATACTTCAGTAAATGAGAAAGGAACTTTGTAAGATATACATAAGATTCGATTCACAAGAATCGAACTTTTGATTGAATGAATTAAAGAAGCTGCTTGAGATATGCTAATTTCGGCATACGCGCTTGGTATAAATACCATGCAGCTTGATTAAGGAAAAGGTTGTTAAGGTTGAAGAAGGTGTTGTTAAGGTTGATAGATAAGCGAGAGGGAGCTACGAGGTAAGCAGTTCCAGGTGTTAACCGTCGCTTGTGCTTAGCAGGCCCAAAGTTTACGTAGCAGAACTGCTGGTTTGACTCTCTGCTGGTTTGTGAGTAAGTCAAAGTGTATTTTTATTGAATGCTAATATATATATTCCGTACAAGTAGTACGTATGCTTATTGCTGTAAAAGAAAATTCTATATGTGCAATGAATTCAATAAACATTGTTTCATGTATAAACTGTGTTTGTATCAAATTCATTTAGAGTGCCACTTCAAATTATATACACCCAAGTCTGGGTAGAAGTGAGCTATACTCTATACTGGCGCCCGAACGTTTATATATACCCTGGTTGTTCTCGTTGCATTTATAACGAACAACATATTTAAATTTTGAACTTTATACTGTGGTATACTCTGAAATTGATAAAAGTAAATTGTGAAAGTATCTTGTTATTATACTTATATACTATTTGAAAATGAGTGTTCTAGAACAAACCCTGCTGGAAATTTCCCTCGGGTAATTATGGTTCAGCAAATTGCACCAGTCGAAGCCACCTTCAACGGCGGCCTCTCAAGCCAATTCCTAAAGAAAATTGAGCATTACTTTCAGCAACAATGCACCCCAGAGGGGGATAAACTTAAAATTGCTCTAGCCGCTTTAAGAGGTAGTGCATATCAGTGATACATGTGTATGCAAAGCAGTAATCTGATTTTTGACTATTTGTCATTCAAGCAACAGTTTCTTAGCTTTTTTCCAAAAACCTTTAATGAAAGTCAAATTGAAGCGGAAATTTTGAAGGTCAGTCTGCGTTAGATTTTGCTATGGAAACGATTTCCAAGTGTGAGGAATATCTAGAAGGGGTGACGGAAGCGGTAATCTTAAAAATAGTTATCCAACGTTTGAAGCCAAGTGTTCAATATTTTTTAGACAATCAAAATATTACAAGCATGGTTACCCTCATTCAAGCTTTAGCTAAACATGACAATAGGCATTTCTTCGTTACCCCTTACCCTCACTCAAGTACGAGAAGTTTTATACACCCCCGCCAAAATTTTTCGCTAGTTTCAAACCAACAGCGAAACCAGTATCGCGGGCGAAAGAATAGAACCTCACGGCGTTACAATGAAATTAGTGCAATTAAAGTAAATAATATGCAAGCACCTTACGTGCACTGGCAAGTTATTTCACATGATATGGTTCAACCTGTTGAAACTGTGTGGTCAAATGTATTAACTTGTCCGAGCAGTAATCATTATTTTGAGAATAGTGAAAGTCGGGGTATTTTTGTGGCTTATAATGAAAGTGAGTCTAGTTGGAATAATGCGGTAATTCCAGTACAAATTTCTGAAAATAGTGCCTATACTAATGCTAACAAATCTTCTGATACTTGTATTAATGCTATACCTCATATTATTAATGCTATACCTCATATTTTAGATGATATTCACACATCTGTTAATGAACGAAATTTAGTAGATGACGAAGTATGCGTTACGGAAGTTAGTGAATACTTATTGGTTGACGACAATAAAAATTCTTTAAACTATATTAGGAAGTCGCTAGGTAATGATGATATTATTTCAAGTTCCCAGCCGAATGGGCATTGTGTAGGCCAGGTTGATAATATGATCTTAAATAAAGTACATGAAAACCAGACTGAGAATCAGGATGAAAAGTTGATACAGAGTTATACTGTAAGTAGTTCAGCTGATGTTTCGGAAGTTGCAGAAGTAGTTAGCATTAAAACGCACGAATACGGAAAGCTTAATCTTCCTAAAACTGAAGCAGTATTAAAGAATTTAAATGATAACGATTCTGATGTCGCAAGTTTCAAAGAGACTTTTTCGTCAAGAGAGGATAAAACTAAGGTTAAGGGTGATAAAAAACGAGAAAAAAACGTCTTCAGGTTCTAGCATTAAAACTACTAATACTGAAGTAATTAGGCGGTAAACAAGAAGTCGTATAAGCACAAATACGATAAACAGAGTCAGGTTGTTGAAAAACATGACACAAGCAGCGAACTAAATTGTAAACGTATCATAAAGAGCGAGATAAAGCCAGTAACTAAACGCATTGGTGCGGCGTATAAGTTTGAAAAAATAGAATCTGCATTCAAATCTAATGCCTATACTCTAAAAAGTACGGAGAAAAGTAAAGTGTGCACTACAAAACCTCCATCAAGGGATGAATGTGTCGCTGATAAGGTACACAAGGTTATGAAAAGGATAGATGACAATTCTAAAGGTCCTTTGCATAAGTACAGGAAGCGGAAGATTTCTGCCGCCCAGCAAGGTTGACCTCCTCCCAAGAGACCTCCTGTCCATCGTCAAGCCGGACCAGCGCCTCAGGACCAACGACCTGCTGCACGAAGGATGCCCACGCGGTCAACGAACCCCTTTACTAGGAATGCAACCATCAAGAGAGGTTCGATGGAATGGACAGACTGGTGCAGGGAAGTTGCCTCTTTCATGAACAAGTCTTGTATCAATTCTCTTATTCTAACTCCCACCCTTTAGTAAAACCGAACCAAATTGGTTTGAAGTTTCCCAGTGTATATGCTGTGAAAAGAAATTTTGAGAGGAAAGTGGTCAGCCACTGAAAAAAACGGCATACTGTTGTTTTATAAATTTTTGAAGGGGACATGTAGGGAATAGAAAAAATACATACTGCATAATATAATAATTAACCACTACTGTACTAACTTCACAAAACATAACACATGTGCATTATGAATTGGGAGAGAGCAGATACAAACAGTCAAGAAATGTCATGCTGTGCAATTGTGTTGACACTTTTAACTAAAATAGACTTTCTAGGGCGCAGTTGTCCAGCCCAGTATCCGCAACTCTGCAAATCCACTGTGTGTTGGTGTCAACTGGACCCTTTGGGGTTAGTTTTGTAAAATGGGAGTGGCGTTTTTCCCCCACGCAACGTGTGGAAGGTTTTTTTTGGCTTTACCACCCATTACATAAAAAGTCAGACCAGCACGCGTTTTCATTTAGTTAACTGAAGCCGTTCAGACCTCAGTTACCTATTTTTTTTTCGAGGGAGGCCAGTGTAAGGTATACATAAGATTCGATTCACAAGAATCGAACTTTTGAGTGAATGAATTAAAGAAGCTGCTTGAGATATGCTAATTTCGGCATACGCGCTTGGTATAAATACCATGCAGCTTGATTAATGAAAAGGTTATTAAGGTTGAAGAAGGTGTTGTTAAGGTTGATAGATAAGCGAGAGGGAGCTACGAGGTAATCAGTTCCAGGTGTTAACCCGCGTTTGTCCTTACAGGCCCAAAGTTTACGTAGCAGAACTGCTGGTTTGACTCTCTGCTGGTTTGTGAGTGAGTCAAAGTGTATTTTTATTGAATGCTAATATATATATTCCGTACAAGTAGTACGTATGTTTATTGCTGTAAAAGCAAATTCTATATGTGCAACGAATTTAATAAACATTGTTTCGTGTATAAACTGTGTTTGTCAAATTCATTTAGAGTGCCACTTTAAATTATATACACCCAAGTCTGGGTAGAAATGAGTTATACTCTATAACTTAAATATAAAAATCTTTAACGCTGTTACGTAGTCTGTAGTTTTAAAAGTATTAAGCTATAAATGCATCTAATATTGGATGATTTTCTTGGTAATTTACGAGCTAAAAAGACTTTTATAAATAAAGAAAATAGCCTTAAAATACTTTTAAATTAGCTATTTTGCACGGTATTCACTTAATTCTAAAAAAGTGTTTCGGGACCAGAAAAAAATGATAGGGGTTAAATTAACTTTTTTTGCGTTTGCGTTTTTAGTAGTTATTTTTGTGTTAACAAGCACATGTACTCTATTTTCTCCGACGTCTCCCTTAATCTGTTTACTTTTAATCGTTTCAATGCTCCACGTGAAAATAAATTAATATCCCGTAACGAAAAGCTTTTCTCGAAGATTCAAGCAATATTTAGATATGCAAGCAAGGAAATGACACAATTTTAATGGAAAACCGTTTTTTTAATCAGGTTATTATTAAATATGTTGCAGAGGAGGATAATGTTAAATTTCTTCTTGTAGAAAAACATGACTTCGAGAGTTTGAAACTTGATTTCACTTAGCCCGTCTGCACACGGAGCAACTCGACGGGTTTGTAACCAGTTGCGCCGTGTGCGTGGCTCCATTCAATTACATAGGTTGCGACTCATCACGGCCTGGTTTGTGATTTGAGTCGGTTATCAGTTTCTTTTGAGTTGCTCCGTGTGCAGACGGCCTTAGAATTACGTGCTGTAAATTGAAAATATATGATCGCAAATATTGGCATATGTCGTGTTATTGTTAAGGTTGAACTCATCAGCCTGGCTGTGTTGAAAACTCAGGCATGAAACTGATCACTCCTATCAGTATTACAACATTGTTCTTACCGATATAAAAACACTTTTTTCAATTGTAAACTGTAGACATACATGAAATATTAATGTTTTCTACCATTCTCTCCAAAAATTAATTACAAGATGTTCTAAAGTCACACAATATTCTTATGTCGATATGATACATGTGGCTACTCATTGAGTACACTACTGAACAGCTGAGAATAAGGAATAGTGAATTTTACATAGTTCATCCCACATAACTACCAGCCACTATACATATTAACAATAATAAAATTCTGCCGAGAAAATGCCGAGAAAAAAAATTAGTTGAATGTTGATAAGACACGTGAAATTCATTACCTTTGAATTATTAAAAAAATTTTGTGAAGCCATCTAAAAGAAATGAAGAAATTAGAGCTGATATTTTTAAAAAGCATAGTGGCCAACACTAAACTTGTGATTTCTGTGAAATGCACTTTTGATAGACAGATCCAGTAGTACAGTTTTTTATGTAATAACTTTCATTTAATCACCGTGTAACATCGGATTTAGAACACTGTAAAAATAGTATTTCTTAGTATTCTGAATCGGATCAGTTATTAACACAAGCTTAGATAACAATAATAGAACTGCGCTACGGGAACGCATCCGAAATAGCACACATCGTTGGTCCCAAAGCAAATTTCCGTTACATCGTTTAGGAATGGTTACCGTTGACAGAATTTCCAGAAACAAATATGGGCCAACTGCAAAATGTTTATGCTGGGCCAACTAACAGCCAACCGTTGGGTGAGCTGCAATGCCAACAGTTGTTTCAACATAACACCAACGGCCAAATCCGAATGTTGGCCCAACTATGCTAAAAGCGGTTGTCCAACAATTTCCCAACGGTCTTGTGTAACTTGAGGTCATCCATAAATTTTAAACTAATCTTCCTTTTTGCAAGGCAAGTGTAACCGCTGGCCACGATATGCATATTAGGAATAATTTGTTGCTGCTGTTGTTCCTTATGATGGATTTGAGAAAAATATGTAGAATATTCTCAATTTGGTAAGTTACACATATCTAGGCAACGAATATTAAACACCACTGCAGGAACCTGTAGCTAGTATCCTTAATGTTAATCGTCTCTTTCCAGGTAGGGTACACGTAACTGTCTATTTCCGTGCTTATTAGTAATATTAAAATTTTCTACCATTATTTCTGTAGTATTCGCAATATTCTAAAATCAATAAGTTTTACGTTTATAATCTATATATTTAAGTTGCTAAGCCGACTTTTTGGGCAGTCCGTGAGAGAAAACTACTGCATCAATTTACTTCATTCTAGTCTTAAACGAAAGATTGTAATCTGTAGATTTGTCAAATTTGGATTTTGTAACCACAATTTCTATAAATTAGCGGTAATTTACAATTAAAAATTGATTTCTGTGCATGCTCAGTGGCATGTTAAAAACTGTCTTTAGAAACTCACTGTTTCTGCCCATGCTCAGTGACATGATTTAATCATAAACACGATTATACGGAGGAGTCTCTCTAGATTCTAGATCTCTCTCTGCCATTTTTATTTTTATCATAATTATGTTTGTGAAATATTAGATTAAACCTCAGGGAAATTGTTTATTTCGCGTTTTTTAATTAACAATTGTTTACAATAAAAAAAAAATTCTTTCTGCGCATGCTCCGTGACCATTTTTAAATCTGGCTTTAGATACTCACTAAGCACGAGGCCGCTTAAACGCATTAATTTGTTTCTGCGCATTACTATGCTTTCCAACATTTGGCAATGATGTGTTGAGTATAATTTATGTATTAGTACATTTATTTATTATCTAGCCATCATGTTTTGACGGGTATCAACTAGTCAATAATTAAAAAGCAATACAGTAGAAAAACTATCAAAAGGCTGTTTTATACAAATCAATCCGACTTTGAATATCACACGTAAATGCGCAATTATGCATATTCAGGAAAATTTATAGATTATTTTCTATTTTATTTCATCGGAATCGGAATAAATTTTCGAATTTACTAAATTCAAAAAGTTACACGTTCCTAGTCAACAATAAAATAACTGAAATTGGAACCTTTCCCTAGATATGTTCCTAGCAATTCCTCAACCTTTCACTCGTGACTCTTAACTGCTGTATGGATATTAAGAATATTAAAATTGTCTGATGTTTCCTACGATGGATTTCCCCAAACTATTAGCAATGTTCTAAATTGAACGGGCTACACGTGTAGAGTCAAGATTCAAATAATTTTATTAATGGGTATTTACCACCAGTGGCATTTATTAAGATCTACTCCCTCCAAAAGGTACACGAAACAGTCGATCGCTATTCATATACTTTTCATTTCCTTCGAATTTGCAAAATGTATGCAGAATGTTTTAAATTCGATAAGGTTCGAGTCAAGGTTAAACTGAATACACGACCTTTGAAAAGATCGAAAAAACACTCATACAAACTCAGGCAACCACTTTAGGAAAGATAATAAATAAAAAGGTACCAAATTTAAAACACGGCTACTCAGTGACAAATAAATTCAGTTGAAGATACACAGAAACGTGAGTTCTGTATCTTTCAATACAAACTCAAGCAGCAGAGGAAAATGACATGAAGGAAAAACGAAATATGCCATCTCATTCGAATTGATTGTATTCATTAACTAATTGAACATTAACTAATTGAACTAAAGACGTTCGGAAGTGCATGTCTTTAAAAAGAATATACAAGATTTAAGGGGAAAAAACCCAGCGATACGGCATGTGAAGAGGTTATCTCCAAGTGTAAGCTGATAGGAAGACATTTGGACAAAAGGAAGCAGTTGCCAATTTGAAAGGCTCGTACTCGATGGCTAATAGAAGTCAAAACGTGTTGTTTGTTTTCTTCCAATGCGGGGCACGTGTCACTGAAGACATTCGCACATAATCCGCGAGAATCGTTGTTTGCATTCAATGGGAGCACCGTATAGGTTAACCAACACCACCACTTAGTGCTGCCCCAATTTTGACAGAGCCCCCCCCCAGGGGTGACATCTGCGAGGATCGTACCTTCTCCCACCCTCTCTGACTTCATAGGACTTTCCGGTCTACGGATATAACATGCCCATATCCGGCTTAGGCACGAACGTATTAAATGGCGTCCTTCAGGATTCGATCCGAGCCCCCCCGAGTTTTAAGCCGCGCTACCACTAGGCTACTTCGGGTCCCTGAAGTCTAAACGTATGGAATCGTGAAATTACTAGGAGAGGCTTACAAAATAGCAGCACACCTTGCTGGGGGGAGACAGTTGCAAATACGTATATGTGTCAGGTCCGTGTCTCAGGTTGCCTTAAACCTGTGTATCGTCCATGTCAGTGCGCAAACTTCTTTCGACCGAGACCCTTTTTCCTTTAAAAAAAATCACGCGACTCCCAATGAAAATATTTTGGTAGTAGCAACATTTTTGTTAAGTTATGAGTATGTTAACTTAAAAAAACAGAAAAAAAGAAATAAGCAATTTTTGGCAAACTGTTTCAAAAATGAAAGAAATATATATTTACTTTGAGTAATAACAATAAAATAATGTCTTACTTACCTTCTGCACTTGCTTTTGGTAAATCTCATTTGACTTCATATTTAAATATTACTATGCATTTATATTTCATTTAGGTAATAATCAGCAAAAATTAAAATTAAATAACAACATGATTTGAAAATTATTAGTACATTTATAACAATCTTTTTAATAAAATAATTCAATACGATATATATATATACTTCAAATTATTCGCGATCCAAACAATTATTTTCGCGACCCACAGTTTACGCACCACTGGTCTATGTTATGGACTTCTCAGAAAGGCATATTTGATGAATACGCTAGAGCAGGGGAGGGCAATTGTTTTGGCCCGGGGACATACAGTGGACGCTCGTTAATTCGAACTCAAAGGTTCTCAGAAAAAAGTTCGAATTATCCGAAGTTCGAATTATCCGATGTTAAGAGAAAATAAATAACTTTAAATGTGTATCACTGAAGAAGAAACTCTCCTAGTATGTATAACCCCAGAAAATATATTATACTATATTATCTAAAGTTAAACATATTAAAAAGCAATACAGACTTACCTTAATCATTATATGAAGTAGAAGATATGCAGTATAAAGTAAACTTTTATTAAAAATATGAATTACACTTTGGGGAAAAACTGTAAAATGGATGTTTGGTTCTGTTTATGATGCCTACATTGTTCAGCCAGCTTCTCGATTTGAAGTAAACATTTCAATTCATTTTCAGAGGAAGGTTCCATCTGAATAAATGCTTTCAGAGTTTTAATTTTAATGCTTTCAGAGTCCATTATGGCTTTGTCTATTATGGCCGCATTAAAAATATCTTTCGGCAGGTAAGTAGAGAAAAGCCCTGGCAGTTTACTACCGAAATTAGTGCATACGTCTTCGTTTACATCAGAGCTTTGGCCACATACAGTTTGATGAGAAATATTTTGCCTTGACTTAAATCGAGAAAGCCATCCATCACTGCATTTAAAATCTTCAATACCCATTCTACTTGCCAATTCATCAGCCTTCGTCAGCACTAGGGGCCCATTTATCGGAAAATTTCGAGATCTAACATCCTGGAACCATAGCAGTAGAGCTTTTTCTAGAACTTCTTGGGACGCATTTCCCATGCGTTTCCTTCCTCTAGGAAATTTTTATTTTTCCCATGAATCTAAAATTGACTCCTTCTTTTTCAAATTAGTTGCCAATGCATTTTTTTTAATTCCATAGTTAGCTGCTAACTTTGTTTTACATTCGCCATTCTCTACTTTCTTTAAAATTTCTACCTTTGTCTTCAAAGTTAGGGTTTTGTACTTTCCACGTGTAGACATCCTGAATTTTTACACGTTCACACCACAAAATGAGGAAGAAAAACTAGACCACATTAACTTGTCTGCACTGCAGTTATAACTGACGCAGCTCCCTAGAATCTGTAGTAAAAACTAGTTTTTCTGAAATTCTCAGAAAATCGATCCAAATATAGGAAAATTGCTTTTTCCGTTTAGCACTAATAAGAAGGACAATAGCTACTAACGTTTAGCGGACATGCAATAGTCTAGGAATGCAGGCATGTGCCTCTTTACACAGAAAAGAAATTTTGACACACAAAATAATAAATACAGTGTGTATTTTCTCCATTTAACGAGGAGAAAGCATTTTTCTTTTGTCAAATTTTTAGTTCGAATTAACCGAAGTGATGAAAATTTAGTTCGAATTAATGAGATATTTTTAACATTAACTCCAATACAAGTGTTTTGGGGTCTTTGGATAAGTTCGAATTAACCGAAAGTTCGAATTAACCGAGTTCGAATTAACGAGCGTCCACTGTATTACCATTCTTTACATGAATTCACGCCATTACATCGTTTGGCGGCTGCTGATTGGTCAATTGAGTTTGCATCTGTAATTGCCATAATATTTGATCCTAAGCGCATTTTAAATGAGATAAATGCTAAACTATATTTCTTAGTTGCTTTCATTTCGCTAATTGCATAATATTTGATCCTCGTATTTTAAATGAGAAAATCTATTTCTTAGTTGCTTTCATTTTTATATATATTTTTTACGCCTCCTTTTACACATGCGTCTCAATTCCATAATATGCACGCATGCGCAAATCAATATCATAATATGCGCGCATGCGTAAGGACTTAGTTTCAGTCAGAAACAAACTGAATTTGGGGCACTGTATACATATTGAAAATAAGCATTAGTAAACAGGTTGTTGTTGAACACATCATTGTCGTCGTATGCGTACAGTAACCTCAAAGTGTTAGCGCTTATTTGGCGAGTCAGGCATTGTTTATCACTAGTTGAGGGTGATTTGACAATCAATTGGAGCGAGGAGTTATGTTTTCATTCCAGGTAAAAGAACGAGGGAAATTATGTGATGTGTTTTGATATGAAGCGAATCAAAAATATTAGTAGAAATTTAAACACGCAAAGATTTTTATTTATGTACGGCTAATGTTTTAATACGGCTTGCAAACTTTTTGTTTGTTGGTTTGTTTACTTTTGCAGGTAGAGGAGCACAGATTAGGTTGTTTTTTCAATCAATGTCTTGCATTTCATTCTGTTTACAAGATTTCTTTAATTTCTTTAAGTTAACGCTTATTTGAAAATCAATATTTTGTTATTCCGAATAGAGAAATTTAGAACTGAACTGATCAATTTCACATGTCATCTCCTTTTATGACATACCAAAAACTTATGTTCCAGCTTATAGAGAATTCTAAGGGGCACTCTATTTGAATTTGATACAAACACAGTTTATACATGAAACAATGTTTATTGAATTCGTTGCACATATAGAATTTGCTTTTACAGCAATAAGCATATGTACTACTTGTACGGAATATATATTAGCATTCAATAAAAATACACTTTGCAATACTCACAAACTAGAGAGTCAAACCAGCAGTTCTGCCACTTAAACTTTGGGCCCCCTAAGCACAAGCGCCGGTTAACACCTGGAGCTGCTTACCTCGTAGCTCTCTCTCGCTTATCTATCAACCTTAACAACCTTTTTATTAATCAAGCTGCATGGTATTTATACCAAGCGCGTATGCCGAAATTAACGTATCTCAAGCAGCTTCTTTAATTTATTCACTCAAAAGTTCGATTCTTGTGAATCGAATCTTATATTACCTTACATTGGCCTCCCTCGAAAAAAAAATTAGGTAACTGAGGTCTGAACGGCTTCAGCTAACTAATTGAAAACGCGTGCTGGTCTGACTTTTTACATAATGGATGGTAAATGGCTGCCACACGTTAGGTGGGGGAAAAACGCCACTCCCATTTTACAAAACTAACCCCGAAGGGTCCAGGTGACACCAACACACAGTGGATTTGCAGAGTTGCAGATACTGGGCTGGACAACTGCGCCCTAGAAAATCTATTTTAGTTAAAAGTGTCAACACAATTGCACAGCATGACATTTCTTGACTGTTTGTAGCTGCTCTCCCATAATTCATAATGCACATGTGTTATGTTTTGTGACGTTAGTACATTAGTTAGTTAATTATTGTATTATTCAGTATGTATTTTTTTCTATTCACTACATGTCCCCTTCAAAAATTTATAAAACAACAGTATCCCGATTTTTTTGTTTTTTGTTTTTCAGTGGATCATCCCTTCTCCTCAAAATGTTTACACAGTATATACAATGGGGAACTTCAAACCAATTTGGTTCGATTTTATTAAAGGGTAGGAGTTAGAATAAGATAGTTGATACAAGACTTGTTCATGAAGGCAGCAACTTAGTTTCACCAGTCTGTCCATTCCGTGGAACCTCTCTTGATGGTCACAGTCCTAGTAAAGGGGTTCGTTGACCGTGTGGGCATCCTTCGTGCAGCAGGTCGTTGATCCTGAGGCGCTGGTCCGGCTTGACGATGGACAGGAGGTCTCTTGGGAGGAGGGTCTTGTTGGGCTGCTGAGATCTTCCGTTTTTTTTTGCTTATGCAAAGGACCTTTAGAATTGTAATTCTTCCTTTTGATAACCTTGTGTACCTTATGTGTGCCACGTTCATCCTTTGATGGAGGTTTTGTACAGTAGTGCACACTTTACTTTTCTCCGTACTTTTTAGAGTATAGGTATTAGATTTGAATGCAGATTCTATTTTTTCAAACTTATACGCCGCACCAATGCGTTTAGTTACTGGCTTTATATCGCTCTTTATGATACGTTTACAATTTAGTTCGCTGCTTGTGTCATGTTTTTCTACAACCTGACTCTGTTTATCGTATTTGTGCTTATACGACTTCTTGTTTACCGCCTAATTACTTCAGTATTAGCAGTTTTAATGCTAGAACCTGAAGGCGTTTTTTCTCGGTTTTTATCACCCTTAACCTTAGTTTTATCCTCTCTTGACGAAAAAGTCTCTTTGAAACTTGCGACATCAGAATCGTTATCAGTTAAATTCTTTAATACTGCTTTAGTTTTAGGAAGATTAAGCTTTCCGTATTCGTGCGTTTTAATGCTAACTACTTCTACAACTTCTGAAACATCAGCTGAACTACTTACAGTATAACTCTGTGTCAAATTTTCCTCCTGACTCTCAGTCTCTTTTTCATGTACTTTATTTAAAACCATATTATCAACCTGGCCTACAGCATCCCCGTTCGGCTGGGAACGTGAAATAATATCATCATTACCTAGCGAGTTTCTAATATCGTTTAAAGAATTTTTATTGTCGTCCACTAATAAGTATTCACTAACTTCCGTAACACATACTTCGTCATCTACTAAATTTCCTTCATTA
This sequence comes from Dolomedes plantarius, assembly GCA_907164885.2. NCBI lineage: Eukaryota > Metazoa > Arthropoda > Arachnida > Araneae > Dolomedidae > Dolomedes > Dolomedes plantarius. The sequence goes on along the minus strand of OU015494.1, from coordinate 81,763,254 downwards.
ACTGATGTGTGAATATCATCTAAAATATCAGGTATAACATTAATACAAGTATCAGAAGATTTATTTTCTAAACCACTAGCATTAGTACCGGCACTATTTTCAGAAATTTGCACTGGAATTACCGCATTATTCCAGCTAGACTCACTTTCATTATAAGCCACAAAAATACCCCGACTTTCACTATTCTCAAAATAATGATTACTGCTCGGACAAGTTAATACATTTGACCACACAGTTTCAACCGGTGGAACCATATCATGTGAAACAACTTGCCAGTGCACGTAAGGTTCTTGCATATTATTTACTTTAAGTGCACTAATTTCATTGTAACGCCGTGAGCTTCTATTATTTCGCCCGCGATACTGGTTTCGCTGTTGGTTTGAAACTCGCGAGAATTTTTGGCGGGGGGGGGGGGGATAAAACTTCTGGTACCTGAGTAAGGGTAAGGGGTAGCGAAGAAATGCCTATTGTCATGTTTAGCTAAAGCTTTAAGGAGGGTAACCTTGCTTGTAATATTTTGACTGTCAAAAAAATCTTGAACGCTTGGATTCAAACGTTGGATAACTATTTCTAAGATTGCCGCTTCCGTCATCCCTTCTAAATATTCCTCACACCTGGAAATCTTTTCCATAGCAAAATCTAACGCAGTCTGTCCTTCACGTTGCCTTAGCGAATAAATTTCAGCTTCAATTTGACTTTCATTAAAGATCTTTGGAAAAATGCTAAGAAACTGTTTCTTGAATGACAAATAGTCAAAAATCAGATTATTGCTTTGCATACACGTGTATCGCTGATATGCACTACCTCTTAAAGCGGCTAGAGCAATTTTAAGTTTATCCCCCTCTGGGGTGCATTGTTGCTGAAAGTAATACTCAAGTTTCTTTAGGAATTGACTTGAGGGGTCGCCACTGAAGGTGGCTTCGAATGGCGCAAAATGCTGAACCATAATTACCCGAGGAAAATTTCCAGCAGGGTTTTGTTCTACAACACTCATTTTCAACAGTAGATAAGTATAATAACAAGATTCTTTCACAATTTACTTTTATCAATATCAGAGTATACCACAGTATAAAGTTCAAACTTCAAATATGTTCGTTATAAATGTAACCAGAACAACCAGGGTATATATAAACTTTCGGGTGCCAGTATAGAGAATTCTTAGGGATACTCTATTTGAATTTGATACAAACACAGTTTATACATGAAACAATGTTTATTGAATTCGTTGCACATATAGAATTTGCTTTTACAGCAATAAGCATACGTACTACTTGTACGGAATATATATTAGCATTCAATAAAAATACACTTTGCAATACTCACAAACTAGAGAGTCAAACCAGCAGTTCTGCCACATAAACTTTGATCCCCCTAAGCACAAGCGCCGGTTAACACCTGGAGCTGCTTACCTCGTAGCTCCCTCTCGCTTATCTATCAACCTTAACAACCTTTTTATTAATCAAGCTGCATGGCATTTATACCAAGCGCGTATGCCGAAATTAGCATATCTCAAGCACTTCTTTAATTTATTCACTCAAAAGTTCGATTCTTGTGAATCGAATCTTATGTATACCTTACAAGCTATAGTTTAAAAAAACTTGATGATATGCATATTAAAAAAATTATCAACATGTGGGTTGTATTATAATTTAATTGAAACAAATTGATACACTGACTAATTTTTGATGTATTATTTTTTTATTGTTATCTAATGCTTAGTGAAAAAAAGATTGAAACTAGCTCAGTATTGTTGCAGATTTCTTCCATTAAAGTTATTACAATGAACTTTTATTTTAATTTTTTTATGTATAATATGTCATTTGAGGCCTCATGCGCTCAATAAGAGCAAGAAATAAAACTGCAAATAAATACAATACTTTTTTCTTTATTGTTTTTTATTAATACTTGCTGATTAAAATAATTTATCTCAAAATGATGATTGAAAAATAGCTTTTGCAGAGTATGTTTCTTTCATATTTCAGTTTTCTATTGTCTGAAAAGCTGAACATACGAATAATTTGTATGTTCAGCTTTTCAGTCAGTCAGCTTTAAAGTAAATGTGAGTAATTAGAGTAAAAGCTTTAGGGTAAATGGAAGTGACACTTAATTAATGAGTGTCACTTCACATTTACTCTAAAGAATCATACATAAGAAAATTGATAAAATTATATACTATTCCATGTAATTTAGAGTATAAAAATTTATATATAATTTTTATAATGGAAACATATTTGAAATTTATTCATGTAATATACATGAAAATGTCATTATATGAGAAAATATATTAAAGGAAATTTAATCCCTCTGAAATCTTATCATTTTGAATCATACAAAATGGGAATGATAACAGACATAAAAAAAAAATTTTTTTTAGTGTTTAAAAAAAAATTGTTATAATTGCCTTTATGAAAGCTGCAAAATTTGTACATTTAATGTTAAATGAGCCTTTATTCAATAGTATGGTAAATGTATAAAAGTAATAGATTCAGAAATGTCTGTGCAGAACTTTTCCCTTTATATAAATTCACTTATTAGATAAAGTTCAAAAGCTTTTTTTTATATATAATATGGGATAATGAACCAAATATATATAGTTGGCATGTTTATTGTAAAATTGCATAGTTCTAAGAATATAATCAGTATCGCTACTATATATTTTCTTAAGTTTAAAATATACAAAGCAGTACAGTGTGTGTAAAAACTTTAAGGACAGCAAAAAATTTAATTTTTTTGATAAATTTCAAATCAGATGAAAAAAAGTGTACTATAATGTATATCATAAAGTTGAAAAGCTAACTAAAAAGTCAACAAAATTTATCTCTAAGTATTTCATTATGAAAATAAAATAATTATACAAGAAAACACTACTTCCATCGGTGCAAAAACTTCAAGGACAGGAAAATAAACACAATACATTATTGAACAAACAAATACTTAATATGTTGTGCACCCACCACTGCTTTTAATGACCGCAAATATTCTATCTTTCATGGACATTATTAATTTTTGGCACAGTTTGGGGCTGGTTTTGTACCTTTGATCTTGAATTGTATATGTAAGTTCTGAAGCTGGGGAAAAATGCCTTCGATTTTTTGTAAACTCGTCTTTCGATGATTTTATGAAGTTCTGCTCAATGGATATGAAGAATTGTCTCTTAAAAACAATTAAATTTATCCATATTTTCAGTTATTTTTGAGGTCCATAAAAAATCCTTAAAAAATCCTTATTTTTGATTTCACAAAAAGAGTATAAACCCTGGAAATGCTGGGAAATTTGAATTTGGATCGGAAATTAGAATATTTTCAAAATAAAATAGGAAATGTAAATCCCAAATATGCACTGTCATTGTTTCTAGAACATGGCTACTGCAGTTGATGAAATGTCCTTAAAAATTGTGTGCTGTCCAATGTGTGTGATGAGAAGGATTTTAATTGACACGAATAGTGCATTTCTATTATTGTCGCTTTAGTGTTGGAATCTGAATAATAAATACTTTAGAAAATTCATGATTTGTTTATATTCTTTGTATTCTCAAAATATATTACACATATTTGTTTACCTCTTAAGATCTACACTGCTGGCCACCCAAATTGCAACACCAAGAAAGACAAGAGATATCACTACAAAATTTATTTTGTAGATAACATATTGACCAAGTATCAAATGATTAAATTTATAGACTTCTGTGAAGTGTGGTTCCTGCCAAAATCAGTAGCCAGAGTAGCCGCCATTGTTGGAGATCATCGCTTCCACACGCCTCGGCATTGATTCAAAGAGACTTTCGATGAGTTCTTGGGGTACAGCAGACCAAGCAGCTTCCACACGTTGCCAAAGTTGATCTGCTGTGGCAGCTGGAGATGGAATCTGGGTCAATCGTAGAGCAACCATGGACCACATGTTTTCTATCGACGAAAGATCCGGAGAGCGAGGCGGGCAGGGAAGCAATTCAATCTGGCGATTGACGAAGAACCGTTGGACAATGCGTGCCACGTGTGGTCGCGCATTATCCTGTTGAAATATGGCTGTGGGCAAGCCCTGAAGGTAAGGAAGGACAACTGGCTCCAACACCTCGGAGATGTTGCGCTGGCTGTTTAAAGTACCTGCAATGCGTACTAGAGGTGTGGGAGAGGGATATCCAATACCGCCCCATACCATAATATCCGGTGCAGGACCAGTGCGGCGGTGCATAACGCAGCTGTTCAGCATCCTCTCTTCACGGTGTCTCCAGACTCGAATGCGACCATCGTGGTGTTGCAGACAGAAGCGTGACTCGTCAGTAAAGACAATTTCATTCCTTTCTGCCGTCCACATCCTTTTGTCATCGCACCATTGGCGGCGGAGACGTCTGTGGTTCTGCGTCAAGGGTAGACAAAGCAATGGACGTCTTGCGGACAGACCACTCTGCTGTAAACGGCGTCGAATGGTACGCGCAGACACTGGATGATGCGTTACAGACTGCATGTGCTGTGCTATGGTTCGTGATGTGACTGAGCGATCCGTCACTGCCATGCGTACAATTTGCCTGTCATCACGTGAAGTAGTGCGCTGAGGTGGATGCGATCGAACACGCCGCTCCGTCGTACCCTCCTGCATCCAACGATCACATATCCGCATTACTGTTGTTTGGTTTCATCCAACACGACTACCGATTTCTCTGAAAGATAATCCACAATCTCGGTAGGCCACTATCCTTCCTCTGTCGAACTCGGATACTTGATCGAAAGATGATCGCTGTTTTCGACGAGGCATAATTGATCGTTTTTTTGAAAAAAACACAAGAAAAACACAATTGCCGAACTTGAAATCGTCGAAATCTTCAAGCTTTAAATAGCGCTTTGAAGTAGCGGCACAGGCGCGCGTGTTGTGCGTCTGCGCTGAAATTCTAATCATTTGCATATCTCACCTCCTCTAATGCATGTTGTAAATTTCCTGTTATTTGCATGTTTCCTTCAGGGTGTTGCATTTACAGTGGCCATCAGTGTATTTCGAACAATTTGCATTCAAATAGTGTCTATTATTTTTATACTCTTTGTTATACTTCCATAAATTTACTTTTAGTTTTAGAATCTCTGTAGCAATTATTTTTGCATAAAAATGTCGTATTAGAATGCAAATTGTTCGAAATAAATTTAGCTTAATTTATTATTAAGAAATTAAGACCCAAAATACAATATTTTGGAGGTGAATAGTACGTCCTTTAGAGGTCTAAAATATTTAAATCGCGTACCCTCCACATCGAAATTTTCGCTCTTATAGACGTCCTATAGAGCGCCACTTAGATATCGTAGACGTCTTATGGATCTCAAAGAGAGCACACCTTGGAGATCCTATAGAGCTCCATTCCACGTGATGTTGATATTTTTCGACGTCTTATAGGGGTACGCGTTTTTATGAGGTGAGGTATTATAGACGTCTAATAGAGATCGGTGTGTTGTGTGGGTATGTAACGAAAATTAATTTTTTCGCGATACTATTTGAACTAACTTTTATTGGTACTTCATTTTTTTTTATCACTACGCTCGACTGGTGAGAAATTTATATTACGCTAATCACCGTATACTATTTGCTGTACGATCGGTATTTTCTTAACCTTATCCTTGATATCCTATATTACCAATTCATTATTTTAATTTGAAGTTGCTTATTTTATAAAGAATATCCTAACATCATAATGATTTCGTTCTCCTCTAAAAAAGGGAAAATAACTGTTCAATGATTTCTCAGAATATTTACCTTTTTAACAGAAAAAAAACGATTGGAAAGAGTAAAAATTCACTATGAAAATTCAAATTGAACTTTATTTCTCCCAATCTCTAAAAGATGGCGTTACTATTTCAACAATTAATTTAATTTATTTTTATTTTCTTAACTTCATTCTTAAAATTCTTTATAAGCAAGTAATTGTTTATTTTCAATTCGCTGCTTTCAAATATGAAATAACTATGCATTAATGGTATCATTCTCCTTTAAAACCGAAATATGTATTTTTTCATTTTGCAGTAATTTCATAATCTTTAACAGCAAGGAAAAAAAAGTGCAGAGAATACAATATTATTTACCTTTACATTTATGATTATTATTTATTGTTGGAAAAATGCTTGCAATTCCTGGTGGACTGAACTGAAACGATGTGTGTGGCACTTACGTCACCGTATTTTGTTTTGAGCATATTATATATACATGTAGTCTCGCTCGTAGAAGTAGCCACGTGCGAGAGTTATTGCATCGTATTTTTTTCTGTGAAGTTGGTTTGCTTCTTGGTTATTGGTTGCTTGTTGGTTTTTCTTTTTTGGTAACTTGTATATACGTTATTTAGACAACCCCAAAGCATCGGGTAGATGCGAGAAGAACCCTACAAATTTTATATCTTTATGTTTTTAACATTTATTCATGTTAACCAGACCTACTAAGAGATGGCACCACCGTTCTAAATACTATGTAAAACTATAGCAGTGGTTCTTACCGTTTTCAGAGAGACGGAAATTTATTATTTATATATATATATATATATATATATATATACAGGTGGTAATCAAAATAATGGAAACACTGAGAAACATCATGAAAACCTTTATTAATACGGGGCAGTTTCACCTTTGTTATGTAATACCACCTGATTCACTTTGGAATTGGTTTGTAGAAGTCATAAATAGTTGTTAAGAATATATTATACCATTTTTCAGGGAAAAATCCTGAAAGTTCTTGTAGAGATGCTGTGGTGGATATCGATACCTTTATCTATCCGCATATACAGATCACAGTGGTTGAATAATTTATAGTCGATGGGATTGTACAGGGCAAGATAAGATATTTGACTTCTTTTTCATGCTCTTCAAGCCAATACTTGATATATTTAGCTGTATGTATAGGGAGATTATCATCCTGGAGATCGCCATCTCCTGCAAGAAACAATGTTTGCACCATAGGATGGACTAGTGAGCTAAAATTTCGACATAGTCCTTCTCATTCAATCTCCCTTTTAAGGTTACAATGGGGTCTGAAGAAAACCATGAGATGCTATACCAAAACCCTGATAGATCTACCTCCATGATTGACAGTTGATATGAGACAGCCAGAATCTTACCCTTGTGTAGGTGTTCTCTAGACATACGCACGTCCCGTTGCGAGGAACAATGTGAACAATGATTCGTCGGACTAAATGCCATTTTTCGACATATTACTCGACCAGGATTTGCACTCGTGGCACCATTGTGGACGATATTATGTATTGGCATCTATTCCAAGTAGCTTGGGAATAACTACTCTTCCGTAAATGATTTGTATGTGAAGTTCCCTTCTACCTCTAATGGTTGATACCAGAACATGCATATGCCGATTGAGCTCTTCGATCATTTTGGTTGCACTTGTTTTCTTTCTTCATGTCACAATCCTCTTCAATATCCCCTCCGTCTCTTTCACTCAGCTCTCCCTTTCGTCCACTATTCTGTTTGGCAAAGGATGTTTTTCCGTGCACTCTGTATGCTATCATGACTTTCGATACCATAGCTCGAAAAACACCCATTAGCCTGGGGGTTGCAGTAACAGATACTCCAATTTAAACGAGCTCCAACAATTTGCCCTTTCCACAAGGTCTGCAAGGCTTGACATTTTACGCTGTTCCCCCAAAAGCACGATCCCCTTAGCTCCATTACTGCTACCTGACAGAATAATACATACACTATATTATATAAAAAAAATTCTGGTGGCCAGACTCGTTTTTAAGGAATACGAAGCACATTCATAAACATCACTAATATTGATAGATATTTCCATTATTTTGATAACCACCTGTATATATATTGTAGCGAACTGAGGTTCGTAGTTTCAACCAGTAGATGAACTAAACACACCAGGTATACATCACTCATTACTTAAACAAAACAAATGCAATTTACTGAGAAAATTGATGATGATGAGATATGTACACTGCACAGATGTAAGATGAACTTCGTAAACTTAAGAATCACACTCGATTTAATCGGCGTGGGGCGGAGTAAGAACACAGAAGTCCGCTAGGCTAGCAGAAACTGGCTCTGCTTCAATGATGAAGAAACGGCACTTCGTCCTGATGGGAAAAGGGGCTCCCCAGCAATATCAAAGGCAGTGACCACTGCACGCACCCGGTAGCGATGAAATTATAAAAATAAGGAGAAGGGACTCCTCACTGGTAAATACAGTAGCAAAGGCTACTTCCACGAAGACTGGTCTCCGAACAAAATTAGCAGAGTATGTTTACTCCTGCAGGAACTTAATCGTCGCTGCAAACAGTCACAAGGGACTCTGTACCTCTAAGGGCGGCCACCCGGCTGCTCTCACACTGGATCCGCCACGATCAGGAACAAAAGACGCAACCCACGACTAAGGGGTCCATTCTCTTTTATAGGAGAGCCTCTACCGGATATTGCATCACTCTCCGGAAAGGTCGAACGATCTAGAATAAGTGAGCAACGGAAATGGGTTTCCTGGGGCGATAATGAAATATTTTCCCCGGGTCTAAAGCGGCCGCCTTTTTAGTTTGTCCTCAAAGCCACTTCAAAGAGCCTCAAAGGGCCGCTTCGGTCAAATGCGAAGGGCACGAGTCCTTTTGTTTAGGCACGCGGCGCCTCCAGGATGCTGCTTAACAACTGATAGTTCATGAATGAAAAGCACCTGGACTCTCCTGTCATTTATAACTGACGTCAACCGGTGTCACCCGGTAGCGATGACTAAATCAAGAAAAATGACCGATGCCTCCTAACGTTCTGTGGAACAAGTCTATCGGATGAACAAAGGGAAAATGCCGTCAGCATTTTGCCACCTGAGCGGTCGGGTTTCTTTTGATGACTCTCAGGCCGAGATAGAAGAATTTCTTTTGTTAACGGAGAGGTTGAAATGCAATACTCTACAATATATATATATATATATATATATATATATATATATATATATATATGACGAGATTCAAATTCTCGCTCTCCCTCCAAACTCGTTCCCACCAATACTTACTCTTAAAATATATGCAGTCAGAACAATCGTAGGCCTGTGGAATAAACACACTTAATTTTACAACTAAATCCTTTATTCAAGCTACTAATTAATAACCCGATTCAATCTGTGCCATTTTCGATCTCTCATCTCGTGTGACGCGCACTACCTCTCCATTGGGAACCCACGGACGCTCTGATAAATCTTTTGTTAAAACTCAAGCGGCAAAACTACGCGCATGCCCTGTGATGTCTATAGAGTGTTCGGGACGATTCCCTATTATGTAATAGTTTCACTCCTCGCAGCCCGTACCTAATCCAAAAATAGATTCATTCGCTCGAGTCAAGGTTATCTCTCAAAAAAGGGTATTCCCCTGAAAATCACGTTGCGCTCGTTCTCTACTGTATTAAACTAATGGCGTTCGCCAAGAAATTAATCTATCCTGAAGCCCCCTTAAAATTTTTTTACTTATTCTTTTACCACTAATTCCTTGACAACTTCCCCCCCCGTCCCCCTGAAGGCACGCGTACAATGGAGTAGCTAATTCCACGTGGCATGTCCCCAGAAGAGAAAAACACTAATCAAATTTTAAAAATCCCAAATGACTATAACCGAAAATGAGTGCTGAGAAGGGCTGCAGTCCCCAGTCAACACAAATTAAATTAAAACTTAAATAAATAAAAATTAACCCTAACCTAAATTTTCCCATCTGCACTTAGCCAGATTGAATCGAGGAGTGGTTACATAGCACATAAGTCTCCATTTGAGACATCCTTGTGTTGACATCATATCTAATATCAAAATATCAAAATTGTACAAAATGCTAAAAAAAACATTATTATCAAACTTTTATCAAAATACAAAACATTTAAAAATGAGTAGATGTAGAAAATATCACTTAAACATATCACATTAATTTTTACATAAAAGCAATTATATTATAGGCATGGACTCAACTTTCAAGCTTATTTACACTTCTCAAAACAGTTTCTTTCTCAAAAATTTTTGTTTATGCACTTCAATTGCTAAGTAAAACTCTAACCAATATGCGAATTGAAGGAAGCATGTAAAACTGCTCATGATTGTTCAAAACTTATAAATCCTTCACTAATTGGTAAAATATGTTAAATAACTCACATTTTTTTTTGTACTAACTATACAATCCTACCATTATCAATGTTAAAACATATCAAAATCCCTCACTTACATCAATGACAAGAAAATACTACTATCCTTAGTTTCCATACCTTAATTAAAATAAAATCACAATATCAAAAAAATTTTTACTCGATACTATGAAAATACACTTATAAAAACCGCAAGATCAATATAAATCAAAATAATACACCTGTGAAAAAATTTTAAATCAAAATAATACACCTGTGAAAAAATTTTAAGACAAAATAGCACTTTATGAGAATCAACATATAAAACACAAAAATATTTTCAAGAAGCAAAACGATCATCGTCAAACCAGGACCAGAATTAGTTGCACAAATTTAAAATTCTTCTAGATTACACAAAATTTTAAACGATACCTTTTAACATTCTTAATTAATAATCACTGAAATCAAATTGTAAGTTAGTCACTCAGAGGATCCAAAATAAACATTAACATCATAGTGGTTTTTTTTAAACATATAATCGCAGAATGCGAAGTCAAGTGCGTTAGGCGCTAAAGAAAAAAAAATCAAAAAGGAGATGGATCTCTGAGCGATAAAAATTCTATGCTTAATAATTACTCCTTAACTTCATATCTTATACTTTGCTCCCCCCCTCCTTCCCCAAGGTAAAAGATGGATAAACATTTTAATTTCATCACCAAATAAATTTCAAAATATTAGTTAATTTTTCTGTAAACATTATAAAATCTTTCATACTCAAATTCTTTGCAACCAACAAAACAGTACACATAAATTCCAAATTTTATTCAGCAGTCTAAACTCCACTGAAAAATAAAAATGTTAACAAACCAATGGGAAGTGTCAGAAAAATTAAATGCCCAAACCTCCAAAATTGACCAAAGTGAATCTATTCTTCAGTAAACAGGGGTGAGAAACATCAATAACTCTTATGGGCTTAAATTACAATAATAATCAACTTCAATAGGCAATACTCAATTCTCAAATATTTCAATAATTCACAATGTAAAATTCTTCAAAAAGCTCAAAACTCGAAAATCTCAATAATAATCATCAAAACACATTTCTTAAACCCATATTTTATGTAAATATAACTCCGACACAACACATTAAAACGTCATTAGTACATCAACTTATCATTTCAAAAAAAATCACAATCCTAAGATTTTTCAATTTAAACATTTTTTACATTTTTCCCCTTTAAAATTTCAATTTAAAAATTATCATTAAGCACATATTTTTTTTAAATAATCATATTTTTAATTTTCTTTTCACGTTTTAGTTTTTTAAATTTTATAACTTGAATTTACTTGAGAAGAAAAAAAAATTGGTTGAACAGTACATTACGTGATGGCTCCCTGGAAAAGTTGCACACTCCTGCTTTGTGATTGCCGACGTCTATGGCGATGTCGTTTTGACAAAACACACAACGGTGAAGTCACGATAATACTCGCGAAAAACACTTTTCACCGTAAACACGAATGCCCACTCAATGAGCAGAACACAGACGGAAAAAAAAATCTGAAAAACTGCAGCGATGTCCGCGATGAAAATACCCATTGAAAATAAAAATCTTGATCATTTTCACACACAACACACTGCAGGAGCAAATCTACCCACATCACTAGGGTCAGAAAAAAAACGTCGTGAAGGCAGCACACCACATCAACTTTGGCGAACATCAGAAAATGGCCGCTGAAAAAAAAATCCAAGAGGGCAGACATCAACGTAAAGGAAAGCACCTCGGAGCATGAAGACGGTACATGTTGAAGACGGTACATGGCATCATTCAGCTTCAAAAGAAAAACTCCAACGCAATCCACTCGCAACGAAAATTGGAAATTTCACTTTCCACCAACGTAGCATACCGTCACGGAGAATGAGAGATCGAAAACTGGACAAATTCAACAAATTTAATAACTTTAATCCTAACTTCATTTAAACAGCTATGGGGTGATTTAATTTTTTCCCTCGCGAAGATTACTGGATCCTGCTCGACTTTATGACGAGCTTAAGTTCTCGTACTCCCTCTTAATTCGTTCCCCTCTTAATACTTACTCTAAAAATATGCAGTCAGTAACATCGTAGGCCTGTGGAAATAAATACACTTAACTTACAGCTGACTCCTTTATTCAAATTGTTAATTAAAACCCGATTCAATCCGACCATTTTCGATCTCTCATCTCGTGTGACGCGCACTACTTCACAGTTTGGAACCCAGGGACGCTCTGATAAATCTTTTGTTAAAACTCAAGCGGCAAAACTACGCGCATGCCCTGTGATGTCTATAGAGTATTCGGGACGATTCCATATTATGTAATAGTTTCACTCCTCGCAGCCCGTGCCTGCTCCAAAAATAGATTCGTTCGCTCGAGTCAAGATTATCTCTCAAAAAAGGGTATTCCCCGCACGTTGCGCTCGTTCTCTGCTGTATTAAACTAATGGCGTTCGCCACGAAATTAATCTATCCTGAAGCCCCCTTAAAATTTTTGTTTACTTATCCTTTTACCACTAATTCCTTGACATATATATATATATATATATATATATATATATATATATATGCGCAAGAAGGTGCGCGCTTGGGGCCTCCGATTGTCAGAGACCTCTAGAAGTGTCGGGTTGTTTTTCTAATTTCATGCTGGGTGTCTTAGAGCAGTGAGGTGCGAACATGTTCGACCTCGACCCGCTTCCTTTAAATAAAAAAAACTCTCGACTTCAATGAAAATTTTTTGGTAGTGACAATTTTTTTTTTAATTAGGACAATGTTAACGAAATGAAATAATCAAATATTGACAAACTCTTTTAAAAATCGAAGAAAGGTAGACTTTAAATCTATATCTACTGAGCAAAATAACAATAGAAAATGTCTTGGTCACCTTCTAAACTTGATTTGCAAATCTGGTGTGATTATAACTTCATATATAAAAATTTCTGAACATTTTTACTTCATTTAAGTAAAAATGAATAAACCTTAAAATTAAAAAAGAGCAGGGTTTTAAAATGATAAACTTCAAATGAAAACCTTGAAAATTATTATCTTCGTTTAATTTATAAAAAAAATTAATTAAATAAGAGAATGAGAAAAATGTGAGCCTGGACCTCAGATAATATGACTTCAACATTTGGTGAAATACACTGGCGCTCAAAATTAAGAGAATTTTCACATTTTATCAAATTTCTGGAAAACTAATGAATAAATTTTAATGAAATTTAGTATGGATACACAGTTATATAAGAGAAAAAATTATACCACTCAACAGTTGTGGTACACGTTCATGATCGTTAGTTAGGCCCATCGCAAGAATGTCCAAAACCCACGTTGTAAGATCGAACATAAAATTACTCTAATATGGGGTATGGACCCCTCTCACAGTCATACAGCTCTCACAGCTCGATGCCATGCTGGAAACGGAACAGTTTGATGAGTTCTTGTAGCCAGGGCCTCATTCAGAAAATTCTGGACTATAGGCACAACTCGGGATGGGGCCCCCTAACACTGATGTGAGCGTAAAATTTCCAAATTTGACACACAAAAATATAATCATGAATCATTGTGAAAGTACCATTTTACCAAGAATTCGCTATTTGAAGCGTAGAAGCCTAGAACATTATCAAATAACAAAAAGCAATACAACATATTAACTTCATCATTAAAACACCAATACAATGCAACCAGAAAAACTTATTAATCCCTTATATACACTATAACATACATATTATGAACTATATACTATATAACTATACAGTATGCCCACTAAAGTCCCTTCCCACTCTCTTAACTTCGGAACGGCTGCTGCTATATTCATAAAAGTGGTGTCTAGGTATAGTAAAGTAGCTATGCGCTACTGAATGAAACCACCTACCGCGCCATCTGGTGGATAACTGCAGAGTTAGCATTCCTATCTCGAAAATGAAACAAGATAGGGAAAAAAGTGATTTACAAAGTTGTAGAAAATCATCGATTTAGTACGAAAAGATACCTTGTGGACATTATTGCAAAGAATAGAACGGTTAAAACGCGCATTTCTTTTTTCTTGATTTCCTACACTGTGACGGCAAGAAACTTGAACGAAAGGAGAAATGATTATCTTTCGGGCAAAACACGACACCGAAATGTGCACAGTGGTATATCGCTTTTGATCCCCAATCAAAAGGACCGCGGTTCAAACCTCGAGGGTTTTATCCTTATACTGATTGTCTTTATAAACAGAGTAGACAATACGTAGATCGTGTAAAATAGTGTCGCATCAGCTCAACGCAACTTACGCTTGGTGTTCGAAAATTTTTCAGTATGCAAATACTTAAGAAACGTCACGCCTGTTCACCTGAGACAGCTATAAAAGAGACACCTTCTTGGGGTTGTAGTATGTTGATGCTCGTGGTCATGGCTGAGTATTCCAAAGCTGAGATCTCCAGTGAAGCAGTACCTCGTCAAGGAATTCGGGGTCCAAATAATTGGATATGGCAGTTTCGAAGAGTGGCCACCACGTTCGCCTGATCTAACTCCACTGGACTTTTTCCTGCGGGATAACTGAAACAGCAGGTGTATGCGACCCCTCCACAAACATTGTAGGACCTTAAACGATGCATTACGGACGCTTGTGCCAACGTGTCACGCTCTATGCTCCAAAGTGTGCAACGGGAGATTCAATCGAGGATCCAAATGTGTATTGTAGCTGACGGTGAGAAGTTTAAACATCTCACAGAAAGGTATATTGTTAAAATTAGTTGTTTTTTTCTTTCTCAGATCCTTTTGTCACGTCACAGTGTAGGAAATCACGAAAAAACAAATGCGCGTTTTAACCGTTGTAGTCTTCTCATTAATGTCCACAAGGTATCTTTTCGTACTAAATCGATCATTTTCTACAACTTTGTAAATCACTTTTTTACCCTATCTCGTTCCGTTTTCGAGATAGGAATGCTAACACCGCAGTTTTCCACCAGGTGGCGCGATAGGTGGTTTTATTCAGTAGCTCATGGCTACTTTACTATACCTAGATACCACTTTTATGAATATAGCAGCAGCCGTTCCGAAGTTAAGAAGGTGGGAAGGGACTTTAGTGGGCATACTGTATATATGATGAACCAATCAATCAAGTTTGAAAGGATACAAAAAAAAATGCTATTAAAATAGGTAAAATAAAAAATTTGAATTGGGAATTTTTTCTTTCTTTTCTTTTAAAATAAAAATTTGGGGGCGGGGCCCTAGGCCCGGGCCGCGGGCCTACCGAGCTTAATGGAAAATCAGGGCTTGCTAGTAGCAGTCGGTCCCATTTCTACAACAACGCACTTTTCAGCTCCTGGATGTTTCTCGGAGGGGGATGGCGAGCTGCAATTGCCCTCCCCCCCCCAAAAAAAAAAAGGAGAGTCCCAGACATGTTCAATAGGGCTAAGACCTGGATATCTGATTGAGCAATCTATCCGACGGATATCCTCATTTTCAAGATAATCTTCGTACCGGGTATAGGCTTATGTGGGCGAGCGTTGTCGTCCATGAAAAGGAACCTAAGACCCCTATGCCCCTGAAAAGTAGATGATGGGATTTTAAGATCACATCCCTATACCTCTCACCAGTCAGGGACCCTCTGTCAAACAGATAGAGACGTGTGCGGCCGCCCAACACGATGCCTGCGCAACCATGACACCTGCGTCTCGGATGTTGGAGGAAATGTATCGGGTCCCAGGTTCTCTACATATGAGGGTACGTCAAGAATCAGTGTCTAGGCTGAATTGCGACTCGTCTGTAAAGATAACGTTACCCCACTGAAGTCTGGTTCAAGGCTGATGTAATCTGCACCATGATAAACGGCTGACACCTTTCCATGTGTTTGACAGATGGTGCCTGACTGGTGAGAGGTATAGGAATGAGATACAAGTACCCAACAAGTACCCAATTCAATTACCATCGGATCATCCTGTAGTCCACCGACTGATCTTTTGAAACACCAAGAACTATTTCATGCTGGAGTGGCTCATTTAATGACAATTCTGCGAGAAAACTACTGGATCCTGAAAACCAGGAAAACAATTCGTACAGTTATTCAGAAATGTGTTCGATGTAAAAAAATTCAGTGCATAGAAGATAGAATCAGATCCTATTGCGTTACCGACTGATAGAGTTCAAGATGCTGCAGTGTTCCAAATAGTTGGGGTTGATCTGGCGGGTACCCTCTATTTAAAGGGCGGCAGAAAATCGTGGATTGTACTATACACCTGTGCAGTCTATCAAGCAATACAATTTTTTTATCATTTGGAAGGTTTAGCTTCCCCTCCAGAATTGCTGTGCCAAATGATGTGTCAGTAAATACTGTTGAGTCACTCTGCTTCCCAAATGCACCTATATCCACAACGGAATAGAAATATGTGGGATCACAAGATGCCATTAAAATTAAACAATATGTTCCTTTGTGATTATAAAAAAGGGAGCCTGAATGCATTGGTGCTTGGACGACAACATGCTTCCCATCCACAGCACCGACAGAATTGGGAAAATTGGTTTGGGCTTCAAATTGCTCAGCAAATCTCTCCCAGCCTGCTGTTGTGGACATTTTTAAATATCTATTGGCCAGGCAATCCCAAAGAGCTTGACAAGTCTCTTGAATGATCTTTGAGGTTGATGACAGACCAACTCTGGGGCTATACGCCAAACTGGTCATCGAGTCCCCACTTGCCAGATATCTGCAAAAAAGTAAGAATAAAAATTTTCTGTGATGAGTCTTGAAAAGCATTTGCTCATATCATCAATATAATGCCGATTTTAATTAAATTTTAAAAGTACCAAACACTTAAATACAGTATGTCAAACTGAAACGGATTGGCTAAATGGGTCGTAGACTTGTAAGGTTTAGAAATTATAATGAGGTTTCTAATAAAAATTGAGGGGTTAAGAGGATTAAACCTTGGGAATCTTCTGAAACATAAGTGAAGGGCCCAGAATTTGTTACCGATTTATAATCGCAGAATAGGGTTTCAAGTTCCTTGTAAGACAGATATTCCTAAAGTGCATCTCAACAACTCCTTAAAGACGCGAACTAACCTTTCCCGCCAGGCGGCTGTAGGTGGGTTGAATTTCCAAAATATTCTTTGTGTCTTTGTTTTCTTCAAAATCATTTCCCAATTTAATTTGGACATTTTAAGCCCCCTTAAAATTGGTCCCATTATCCGAATAAATTGTTTTAGGTCTACCCCGCCAAGCTACACTGCTGGCCATTTAAATTGCAAAACCATGAAGGAGGAATGATACAAACATCAAATTCGCATGAAAGGAAGATGATAATGGGATGTGCAAATGATTACCATTTAAGCGCAGTCGAACGACGCAAGTAGGAGAAACGGCATCTTAAACTCTGCATAAAAGGAAAGTAACGCAGCGGGTTTCTCATTCGGAAATCGCATTTGAATGGTGGTTTTTTGTAAGAAGATCGTGTTATGTCTCGTATAAGAAGGAGAAACGGCTACCAGCAAGTGTCGGAATTCGATAGCAGTAGGATCGTGGCCTATCGGGAGTGCGGTTTATCGTTAAGCAATATTTCTACTCACATTGGTCGGAATCCAACGACTGGCATGAGAATATGGAATCGATGGGTTCAGGAGAGTCATACTGAACGCCATGCAGGATCTCAACGGCCTCCCACCACTTATGGCCAAGAGAACAGACATGTTGTCAGGTCGTCCTTGGAGAATCGTACAGCCACATCACGGACCTTGAGTCAAGAAATGGACTTGTTTACATCACAACTATCCGCACAGACAGTACGACGACGGCTGGAGTAGCACGGACTGTCTGCACGGCGACCTTTATTGCGGCTTCCCTTGACACTGCAGCATAGATACGCAACAGTGGTGCACCCAACTACAAAACTGGATACAGGAGTGGAACCGCGTCGTCTTTGCACGCGAGTCCTGGTTCTGCGTGCAGCATCATGATGGACGTATCCGTGTCTGGAGGCACCGAGGAGAACGCACGTGGCTTGCTTGCATTCGATATCGCCATACGGCACATGTTGTGATGGTAAGGACAGCCATTGGGTATACGACACGAACACCTCTTGTTCGCACCGTCGGTAATCTGAACAGCCAGCGTTACTTTTCTCAGATCTTAAGGCCGGTGGCTGTACCCTATCTTCGAGGCCTGGGAGACATCATATTTCCAAAATGTAACGCAAGACCTCATGTTGCCCATCGTGTCCTGCCTACCTCGACACAGGGGGGTTCGACTGTTGCCCTGGCCAGCATATTCTCCTAGATCTCTCACCCATTAAAAACATCTGGGCATGAGTTGCTAAGATACTGGGACGCCACCGCTGTCCAGCCATTACGATTGATGAAGTGTGGCATAGACTTGAAGCAGCATGGAATGACTTGCCCGTATTTGTCTCTCAAAGCTAGTTCGACTCAATGCCTAACCGGGTTAGAACCGTTTAAGCTGCCAGAGGGGACATCTATGTGTACTAATTTCGGACCCTGTATACCCCGAAATTGCCCACAAATTTAATCATGTCTTCTTCCTACTATGCTGTGTATACGTAAAATAAGTAAAGTTTTGTTATTTGCTTTCCTTCCTGGTGGTGCAATTTTAATGTCCAGCAGTGTATAAATCTTCTTAGAACTAACAAAAAGGAGTCTGGTGATAAATAATTTACCAATTCTAGATGCACGGCCCTGTATACTGCCCATGTAAATAGTAAATCTAGCCACCATCCAGAAAGTAACATTTGCTTAGGGAAGCAACCACGGGATAGCATATCTGCCGGATTCATATTTCAAGGAGCCTCCATGACTGCATTTTCGTGAACTGTCTTATTTCTTTGACACGGTTGGCAACAAAATTAGACAACGCTCTGTGGTTTCTGATCCACCATAACGCAACGGTGGAATCCGACCATAGCGTTATAACTTCTTTAGTTATTTCAGATCTTTTTTTCTGTTTTTTGGTAGGCTGTCATTACAAATCTCTCTTTATCTGCTCTTTTTCTAGACCTAGACCGGGCTCTGTCCCTTTCCTTAACCTTATCAGCGTATATAATTCCAACACCCTTTTTCATTCTCCTTAACTGACCTCTCACATATTGCGTATGCGCCTGTTGTTTTCGGAACGCATTTACAATTTCATTCAAATCTGCTTCTTACTATTAGCACACATTTTCGAATCAAGTGCTTGCAATATTCTTGTTTGGCATTCTCTAACAGTTTGGTTGCTGTGCTTATACAGCGCATCATAATCTCTGGTTTCACCCTCCATAATCCTAATTGTACTAGTACCCAAGACTCTAGAGCTTTACATTGATGTGCTTTCAAATAAGTATAATATACAGTATACATAAAGTTCAAATTTATAAACAACCAGCACAATACGCTCAATAAGTCGTAACTGAGTCCACTATTTAAGCTTAAAATATATTCTCAAATGTAACAAAATTTTACAATATTTGCTATACACATCAATACAATGAATACAGTGTACACAAATTATAAGCAGTAACACAATTTTTATACAAGATGATATACAACCAAGGTAGAATTGTATTTCATGCAGCTCGACAAGCTTATCCATAACGTACAAATAAAGTTCGATGCACAGTTACTTTCATCCGCTGATGTACCCTTCACTATAAGCATTATTATAAAAACGTATGGGCTTCTGTGAGTTTCAGACAGCAATTACCATGTTTGACCTTGAGCTGACAGGAGCACGCGAGCTAGCCACCTCGCTTGCCGGGAGATCCTGCTCCTACTACCGCTGTCTCTAGGCCGGGCGCAAGTTGAGACGCAGCTGGGTGAGGTTGGGTGGGGTGACTCATCGTGAGATTCTGTGAAACAAAGAAGTGAATACTACACCGGATGTTGGAACGCAGGGTCCGGTGACACAGCTTGAGAGCGCCCGTGAACTGCGGAGGTTTGTGGTCGTGCCGCAGATTGTCACTAGTGACTACGACCTGCGAGTGAAAAGTTGTGCTGAAAGCGAAGTCTACGATGGAGGAACAATTAATTGAGGCAGTTCGAGGGAGAAAAATATTATACGACACGTTACATGCTGACTATTTAAAAGTCAAATTAAAATTGCTGCTTTGGGAAGAAATAGCCCAAGAAATTGGAATAAAATCTGGTAAGTTTTTATAATTTTTTAATTAATTAAGATAAATTTATTTGAAGGGTACCTTTGAAAACGGTTGTTTTTTTCCAATCAAAAGTGTTTCTTGAATTAGTTTACTTACAATGTATTCAATTTATTGTCGTGTAAATTTATTTTTTTTTGGACTATTGCCGATTTCCGCTGCACCCTTCATTTGTTTTAGATAACATTTTATGTACAGCAGATTTTCGGCGGAAACAAAACTGCTTTGTAGGTATATTTGTATATTTTTTATACAGATGTGTGCCATTTTGTCGGAATGATTTTATTTACGAGGAACTACCAATTAGTTACGTTCCCCTTTAACATGCTTTTCCGTTCGGAGGTAGATATTAAAATTTTTCCGAAATAAACTTACTATCTAACCAGAATTTGAAAAGTAACTTTAATTTAAATATAAATGATTGAGAAAAGAAAAGGTGTTACAACATTAAAAAATAAGCTTAAAAAGTATTATATTTATTAAAAATTATAAATGTATTATGCTTTAAAGATTAATTTTTTATATTCTGATTACAATACATTCTCAGTACTTTCCATTTAACACGCAATCTCTCTGCCAAGGAACTGAACCTCCGGGTGAATTAAAGTACTCCGTGAACTTTTTACGAATCCAAAACGCTTGAGATCCACTTCGTGCATTGGTTTGATGCAGTGGACGCAATTGGAACTGTGGCAAATCCTGTTCGGTGATATCACCTCCAGTTTGCACTACTGCAGAATTTCTTAAATAGTTGTGCAGTACGCAAGATGCTTTTACAATTTTCACAACAGTGCTTACTTTACATTCAAAAGGTGAACGATAAACACGAAAACGCGAAGCAAGAATTCCAAAAGAGCACTCCACAGCTTGCCTAGCCCGCGAAAGCCTGTAATTAAACACTTTCTTTTCATAGTTATCAGTGACACTTCGCTTTGGGTATGGCCGCATCAAATTTTCAGATAAAGAAAACGCTTCATCTCCTACAAAAACGTATGAAATCGTATCATCAATTGTAGGAATCAGAGAAGGAGGTGGGAGATTCAAAGTTTGTTTCTTCATTTTTTTTGCCAATACGCTATTAGCAAAAGTGTTTCCGTTGCTGAATCTTCCCATTGAGCCAACATCAATAGTGATAAATTGGTAGTCTGAATCAACCAGGGCCATCAGTACAAGTGAAAAAGTATGTTTATAATTATAAAATGAGGATCCGCTTTTCCCTGGCTTTTTTATTGTTATGTGTTTCCCGTCAAGCGCCCCGACGCAATGTGGAAATTGCCATTTTTCTTCAAAGCCATGAGCAATTGACGTCCACTGTTCTGTTGTCGGTTCTGGCATATAAATCGGTTGCATACGTTCCCAGATAACTTCTGCTACTTCTTTTATAATGTTCGATACTGTTCGGTCACTCATTCTATAGCTGTATCCAATACTTTTGAAGCTGTTTCCTGAGGCTAGGTACCTGAAACATACACAAACACAACACACGTGTAAGATTTACATATGTACATATGTACACAATTCTTTTAAACCAAAATTTGACAACACAGCATTATTTTTTTTTATGGAGACTTTTTTTTTTTTTTGGGGGGGGGGGGGGTCATCCTCTCATTTTAAATATTTAATTTCTACATAAGACATTAACAGACATTTCTTATTTAGAAACTGATTATTTTACGGAATTTACTCTAACCGGTAATGAAATTTTGTTGCAGGTTCTGAGGCGAAAACACTGTGGGAGAAATTAAGGCATTCTTTGAGGGATGCACTCAGGAGGCAAAAGAAATGTGTGAGAAGTGGTGTTGCTGGAACTACGTATAAGCTGTGGAGATTTCAAAAAGAAATGGAATTCCTTCAGCCTTACATGGCTAATAGGAAAACAGAGACAAATTTGTTTTACGAGAGCGATGAGGAATCGAACACGCAGAACCATGAACTTGAATTTGAAGAAGACAGTGTGGTGGAACCTGGAAGCGAGGAACGTGAAGATGAAGATATTTCGAAAACACGAACACCAGAGACTCCTTTAGACCTTCCTGGTTCTTCAAGGGAAAATACGCCAACACCACGAAAGAAAATTAAAAAAACAGACAATGCTAAAATGCGGTCAATATTGCTCCAGTCCATTGAAAACCGGGGAAAAAGAGCGGCCGAAAGAGCAGCAGAGAGAGCAGGGTTATTAGAAAGGGTCCAACCTCAAAGCGATCCTTTATGCCATTTTTTTATGTCGATGTACGAATCGACAAAAAGAATGCCGCCGTCGTCGCAACACATGGTGAAAAATCAAATATATAAATGTGTCACAGATATGGAAGCTACTTTACTCGATATCCCACAAACTAACCCAATTAATTCATTCCAGTTTATCCCATACCATAATCAACACCAGTATGATCGTTACTGTGACTCCCAACGCTCTACATCTACGCCACTTTCTTCTTATTTAGATAGTCAAGCTCATAAAAACGGAGCAAACACTCCGAATGACCTACAAGGCAAAGAAGAAAGGGATACCTCAAATAATTTTATTAGTAATTTTTCTTAAAACTAATTTTCTCAACTATCCTACCTCTAATTTGATTTACTTTTTTTTAAGTTTCGCTTTTGTTTTTAAGTTTGGTATAATTTTTTGTTATTCTTTTTATTTTTCAAGCATTTTTTATACATATTCAAAAATGTTACCTGTATTTTTAATGGCAATTAATTTATATAAATAATTAAACATTGATTAATTATTTCGATCAACCTCTCATTCTTGTACCAGAAAACACTTTTGTATTTTATTTTTAGGAACTGAATAAATTTCTTACCTTAAAAATACGGCTAGTTTTTCTTCAGTTCCAATAGATCTTGACGCATTGCACCCTTCAGCATTGATTGACTCCTTGATGAATCCATGCAATTCAGAAAACTGTTCACGGGTTACACGGTAATAGTGCCTATATTTTTCATTAGAAAATTCGTTCTTGAGAACGAATTCTCCATGTGTCTTTCTTTTCTTCAGATAATTACTTTTTGGAAGCTTTTCACGAAGTAATGTTAACATTACTTGGTCTTCCAGTTCATCGGATTTGGAGAGTTCCACGCCGATCGCGCGACTGCAGTTCTTGTGTCTTGCGCCTCGAGTTCTTGTGTGTTGAATTAGACCGTACACATGGTTTGCGTTGAGCGCGCGCTTTGGGGCAGTTGACTACTATTTTTTGACAGGCATATTTCTATTTTTTTTTTACAAAGTGCAGAATAAATAAGGTGTATATGAAATACATGAATTTTTCACAATGAACTTATGGGAAATTTTCAAATGTTATTATTTTTAATTTTTTTCAAATATTTGAATTAAAATAGGGAGTTTGGTGTTACATGAAAGATATTAGTGCCCAATATACTAATGTATATTTTTTATTTTATGATTTTTGTATTTTATTATTTTTCTGATATAGAACCACAAATATGCATTCCCTGAGTACATTATAAATTTAAATTTCCTTAAATTTTCTCTCCCCTTTCTATCTACAGATGATATTTTTTTAATGTAACTGCACACATGACGCACACATGGGTGGTGTTGATAAGTCGGATATGCTACGACTGATCTATGACAGAGACAGAAAATCAAAAAAAGTGGTGAAATAGGCTCTTTTTTGCTATGCTGGAAATAGCATGTGTAAATTAATACATAATATATACCGAAAAACATGAATCAATCTCCCTGTTAGAGTATACAAAATTCGCGTAACATTTCTGTCAAATCGAGATCTCTGCAAGCTTTGTGCACAAAGAAAAGTTCAATCAAAACTTCATTCAAAATGCTTCATATGTAATTTTTATTATGTGTAAATTTAAAAAAATTGTTTTTTTAATATAATCAAAGTTAAATTTTCATTATATTTAAAATTGTTCTGTGTTTCATAATAAATAATTATATAATTTTTTAAACATTCTGATTAATTTTCAAAGTTTGAAGATTTTTCTAACCCTATAATACTGGCGGTACTTTAAAGTACCACTTCAATTAACTAGTGGTAATTTATTAAATTTTAAGAGGGTGAGAAATTTTTTAACATTTATTTGTTAGTTAGTATTGAATTAACATAAATAAAAATTTACGTGTGTTTTCGTTTATTAATTCATAATGTGGTACATAAAGGGTACATAACATAGAAAATGTTTTCATTACTCAAAATGATTACGAGTTTTTCTTCTGGAGAAATGCTATCCCTTACAACGTTCTCACTAGGAGCCAGGTCATCCTTAACTATTTCTAATAACTCGTCAAAGGATGAAATCGACATTCTTAAATAGTTAAAAAACTTGGGCTCGTGTTTTCTTAGATTCGGGTAAAGTGTTACAAAAGAACCGTGAGTCAATCTGTCATTTAAAATCAGATGTACCCAGTATTTTCTTTGCCTTCGTCTTCGTGCTTTATACCTACGGTACACAATCCAAACACATGCTGCCTCTTCAACTTCCATAGCTATACTGGCGGTCAACGTGGCGTTAACGCTACTATAGTGTACACATTTGGCTTTTCTAATGCGCGTTGCAACGCTCTCGTGTGTACAAAGCCTTAATCTTTAACATTACTAAAGTGCATTTACATGCAAAAACGAATAGTGAGGTACAAATCCCTCACGTTGGAACTAGCCCTTGCACTGGCTGAGTGCCTCGGCTGAACTACCTGTCATCCTTCTGGCACACTGCATTTATTCTGGAAACCTCCAGGCGGTTTTGCATATCAGGCAAATTTCAGTCTGGACACGGGATGAGAACGAAGTCTATTACTCGAAGAATTGACTTACATCATAAGTAGAATAATGGCGCCACTCGTCAGATGGCCGTAGTTGATACTACGTCCATGAAATGCAAGAATATTGTTGAGCATTGAATCGTGGGTACCACACATCGGTTCTTCAATAATGGAAATCCTGAAATCTTGTATTTTTTTTCACGATATCATTAGGTTCTTTGACCATTTGAAATAAAGGAATCAACTATGCTGGCATCTAAGAAATAAAAGAAAATTCTGTGCCACCATTTTTTGCTTTTCCGATCAATTATTTCATAAAAAGATTAAAGCTGATCAAATTAATCTAGTACGTATCCCATGTTTTTATTATATATGGTTATGGTGTTTGGGTATGACACTTTAGTGAGACTGCCATCCCTTTCTCTTCTGTCAACCGCTTGAACGTCAAGAGGTTTCTCTAAACAGGAAAGAATACATTCTGATCTCTTGTCCTTCCATTTTACACAATACAACTCTTCTCATTTGTCACAATTGTCAATATATCAATAAATTTCAATTGTCAAAATATTGCCTACAACAACCGTGGAAGTTTGCCCCTGTCTCACAGGAAATTTTAGGTAGACCACCCACAATGTCGTGCAATCGCTTTCCTTAGAATCAATTTTTTGGAGACACTTTCTTACAAATCCTTTTCTTAAAACACTTTTATCCTCTGAGACCTCCTAGGTGGCATATGTTGTTCACTAACTCTTTCTTTATCTTAGTATCAGTAAGGAATACTACAGCCTGATACTAAAATGGCTGAAAACTAATCAAAATCAACGGGGAAAATATAATTCTAAAACAGCGATAAATTGCACTGCTGCAGATCTATCGGTAAAAATCTCAAGTGTGTGGTGAGACAATTTTTGAACCACTTAATTCAAGTGAAAAATAAACGTTAAATATTATATATAATGTGGCCTGAGCCAAACTGCACCTCGGGCAAAGGGGGTAAACTTTAAAGCCCGTTTCAAACCGTGGAGAACGAAGATGACCGCTGCGGAGCCTGGACAGAGCTGTCTGATCTCCCCTGCTGCTTGCCCCATTCAAAGCTGTACCAGGACGGCCGCAATCATATCACTCATGAACGGGGGCCTTTCTCCAAGAGGAGTTGATTTCAAGTATGACCCGAGAAGCAAGTTCCGAGGAAGAAAGACAGCCACCGTCGAAAGAACCCTTAAGCCTGCTCTCCTTGGCCAGACCATCCACAACCTTGTTACCGTAAATATCTACGTGTGACGGTACCCATTGAAAAAATATCCTATTATGGGCACTCAAGCAGCCCAAATGTTGGACAATATTTACAGTCGTTTTGTCACCATGTTTCCACCATTCAGCCAAGTGCTGAATAGAACTACGGCTATCACTCAGAATCCAGATGTCTGTATTTACACCTTCGTTGACACAATATTCAAAGCCTCCTCAATAGCTATGAGTTCCGTCCGAAAAACTGAGCAGTACTTGGGTTTTCTCCTACATATCCTACTGCCATTCACCTGCTTGAAGTACACCCCGCTACCGGAGATAGCGCCATCACCCCTACTGCCATCAGTATATATCTGCAACGCGTCACCGAGAATTTCATGAATAGTCTCCAAAGCGAGCTGTTTAAGATAATCTGGATGTTGCGTGTCTTCTTTATCGTGAATTATCTTACCATTATGGGATCGTACTAGGGGACTAATTCTTTGTAAATTCATCCGTGATCTGCGCCTAAATTGGTTTGTTTGATTTGTTCCGGTTATTTGATTATTTTGATTGGCTTGCGTTGGTGCACCGGTATTTTTTTTTAGGTTGGGGCTGATTTAGAGGTTGTGTTTTAGGGATAGTGTTTGTTTGTTATTGCCGGGGAACGATCCCACCGTAGCTAAGACGTCGTAAAGAATTTATTTTTTTGTCTCTATTTGTTTACAGGTTGGTTTTACCGCTGTCTGTGTTTGTGTTCGTGTGTTCGTGTTCGTTTGTGAACTGCTGAGGTTTTTAAGGTCTGTCGTCATTGTCAATTCCAGTATTGTGAATATATATTCCCGCTGTGGGGCCGTGGCAGCCTTGTGGTACAGCGCGCTGGTTTTCGGTGCTGAGGGTGCTCGGATCGAATCCTGGCAAAGTGCCACTAAAATGCCTCCGTTTGTGTCGTCCCTTCATACGGGGCAATGTTGGTCCGCCTATATGGCGCCCACATAATAAAGTGGCCAGCAAAACTGTGGTGAATTATAGGTGAATGTCTTTGTAACAAGTGCCTCCGCATTAAAAAAAAATTTCCCGATGTTGTCGGGGTGTTGTGAGTAGTTATGGTATGTATTTGTGTGTGTGCTATAGTCATTAAAGTTATCCTTTTGTAGACGCGGTGGATTCGTTATTAGGGATTCCCTCCTTGTGTTCCCTGTGTTTTGTATTGGGATTTTTTGCGTTTTTTCATACACACTCTGCATCCCACTGGTTTAAATTGGAAATCATTTGCATTGTCCGAATTTCAGGTCCGACCTCCTTTCTCAATGGGCACACAGTCTGCGCTTTTATTACATACATAAATAATGTCTCTGCGTTGAAAATCTTGGTGTCGCGAACTTATGGAATACTGCTCGCTACTCTGATGATTCGAAGAATTCTGAATTTTAAGAGCCTTTCTCTGTATGCCTTACTACATTTAATGTGTCACTTCCATCTCATAAAGTTATTGACCTCCCATTTTGAAGTAGATACTTCACCCGTGGGCAAAAAAATAATTTATACAAATATTCACTTTTCATCGTTCATTTTGAATTCCTTCCATCATGTAATATTTAATACGCAATGCTTTCTCAAATTTTTAACGTATGAGTACTGCTATCAGTTGAGTCTCGGCTCAACAGATGGCAGCACCAGTCATCCAAACTAGACCATTCTTTCCTTGGGCAATAATAGCTAATACATTCGGCAGATCCCTCTTTTCGAATGCATAAATTTTGAAAAAGTTGGGATTACTAAACCTATACTTCGCCCAACAAGAGCTAAGAAGCATAAAACCGTCAAGATATTCAAATTTTCAGGTTGGGATGAATTTCGCCAAAAGAGCGAGTCGTTTGCCTAGTGCTCTGTTAACCTCCTTTCCTAATCATTTGAATTCCCCTACTCCCCCCCCCCCTTAATCTTATCTTCTTTGCTTTAATATTGGTTAACTTAATATAGTTTATATTTATTACGGTTAACTATGCAGTTAACCATACAGTTTATGGTATGTAAATTATATAAATATATAATTTATGATAAAAAGCCATATAAGCTACATAATTTACCGTATATAAATTATATAAAATATATAATTTACGGTAAAAAGCTATTCGAAAAGTATAGACGGCAACAAGATGTGGTTTCGTAGAAATGTATAGAAAAACATTGCATTTTTTTTATTGGCATAATAGTTACTTTTTCTACCGAAAAATGACGCTGTCGTAGTTCGAAATCTGCTGTCGATTTTAATAGATCCATTTGCCTGTAAACTTCGAACTTTTTCTGTCACAGGCGAGCGTTATGCAGCACTTTTAAGAGACCGCATCATTTCCTCCTTGCAAGCGAGGCAAGGGCACCATAATGTAACATTCATACAGGTTGGAGCTCATCCGCACTTCACAGATCTCATCCAGCACCTGTTGGGATCAACATTTAGCGATGACTGTCTCCGTAATCGCTCTTTCCCGCTCGAGTGGCCACCAAGGTCTCCAAACCTTACACCTTGTGACTTTTGGTTATGAACCTACCTGAAAAAAAACGGGTGTACAGAGGTCGGCTGATGTCATTGGCCATTTTGAAAGGATTTGTTCGCCATCGTGTGACAGGAATTACATCTGAAATCCTCTTCGATTCTCTGCCGATGTCGTGCCACGTCTAACGGCCATTCTCCTGAAAGACGACCGTCACATTTAAAATTTGCAATCCTAGCTGCGGTGCAAACTACGCTGTTCCATTGCACAAACTACTGACACAGCTGGATAGCCACCTCTCGGTGACAAATGTAACTATTCTGGCAATAAAAAACTTGTCATTTAAAAAAATCGCATGTCTTTCTGCTCTTTTCTGTTAAAACTGCAATGTTCTATTGTCTATACTTTTCGAATTATAGAATTTTTACTTTATCTGGGACTTTGGGATCACCCTGTGTGTGTGTGTGTACATACACACACACACACACACACATATCGGCAAAATAAGAACTCATGAACACATATCGGCAAGATAGAACTCATGAAGAGGAACAATATTTACAAAGCAACCTAGGGCCGCATTCCACTCAGTGTGTTAGAAAAGCGTTAATTTCAATGCCCACGTTGAACTTTCGTAAAATGTGAATTAACTCAATCATAATCGAAATCCCCATGCTGAAACCAATCCCCAAGCTACTGCCCCTCATAAACACCAGCAGAGATTTTCAGTGAACATCTGGGCAGGTATCGTTGGTGATTGGCTGGTGGGACGGTATCTCTTGTCATAACGCCTAACCGGCGTAGCGAACCGTGTCTTCCTGTATCAAGTGTTTCCTGGTATCTTGCAAGCTCTTCCGCTCACCGTACTGAGGGACATACGGTTTATAAATGATGGAGTCCCACCACACTTTAGCACCACCGCCCGTCACTTCCGGAATGCCACATGTCCTGGACGGTCGTTTAGACGAAGAGGACACGTGCCTGGACTGACAAACTCACCGGACCTAAATCCACTAGACTTCTTCTTTTGAAGACACGTGAAATTATTGGTGTACGAGACACCTATGACTCCGTAGATCTCGTCGCGAGAATCGTTGTTACTGCGGAGAAGATTAACACTACGCCAGTCTTTCATCTGTCTGGGTCAATTGTACAACGAAACCCTTGGACGGCATTTTGAGCATCTACTTTAATTTTTTTTCTGGTTTAAATGGGATTGGGCACCTTATGATTTGGTTAATTCTCATTTTTTTTTCCAGTGACGAAAGTTCAACTCGGACACTGAACTTTGCACTTTTCTGACACACTGTGTAGAATGCGGCCCTAGGTTGCACTGTAAATATTGTTCGTCTTGATGAGTACTATCACCCCTCTTATTTTGTCGACACAGTTTACGAACATCCTGTATAATGAAGTATTGCGTAGCTTTTGACGTTTTTCCATATTGTTAATTTAAAATTTGCCTTCATTGGCAGTAGTAATTCATTTGACATTTTTGTGGAATGTAACATGTTGGATGAGAGTTTTCTAAATGGGACCTACGCATACAAAAATTAACCACTATAAGCAATAATCCTGATTAATTTTTTTAAAGTAAAGGTTCCTTATTATACCCATAAGATTTATTTTTGAAAGTCATTAATACTCTAGAAATTGCAATAATAAAAAAATTATAGTAATCAAAACACCAAATTTTAATAAACTAAATGATAAATTATTTTCTCAAGTAACAAAAGAAATTTATACTGGTCCTCCTATACGAGTAATAGGTTTCAATAACAATATTAATCTAACTTAAAATGTTATACATTTTTATCTTGTTGCATATATGCATTTTATATGCGAACAAGAAAATAAAAATGCTTAACTATGCCCTAATGTAAAAAAATTAAGAAAACAATCCAAATTATAGATCTCAATATATTAAACTCAAACTTTTATTTTGTATTACTTTTGAACTGAATTATTCTACTAATATGATAAGTAAAATGAATAATATATTTTATTATATCATCAAAATTACTATATTAAATTTAACTTCAATTTGTAAATTATATTTTGTAAACTTTTTTTCAATTTGTAAAGTAATTCCCTTGTCAATATCAATGAATAATGTTGTCAATATCTGTAAAACCTGTCATGTATAATTATTTGTACAAATTTATCTATCAAATTTATCTAGACTAAATTGTATATCAAGCATTTAATTTTTATTTTATAAGAATATATTAATAATGTATGTTGTTAATTTCAATTCTTTATGATTATGAGATACTTTTTTCTATTCAACATATTTTGTGGTTATGACAAATTAAGTTTCATGTCTGAGCTAAAGCCATATTTTTTTTATAATCGTTCACAGAATTAAAATGTTTCCAGTTACTTGTATACTAGAAATTAATATTTTTTCTCAACCAACTATTAGTCAAAAATACTTAGTATCCGCTAATAATTTTTTTACTATGAAATCGTCATATAACTTCTAAATATGCTGAAGCCTTAATATTGAATTTAATCACTATTAAATTACTTTTGATAAGTAAACATGTTTTCATTGTCTGATAAACAACGTTGTCAATATTAACGCTTATGTAAAATCTGTTGCGTATAATTTTTTTGGAAAAATACTTTTAGTTCATTTAACAGTGAGAACAATCAATACTTTGTGAAAATACAAAAATTTAGCTGATTTGTCTTTGTCAATGTCATTTGTTTTTTTTCTTTATAATTCTCTGAAAAATTTTGTAATCAGTAATTTACCAATATGAAGGTAATACCTCCAGTTTTAAAAAGTGTAATTCGAGATACTTAAGTCATTTTTTTTCCGAAGGAATATAATTCAAAGTACAGTGGTACCTCGACTTACGAGTGTCTCGACTTACGAGTTTTTCGAGATACGAGCATTCTTTCGGCAGATTTTTTGCTTCGAGTTACGAGCTAAAACTCGGGTTACGAGCAAGCTTTAGATATCCCACCGCTAGTTTGCGCAACGAATGCCATGTTACGTACTCATCAAATGAGAACACGAGAAGGATATAATATTTAAAACCTTTATGTACAATTATTATACAATTGTATACATATTATTCTAAGAATACTACCCAGTCTTAAGTTTCTACCCGGGTGGTAATTGTTGAGATTAACACTCAACAATTACCACCCGGGGCAGCTTGTTCTGCCCAAACTTGAGTCGTCTTCCGAAACCGAACAGCTTCCAACCACTCTCGCAGAGAGATAGCTTCTATTCGCTCCCTCACACTGAAACTCCCCATGGGGTCTAAGAGAGGGGATGACCTTGGTCATAGGATCTCCCCCATCTACGGATTCTGAGAAAACGTTCTTCGGATTGTCAGAAAGAAGAATTTGGACATTACAGCCACAGTGAACGATGCAACAATCACCCAGATTCAGTGTCTCACTCGTTCACTTTAAAAGCTGGTAATAAGAGCGAAGAGAAAAGCGGGGCAATAAGGTAAAAAATCAACGAATAAGATTTAATTTTTCAGTTCATTCCTTCTCCTCCTCTTCCATCAGCATCTACAAGTGTGATCTCCAAGGTAAATGTTGTACAGTACACTAAATAAAACAAGTTTATTGCAGTACATTCTATTGTATGGCATTTTTATACAATGTTCGTCGTTTATAAGTACATTTTTCTTATTTAAAAACATATAACAAAAAATTGCGGTGTTTTGGGGGAGCTCGGAACGAATTAATGACATTTCCATTCATTTCAATAGGGAAAATTGATTCGAGATACGAGTATTTCGAGTTACGAGCTCAGTCACGGAACGAATTAAACTCGTAAGTCGAGGTACCACTGTATTGTATTATTAAACACTGAATTGACTTGCTATTTGGTTTGAATTTTTTTTCTAAATTTTATTTAGCAGTTCAGAGTAAGGAAAACTGTTACCAGGTTGTTTGAGCTCGGAAGTAAGGATTTATTTTTTCTCGGGAGAGAAAAATGCATCCCATCTGTATTGCTACTAATACCATATACTGTATTGGACGATTTGTATTAAATATTGTCACAAATGTATATTGTTACTATAAAGCAGTATGACTCTTCGTGTGCCACATGTTTATCATCTCGTGTTTGAACATTACGTACTCTGTACATGCAGCCAGTGTGTGCTTTTATAAGTGCATATAACTAATTAGCTCTAGAAAATAATGTATCATTATTTACTCATTTTCTCTAAGAATTTTAATAAAGTTTAGCAAAAAAAACCAGTTCAAATAAACATTTTAAATGAAAATCAACAATTTTAAAGTTGAATAAACGAATTTGTAATTAAACACGCACTCAAAAAAATAACTTGGTTTGTCTTGAAAAATACAAAAAACCCATATAAATCGTATGGTTTCAATTTCAAAGCAGAGCCCGATTTATCGCACGCGCCACCTAGTAGCGGCTACCAAAGGTAAGATACTTTTTTTACACGGAGCCATTGCTACTTTATGCCCAAAACATCAAGAGTTGATCAAGACAGCACGTTTGCACATAATTTCTTTTCCATGACAGATAGGAGCGCCATCTCTTATTAACATATACAACTAGCTTCCATTACAATCCTTTGTTATTTTCTGCTTTTCTGGTCATCGTTAGGAGATTCGTTAGGAGAATTTAACCAAAGATACATACAAAATGGAAGATAATAAAGTTAGTCGTAAGTTTAAATGTACGCATTGTGGCAAAGATTTCACTCGTCATTTGAGTTTGAAAAGACATTTGAAAGTTGGGAGCTACACTAAAATCTTAATTTGAGTTTTCTGGAAAACTGCATTTTTCATTTTTTGCGTTTACGAAAACTCTCATTTCTTAAAAAGTTTTTAAGATATATTGAAGTAAAATTATGTCACAAGGTTCTTGTTAGAAGTAAGCGCCATTTATCGGCATATTTTACTTATAAAGGTCGCTATCCCTAACTTTGATTATATCCCGCCAACTATGCGCAAATAAAGGCACCTAAACATATAAAAACGCCTATTATTTCCTTTTAATTTATGTGTCCTCTCATGTTGGCTTTGCCGCGGGGTGCGGGGGTTTCGAACTTTTATTTGCAAACAACGGGCTTATTTATCGGTATGTTATGAAGCAAAATATAGGTTGTAAGTATGTATTTATTAATTTAAGAGCTATTTTTATTGAAAAATGTATAAGTTTCTTTTAAAGAAAACCATGTAGTGTATACATAATTTGGTATATTTTAGTAAATTTAAGAGGTATTGCTAAATCTTTTGCTTCATAACACAGATAAGGGATATACTAATATATTGTTGAAAAAAAGTGAAATATATTGGTTAGATTTTGTTATAGAAGGTTTGGCATAAGCAATAATTTTTACTAAAATTAGACTAAATATTGCCTGAATTTAAAAAGTCAATCAAAATTCCAATAATTTTTTTTAATCCATAGTATTGTTCCCTGTTTTAACTAAAAACATGTTTTTCATTAAAATTTCCCATTTTTCAAAAAAAATGCCCAAAAGGTAGGCACATACCTTAAAATCTCTTTTATTACACACAGGTTAAGATTTTCTTTCAAATGCCTTTTCAAACTGAAATAACGGGGGAAACATTTGTCACAAAGCTAAAGCTTAGAATTAAAATTACAACTAACTGTATTCATATTATCACTCCAAATAAAAAATTGTTAAATTATCCTAAAGCAGTGCTTTACAAATTTATGGATATCAAGGCCTCCTTGGAGAAATTAAAATATTTCGCCCCCCCCCCTAGAAAAATGTAATACAGACATATACAATTGGAATATTTACAGTACCTATATTCAAATAAAGATCGAATGCAAATACAGTGGTACCTCGACTTACGAGTTTTTCGAGATAGAGCATTCTCTCGGTAGATTTTTTTGCTTCGAGTTAAGAGCTAAAATTCGGGTTACGAGCAAACTTCAGATATCCCACCGCTAATTTGAGCAGCGAATGCCATGTTACGTACTCATCAAATGAGAACACAAGAAGCATATAATATTTACAACCTTTATGTACAATTATTATACAGTTGTATACATATTATTCTAATACTACTATCCAGTCTTAAACCGAGAGATTAACACTGAACAATTACCACCCGGGGCAGCTTGCACTGCCCAAACTTGAGTCGCCCTCTGAAACCGAACAGCACCCAACCTCTCTCACAGAGGATACCTTCAATTCCTTCCCCCACACTGGAACTCCCCATGGGGTCTAGGGGATGGGATGACCTTGATACTAGGATCACGAGCTCTCCCCTTTCTACGAATACTGATAGCGCATACAGATTGGTACAGCGTTCTCTGCATCTGCCAGTGATTTATGTCTCTCTGTACTCTCTACTATGCGGAATCGCCTCCTCTGGCGGTCCATCAAAGAAAGAGAGTGGGGGGGGGGGGGGCAGCGGGTCAAATGGTGTCGAGCGGGGTCGGGGGACATACCACATCAAAAGAAATCTTGCGGCGGGAATGGGGGTGGTTCTAAATACCGTGTCTAATGTTACCGTGACTAATGTGATGACAGGAGTCGGGGAGAAAACTCTGTACCAATGTGTATGCACCATGAGTAAACGTTCTTCGGATTCTCAGGAAGAAGAATCTGGACATTACAGACACAGTGAACGGTGCAATCAATCGTCCAGCTAGGTCCATGTCGCTGGCCCAACACATATGGAATTTCGAGTTGAAACTTTCACAAAAATTAGTACCTAATTACTACTAATAAGTACCAAAATATTAGAATTAGTACCCATCAGTATCAAGAGTTATACAGAGGCTGTTCGCACATTTTTTAGCGATTTAGGTAAGCGGTAATAAAAAATCGTTTGCTGCAAAATAAATAATTGCAATTGTACTACACTGCTGGCCACCCACACCCAAATTGCAACACCAAGAAAGACAATAGATATCACAACAAAATTTATTTTGTAGATAGCATGTTGACCAAGTATCAAATGATTAAATTTATAGACTTCTGTGAAGTGTGGTTCCTGCCAAAATCAGTAGCCAGAGTAGCCGCCATTTTTGGAGATCACCGCTGCCACACTCCTCGGCATTGATTCAAAGAGACTTTGGATGAGTTCTTGGGGTACAACAGACCAAGCAGCTTCCACACGTTACCAAAGTTGATCTGCTGAGGCAGCTGGGGATGGAATCTGGGTCAATCGTAGAGCAACCATGGACCACATGGTTGGCTAAAGATCTATCGGCTAAAGCTAACTACTATCCACTATCGGCTAAAGATCCGGAGAGCGAGGCGGCCAGGGAAGCAATTCAATCTGGCGATTGACGAAGAACCGTTGGACAATGCGTGCCACGTGTGGTCGCGCATTATCCTGTTGAAATATGGCTGTGGGCAAGCCCTGAAGGTAAGGAAGGACAACTGGCTCCAACACCTCGGAGATGTAGCGCTGGCTGTTTAAAGTACCGGCAATGCGTACTAGAGGTGTGCGAGAGTGATATCCAATACCGCCCCATACCATAATACCCGGTGCAGGACCAGTGTGGCAGTGCATAACGCAGCTGTTCAGCATCCTCTCTTCACGGTGTCTCCACACTCGAATGCGACCATCGTGGTGTTGCAGACAGAAGCGTGACTCGTAAGTAAAGACAATTTCATTCCATTTTGCCGTCCACATCCTTCTGTCATCGCACCATTGGCGGCGGAGACGTCTGTGGTTCTGCGTCAAGGGTAGACAAAGCAATGGACGTCTTGCGGACAGACCACTCTGCTGTAAACGGCGTCGAATGGTACGCGCAGACACTGGATGATGCGTTACAGACTGCATGTGCTGTGCTATGGTTCGTGATGTGACTGAGCGATCCGTCACTGCCATGCGCACATTTTGCCTGTCATCACGTGAAGTGGTGCGCTGAGGTGGATGCGATCGAACACGCCGGTCCGTCGTACCCTCCTGCATCCAACGATCACATATCCGCATTACTGTTGTTTGGTTTCGTCCAACACGACTACCGATTTCCCTGAAAGATAATCCACAATCTCGGTAGGCCACTATCCTTCCTCTGTCGAACTCGGATACTTGATCAAAAGATGATCGCTGTTTTCGACGAGGCATAATTGATCGTTTTTTTGAAAAAACCACAAGAAAAACACAATTGCCGAACTTGAAATCGTCGAAATCTCCAAGCCTTAAATAGCGCTTTGAAGTGGCGCCACAGGCGCGCGTGATGTGCGTCTGCGCTGAAATTCTAATCATTTGCATATCTCACCTCCGCTAATGCATGTTGTAAATTTCATGTTATTTGCACGTTTCCTTCAGGGTGTTGCATTTACAGTGGCCAGCAGTGTATGTTTTTAAAAGTCAAAATTATCGTCTGTGGCTTGAAACTTTTGTTTTTATTCAAAATGGCATTTTTAACAAAGCAGTGGTTCGAAGGCTACATTTATGCTCTTTCCGAAGAGAAATATGCATACTCTGTTATCCAAAAACGATGTGAGAGTCATGGTTTTGTGATATCTAAAGCGTCGATAGGTAATATCGTCAACAAGAAAGGAAAAAAAAACGTCAAATTGGAGCCAAAAGTGGGACAAAAATTCCAAACAAGTATCCAATGAAAAAACGGACATCTTCGACAATTGCAAAGGTACGTTGTTTAATGTTAAAAGAAAATCCCCCTATTCAAAGGACAGTTGCAAAATCATTATAATGTTCAGTGTCCTCTGTAAACAAAATGATAAACGTTGATTTAAATCTTAAGAAAGCGAAAAAACGCAATGGGCATCGTCTTCTTCCAAATCATATCGCTTAACGTAGGACACGCTGCAGAATTCTATATAAGAAACACTTATCCAAAGAAAAATGGAAAACAATTGTGACAATAGATGAATCATGGGTGTATTTAAATGATTGCAACAAAAAAAGAGCCATTTATTATCATAAAAGGGGAGAAAAAATTTAAGTACATGGTTCAAAGAATCGAAAGAAAGTTTTTCTAAGGGATCCATGAATGTTGCTGGTTTTTCTTATAATGGCAAGTTAAAAATGAAGAGAGTGGAAAAAAATGTCAAGATTAACTCCAAATACTATCAGGAACATATTTTATCGCCAATTTTTCTGAATGAAATACCATCGCTTTACCCACAGTGCCATCAATCTGTGAGACTCCATCAGGACAAAGCTAGCAGTCACACATCAAAATCCACTGTAAATTTCCTAAAAGAAATGGAACAAAAAACTGGTATCAAGGCCATACCCTCCACTGATATCCCTACTAAATTTCCCGATGTATCACCTATGGATTTTTGTGCTTTTGGACTTTTAAAATCTGCATTATCCAAACGTCGTCCCAAAACCCTTACAGGACTCTGGAAAGCTGTTCAGGAGGAATGGGATAGAATACCTCTTCTGACACTTCAAAAGGCATTATTATCCTGGAAATTGCGGTGTCGAAAGATAGTTCAGAATAAGGAATGTCAAATAGAACATTTAAAACACAAGAATTTTATGTAATTTAGTTTTGTGACTACAATATACATCGTCTAAAAAATGTGTGAACAAGCCTCTGTAGCGTGTCCGATTCTGCCGGGCTACCATGTCGCTGGCCCGGCACTTTTGGAATTTCGAGTTGAAACTTTCACAAAAATTAGTACCCAATTAGTACTAATTAGTACCAAAATATTAGAATTAGTACCCATCAGGATCACGAGTTATAGCGTATTCGAATGTGCCGGGCCAGTAAAAATCATGTCGGTCCAAGGCCAGACGCTTCGGAATTTCGAGTTGAAACTTTCACAAAAATTAGTACCTAATTAGTACTAATTATTCAAAAAATATTAGAATTAGTACCCATCAGGATCGCGAGTTATAGCGTGTCCGAACCTGCCCGGCTACCATGTCGCTGGCCCGGCACTTTTGGAATTTCGAGTTGAAATTTTCACAAAAATTAGTACCTAATTAGTACCAATTAGTACCAAAATATTAGAATTAGTACCCGTCAGGATCACGAGTTGTAGCGCATTTGATTCTGACGGGCCAGCCACAATCATGTCGCTTCTAAGCCCGAGGCTACAGTTACGCTTGCTGAGTGAATGCAACTCACAGCAAATGAATGGCGTAAGAGAGTCAAAGAACTTTTAAACCTCGAAGGAGTATTTAACAGTGAAAGACACAAAGAGAAGGTAAGTTAATTTTATTTCACATTGGTTTTAATGAATGTTTCCTATAGGCATGCCAATTAGATACGAGTCACTTTTATAAAACAATTTGTACAAAATTAATCATTATCACACCACTGTATATTGATATAACTCGTTTATTAATTTTTCAGAAATTTGGGAATAGGGATCTAATTTATTAGGAATCGTTTATTAACTTTTTGAAATCGTTAATTAATTTATTTGCTTTCAGATTGAACAGTGAAAAACCGGTGGCGTTAGTGGGCCTTATCTAGAAAGAGAAATAGCCCTAAGCCCCAAAATTGTAGGTGAAATGTCGGAGCAGTTTGAACCCCTTTGCAACAAAATTTTAATATTGCAATTGAAAAATAACTTTTTCATATATTTAATTTAATTGACTTTCATATTAACCTTAAACCGTTTATAATACTGTTTTGCACCGTGGAATTGAATTACTATAAAATAAAATCGACTATATTTTATTTTGATAGAGATTTTACAAATAAATTTATCAGAAAGTTCTTGCTGATTTTTTCATCAACATTATCAGCCTGCCTTGATTAAATTTAATAAAGATTTAAAGTTTGTCTCCAGGTCCTTAACAATAACTGGCGCATAACAGTCCATTAACTTTCAATCGGGATTCTTGCAACTACACTGCTCAAAACAATTTGGGGAGCACGTGGTTTTAACTAAATTACGCAAATACTTACACCGATAAGTAACATAAAATAAATCATCCATAATTTAAAGCCTAGCAGGAAACAGAAGAAGAAAACTTCATATGCAAATCAAAGTTCATGACGTCAAAAACCAGAAAAAGAACATAAGGGCGGAAATCGGGATGTTGCAGAAACGTCTGTTTCACTGCCTTAACTGTGAAATTCGATTGCTCAGTTATTCTTTTTGAGAAAAGGTGACTTGAAAATGTCTCAACAACGTGATTTACCGGAATCCATTGCATGGCGTATTATAGGCAGACTTGAATCCGGGCAAATACAACGTAGTGTCGCGGACGCTGTTGGAGTCGCCAGAAGTGTCTTTGCAAGGCTGTGGAATCGATTCCAAGAAACAAAGGAATGTTAGACGTCGACCAGGGCAAGGTCGGCCACGCGTCACTACAATAACCGATGACCGGTATATACTGTTAAAACCTCGTCGAAACAGAACAGACAATGCTACTCAGCTGCAAAGACAGTTGCTCTTGGCAACAGGACGAAGGGTGTCCAGCCAAACAGTACGTAATAGGCTTCGTCAGGGAGGTCTCTATGCACGTAGGCCAATGGTCTGCATTCCGTTGACCTCACGCCACCGTGCGGCCCGAAGAAGATGGGCTGCTGAACATCGAGATTGGGAGCAACATGATTGGAGCCGAGTGCTGTTTACAGACGAGTACCGATTCAGTCTGGAGTGTGACACCCGACGTGTTTTGGCATGGAGGGAAAGGGGCACTCGAAATAACCCCACATTCGTGCGTGAAAGGTCACAATACAGACGAGCTGGTTTTATGGTATGGGGTGGAATCAGCATAGGTGGACGTCCGTACCTGCATATTATTCGGAATGGTACTTTGACGGACCGAAGGTATGCAGACGAGATACTGAGACCTCATGTCATACCTTACGCTGCAGCCATTGGATATTCCTTTGTTTTCCAGCATGATCCCAAGTAACACAAAACCGTTGGCAAGTCGTTGGCCAACCCTTTTCGGGCATGGTTGGCCAACGGTGGAAGTTGGCCGTTGGCGCTCCGTTGGCCCAACGGTTGGCGCTCCGTTGGCCCAACGGTCTGATTTACAGGATTTGGCCGTTGGCGCGAGGTTGGCCAACGGTTGGCGTTCAGTTGGCCCAACCACTGGATTTGCAGGATTTGGCCGTTGGCGTTCAGTTGGCCCAACGGTGTGATTTACAGGATTTGGCCGTTGGCACGAGGTTGGCCAACGGTTGGCGTTCAGTTGGTCCAACAGTCAACTTTGTAGGTAAGCCTACATTAAATTTATTTGGGGCTATTATGCATTTTTCAACCCAGCCAGCAACTCTTTGTTCATCAGGCCAATGGTCAAACTATCCAAGGGTCAATAGTTTTGACATTTTGCTATTTTTCAGAAGATCGTTTACAAAGAGGATTTCCCCTTTTTAAACAGTTTATTAAGTTCTAGTATTTAGCCACCAATAATTTATATAAAAATAGTATATTCAAAAAAGCATTTTTGAATATCCTGTTTTATATATTCAAAAAAAAATTTCGGATATACTATTTTTATATAAATTATTTGTGGCTAAATAATAGAACTTAATACTGTTTAAAAAAGGAAAATTCTCTTTGTAAACGGTCTGCTGAAAATTAGCAAAATGTTAAACTACTGACCCTAGGATAGTTTGACAATTGGCCCAATGAACAAAGAGTTGTTGGCTGGGTTGAAAAATGCATAACTCTTTTCCCCAAAAAGTAGTTTGAAAACTACAAAATTCACTCTATTATGAAATCAAAAAGTTTCCATAGTTAAATATTAAAATGTACAAAAAGCAACAATACATTTTAATTTTAATGTTATTTTTAACAGTTTACATTTTACTTGACTTTGTTTATATAAAGTGTTTTGTTTTAAACACTTTATATCTTTTTAAAGTGAATAACTCTTATAGATTATATCCTTAGTGATATTATAAATCTCATGTCACTCTATATACAAAAGAATATTAATTTATATATATATATATATATATATATATATATAATTTATAATATCAATGCTACCTGTTATTTTTAATCAGTCACTTTACTACATATATAATTTTTTTAAAATAAACACCTTTCCATTATAATCAACTGGTGTCAAATTGCACACTCATGCTGAGTTAATATGACA
This sequence comes from Dolomedes plantarius, assembly GCA_907164885.2. NCBI lineage: Eukaryota > Metazoa > Arthropoda > Arachnida > Araneae > Dolomedidae > Dolomedes > Dolomedes plantarius. The sequence continues at coordinate 81,721,562 of OU015494.1, read as the reverse complement.
CATACTTTTTGTAAGATTACCTTTATATAAATTTTTTTTTCATTATATATATATATATATATATATATATATATATATATTTATAAACACTTTATCTTCCAATTTTTCTTCAGGTCTGATACAATATATACAACTGAGGTCTGATTTTTTAAAAATTTTCCATAAAACTGTTATATCAATTTTTGGACTTACCTTGTTTAATATTTTAAAACAGCATCTTAATAAGGCATGTTATAGTAATTTTAATAAAACACAACTTTTCATCAATTTTTTTTTTTATTTTAACAAAAAATTTAATAAAATTTAATTTTACATTGTCAAAAATACACAGTTATTTTATCTCTCCCTCCTTCTCTGTCTTTCGAAAAAAGGAAAAATCCCTTTATTAAGTCTTCAACAAATTTTTCCGTTATAACTTCTCCCTGGTGAGCCAGTCCGACAGAAGTTGTCAATAGAAAAATAAATTAGTACAGTAAATGAGTCAAAAGAAAAATAGCTATATATGCACCAAACAGTCAAACAAAAATGCCTGAAAAGTTACTTTTTTTAATTCTTTAGAAACAAGTTAACTTATTATGAAATCTAACCCTAGCATTTACTTCATAATTAAAAATTTCCTCATGTTGCATGATCTTGTCTTAACTATTACTTCAGGTATGTATCAGTAAAGGTTTATTTATTTGCTAAATTATCAAAGCACAAAATAAAACAACAATTTCAAATATGCAAACTAAATTAACATCAGAGAAAAATTAGACACTGCACAGATCTTTAACAATTTTAGTACATATTTATTTACATGAATATATCAACTCTCTGAAAACTTACTTAAAATTTAGACATGAAAAATTAAAATATCAAGAGCTATTGGCAGAAATTTATTTACATTATAGGAACTAATCATCTTAAACTGCTTGCATGTGTTTAGCAAAGTTTATTTTCATAAATTAACAGAGCAGAAAATTGAAGAATAATTTGAAATATTTGAACCAAATTAAAATTAGAAAAATAAGATATTGTAGTATATGATAGATAAGATTAATTTCCACATACATTTTACCAATACAACATTGAAAAAATTCAGGTGAAATTTTCCTTCTCTTAACCACACACTTAACAATATTTTCTCAGTAAAAGTCAAATTAATTCTGTAGCATCAAAAGCCCAATAGTCTGTAAATGTATGTTTGTCAACACAAAGCATTTTATTAGCACAATATCTTTTAAAAAAAACCAACACTTTAATAATTTTAGACAATATTTATAACTCCACGAATATAAAATATAATTACAAATGTTTGAACAAAATATCAACCCTACTAATGCCTTTCTATCTACTGAACATCACAGTATCTATATATTTAAGTTGCTAAGCCAGACCAATTCTTTGGGCTGTCTGGGAGAGAAAACTACTGCATCAATTTATTTCATTTTGGTCTTAAAAAAAGATTTTAATCTATAGATGTGTCAAATATGGTTTTTGTAACCATAATCTCTATTAATTAGCGATAATTTATAATCTAAAATTGCTTTCTGTACATGCTCAGCGACATGTTTAAATCTGGCTTTAGATACTCACTAAGCACGAGGCTACATAAACTACTGCATAAAATACTGTACTAATTAGATATAACTAAAAATTTAAAACACATTAACATAATGATTTAAAAATACATATTTAATAAAGTGAATCAAATAATACTAGTAGGAAACAAGGGAAAATAAAAAAAGAGTGAGGAACAAGACTTCAGTTTATACAAATAGGCCAAGAATTCAAAGCAAGTTTTTACCTAGATTCAATCATTCATAAGATGATAACCACACTTCCAATTCTTTCATCTATGGTACTAATGAGATCAGGACTGGCAGTCAAATAAAAATATGCAGAATATAGTGTCAAAAATATTGCTAAAAATGTAAATATTATAATAAGTAGCAGCTAATCAAATCTTAAAGACAAGTGAATTATTTTAATGAGTGATCAGCTTACTTCATAAATAGTCCTTAATATTATGTACAAACTTTATTAAGTACATTGTCAAAAAAATTCTTAAAATGTAAATATTACAATAACTAGCAGATAATCAGATGCTAAAGACAAATGAATTATTTTAATGAGTGATCTGCATACTTCATAAATACTTTGTATTGATATTTTACTTTTAAACAAAATGTTTAACATTAAATACCTGTTCGAGTCTGAGACAGACAATTATTTTAAACTCAAATAAAATACAATTGCAAAGTTGATAGTAAGGAGAGAAAAATTACTGAAATTTCACCAAAGCAGACAGCTAATTGTATTTTATCCTTGTATTCATAAGCTAGTGATTAACTGACGCTTCTTTATAAATTTGACGATTTAATAGAGTAGGTTTTCTAAATTTATGAAGTAAACTGTGAGATATAAACTTATAAACAACTTAAATGCACTTAGAATAAAAGATTCAACTTCTTATATAAAATGTTCAGAAAACTTTAATAACAGAAATTTGAGCATAAATAAAAGTTTACCATAATGTTTTTATTATCAATACTCTAGTTAGAAATAATCTTACTGAAAGTACAAGGTAAGAATCATAAGTAAACACCAAATTTGGTCAACTATTCAATTTAAAACTTTCTGAACGATCCGATTAACTAAAGTAACTCAACCATTTAAAATAAATAACATAAACAGATCCATGATTTCAAAAAGTTTAAATACAACCATTCTATAAAGGATTCTAAACATAGATTACTTATTGTGATCTACACTGCTGGCCACCCAAATTGCAACACCAAGAAAAACAAGAGATATCACAACAAAATTTATTTTGTAGATAACATGTTGACCAAGTATCAAATGATTAAATTTATAGACTTCTGTGAAGTGTGGTTCCTGCCAAAATCAGTAGCCAGAGTAGCCGCCATTGTTGGAGATCACCGCTGCCACACGCCTCGGCATTGATTCAAAGAGACTTTGGATGAGTTCTTGGGTTACAGCAGACCAAGCAGATTCCACACGTTGCCAAAGTTGATCTGCTGTGGCAGCTGGGGATGGAATCTGGGTCAATCGTAGAGCAACCATGCACCACATGTTTTCTATCGGTGAAAGATCCGGAGAGCGAGGCGGGCAGGGAAGCAATTCAATCTGGCGATTGACGAAGAACAATTGGACAATGCGTGCCACGTGTGGTAGCGCATTATCCTGTTGAAATATGGCTGTGGCCAAGCCCTGAAGGTAAGGAAGGACAACTGGCTCCAACACCTCGGAGATGTAGCGCTAGCTGTTTAAAGTACCGGCAATGCGTACTAGAGGTGTGCGAGAGTGATATCCAATACCGCCCCATACCATAATACCCGGTACAGGACCAGTGTGACGGTGCATAACGCAGCTGTTCAGCATCCTCTCTTCACGGTGTCTCCACACTCGAATGCGACCATCGTGGTGTTGCAGACAGAAGCGTGACTCGTCAGTAAAGACAATTTCATTCCATTCTGCCGTCCACATCCTTCTGCCATCGCATCATTGGCGGCGGAGACGTCTGTGGTTCTGCGTCAAGGGTAGACAAAGCAATGGACGTCTTGCGGACAGACCACTCTGCTGTAAACGGCGTCGAATGGTACGCGCAGAAACTGGATGATGCGTTACAGACTGCATGTGCTGTGCTATGGTTCGTGATGTGACTGGGCGATCCGTCACTGCCATGCGCACAATTTGCCTGTCATCACGTGAAGTGGTGCGCTGAGGTGGATGCGATAGAACACACCGGTCCGTCGTACCCTCCTGCATCCAACGATCACATATCCGCATTACAGTTGTTTGGTTTCGTCCAACACGACTACCGATTTCCCTGAAAGATAATCCACAATCTCGGTAGGTCACTATCCTTCCTCTGTCGAACTCGGATACTTGATCAAAAGGTGATCGCTGTTTTCGACGAGGCATAATTGATCGTTTTTTTTTTTGAAAAACCACAAGAAGAACACAATTGCCGAACTTGAAATCGTCGAAATCTCCAAGTCTTAAATAGCGCTTTGAAGTGGCGCCACAGGCGCGCGTTATGTGCGTCTGCGCTGAAATTCTAATCATTTGCATATCTCACCTCCGCTAATGCATGTTGTAAATTTCATGTTATTTGCATGTTTCCTTCAGGGTGTTGCATTTACAGTGGCCAGCAGTGTAAAAATAGAGAAACAGCAAATACAATTACAGTAGTTAATTTTATTATTTGAGGAAAGCTTTGGCTGTTTTTATAGAAGTTTAACAAAGTATTTTACTTAAATTTACCAAGTTACGCTTCATTTTGAATGCATTTTAGAAAACTACTTGATGCTACTAATTAGCCAAGTACATCATTTTGTTTACTAAATAAAAGTATATTACTAGTAAAATAATATACTTACTCTGGAATTCTTCGTAATATTACAATCACGTGGAACATATGGAATCTCCGACATCCATTTCTTTTTACCGTTCATTTCTTCTCCACACGTGCAAACATTTCACCAAACCAGTTTCTGTCGTAGTGAATAATGCATTTTGTAACTGTTGGCCCAACAGCTTTCATTTGCAGTTGGGCCAACGGCATTTTGTAACCGTTGGCCAACCATACACATTTTGCAGTTGGGCCAACAGCATTTTGTAACCGTTGGCCAACCATACACATTTTGCAGTTGGGCCAACGGCATTTTGTAACCGTTGGCCCAACAAACGCATTTTGCAGTTGGCCCATCTGCATTTCTGAAATTTCTGCCAACGGTAACCATTCCCCAACGGTGCAACGGAAATCTGCGGTTGGGCCAACGGTGTGTGTTACTTGGGATAATGCCAGACCGCATACAGCTCGTCTTGTGGAGAACATGCTTGAAGCTGAAAGAATGCAGCGTATGGAATGGCCAGTGTGCTCTCCTGACCTGAATCCTATCGAGCATGTTTGGGACATGAACGGACGACGCATTGCTGCGAGACCAAGGCCTCCTTTTACTCTCCGAGACTTGGAGATTGCACTTCTTGAGGAGTGGAACAGTATTCCCCAAAGTCTTATCGATAACATCATCGCATCCATGGAAAACAGGTGTGCAGCAGTCTTCGAGGAGACCACACGCCATATTAAAAATCTTGCATCATTTCTAAACAATACTTTTTTTTATCGTTTACATGTAATCAAATTGTTGCCCTAAATCCTCTTTTCATGTTTTTTCCATATTTTCAAAGAATTAAAGCTTAATTACAAATTTTTTACGTCTTTTTTTCTGTATTGCGCATTAATACGCGTGTACTACCCATTTTATGCCAATGCGTGGCTGTCTCGCACGGTTTTCTTAACTTCTTTGCTTGCTCCCCTAATTTTTTTGAGCAGTGTATTTAACGGTGGATTATAATTTCAAAGATGTATTATTAATTTAATAACAATTTTTTAAAATTGAAGTTTCTGCAACTCAACTCTATGTTTAAGCTACTTTTAACTGGAGATTATTTCTAAACATATGTTAACTCAGTTAGCAGGCGTTAGACTATCATTTCCTCATTTAATTCATAGTAATAATTAGTAATAATAATCGTAATTTTAAAGGTAGTACGATTGTATTTTCAGTTCTATATCTTACGGATCCAGCAGAAAAAATTACCCAGACAGCTTCTTGCTGTTATAATAAAAAATAAATAAATAAAATAATATATATATATTTTATATTTATATTTTATGAAACACAGAATGCGTTTTAAATTCAATGCATTTTTTAGTTTTTCTGGTGGTGTAATCTTAAAATAACACTACCCACATAAAATGAAAATGCTCATTGAAAAAGAAATCGTAAATTTCCAATAGATGGTCAGATGAGATGAAAAATGTTGTTTGCACTTGCTAGTACAAAATGCGCGGTTTAGCTGATCCTTTTGTTAACAGCTGTGGAGGGATGACAGGTATAAATTCCAAACTATTTGGCGACGTCATTTATGACACAAGGCGAATTTCCAGATCAGTGTTCTTGTTGTACTTATGATGTGAAAGTGGTAAAAGATGAAGCGTGCTGGTAGAAAGAGTAAAGTTTGTCCCGAAGTGCTATTGGAACTGATTTCAGGATTGCCCAGACGTATATTTTTATTTTTACTTTCCTGCTAAGAAGCATTGATTTTTAAGAAATAAAAAAAGGCGCGAGTTTGAGATTTTATATTTCTACATGTTCGGGACTCCAAATTGCCAATTATTTGAGAATGACCTATAAGTTATTTGACTCTCTTACGCAAGTCGTTTTCTGCGAGTTGCATTAACTCAGCCAGCGTCACTGTAGACCGGCAGATTCGAATGCGCAATAACTCGTGATGCTGATGGGTTCTAATTCTAATATTTTGGTACTAATTGGTACTAATTAGTTACTAATTTTTGTGAAAGTTTCAACTCGAAATTCCAAAACTGCAGGGCTACCATGTCGCTGGCCCGGCAGAATCGGACACGCTATAACTCGCGATCCTGATGTGTACTAATTCTAATATTTTGGGAATAATTAGTATTAATTAGGTACTAATTTTTGTGAAAGTTTCAACTCGAAATTTCGAAGCGTCTGGCCTTGGAGCGACATGATTTTTACTGGCCCGGCACATTCGAATACGCTATAACTCGTGATCCTGATGGGTACTAATTCTAATATTTTGGTACTAATTGGTACTAATTGGGTACCAATTATACTGACAGTTTCAACTCGAAATTCCAAAAGTGCCGGGACAGCGACATGATATCCCGGCAGAATCGGACACGCTATAACTCGCGATCCTGATGGGTACTAATTCTGATATTTTGGTACTAATTGGTACTAATTAGGTACTAATTTTTGTGAAAGTTTCAACTCAAAATTCCATAAGTTCCGGGCCAGCGACATGGACCTCACCCAGCTTCCGTGTCTCAGTCATTCACTAGAGAGTAGCTGGTAATAAAAGCGAAAGTGAGGAAAGCGGGGAGAAAAGGTCAAAAATCAACTAATAAGATTTAATTTTTCAGTTCAGTCTTTCTCCTCCTCTTCCATCAGCATCTTCAAGTCTGATCTCCAAGGTAAATGTTGTACATTACGCTTAATAAAACAAATTTATTGCAGTACATTCTATTGTATTGTGTTTTTATACAATGTTCATCGTTTATAAGCACATTTTTCTTATTTAAAAACACGTAACAAAAAATAGCGGTGTTTTGGGGGAGCACGGAACGAATTAATAGCATTTCCATTCATTTCAATGGGGAAAATTGATTCGAGATACGAGTATTTCAAGTTACGAGCTCCGTCATGGAACGAATTAAACTCGTAAGTCGAGGTACCACTGTATTATATTATATTTATAATGAAAATTAGTTGCATATTTGAAAACGAGATGGCGCTATAAAAAATATCGATAGGTGCAAACGTGCTGTATTGATCCACTCCTAAGACATCCACCGTGCAGCCGGAGTGTGTTGCCATGCGCCAACTTCAAATATTTATAACACAAGTTCAGTGGAGTCACAATAGTCAGTGTCACGGAAAGCAATCCATTGACGTCATTCATGGCAAAAGCATTAAATGTTATATGAGTACAAATTCATACTTATTTATTAAAAGAAATTCTAATTTGAATATACATTTTTTTTTTCTGTTTCGAAATCAGATAATCTCTGAAAACTTGTATGCATACATTTTTTAATTTTTCTTTGCCTCCATGGTTCAAGAAGACAAAATATGGCGGACATCTCTTTGAAAATGCCTTAAAAGGTAAGAAATATCTGTGCACCAATCACGATGCATTTAGCACAAAGCGAAACCATAACTTTACTCCTAAACCTGAACTTAAGTATGACACGCATCCCATTGCACGCGCCTTATAAGGTAACAAATATCTACCAACCAATCACGATGCATTTTCTATAAAGCTTAACCAAAACTTTTGAAGCAAACCCGTACTTGAACTACACTTGCGCATCAATCGCTGGAAGTATCAAAACTCAGGAAGACCGCCGAAGTCGTGCTGCTTTTAGTTAGTTGATCCTTCGCCGTGATTAAATGTATTTCAAGAGAAAAGATTTAAACATTAAAATGTGTTTTTCATTTTCATTGAGGTAAGTGTGCTGGAACTGTTTCATAAATTTCTATGTTGCCTTTAATAAATATATCAGAAGTTTTTATCTGATGGTTAGTATTCGTATTCTCTCCCACGTCACAAGCTATATGCGATGTTGTTGAAATTTTATATATGAATCGGTTCTTATTATATTGTTAACAATTTTCAAGTTAGTTTTACTACATTTTCAAACTGATATGCATTGTCGTTGCCTTTGGTGTTAAAAGTTTGAAATTTCTACAAAACTCAGAATTTTTTGCTACGTCTTTTAAAACTAAATCATCTCTTAACGTTTGCTGCTAACGCCGTAACTTTTGTTTTAAATTTATGACGCATTTTTATCTTAAACAGAAAAAGTTTTTAATTCAATCGGATTTATTTTCCTTTATAATTCAGAAAGCATAATTGCGTGATAAGTATTTTTTAACAGTTAATTTGCCCTAAACACAATAATATTTTTAAATACTGCTGACGATATTTAATGTTTTAAATCAATAATTTAAAACTTAAAAACTATTCCTATTTGTTGGAAAAAAAATTATTAATAAATCAGCATAGCGAAATATCGAGGTTAATAATCTTCTTAAAACTTTGGTTTAATGGGCGGAATAGTGTACCTGTTTAACCGTTACTTCTGGATAATAATTATTTGAAAAAAATAGTTTCATTGTTTTATATTCTAGTGTCTTGAGACGAATAATTTTTGCGAATTTCTTTTCTGATTTTTAAATTTTTCAATCACGTGGATCTATGTTATACATTTGATATTCACTACATTTTAACAAATTTCAAGATTAATTCATGTAGTGAAATGTCTCAAGTCCTTACACACACACACATATACATACATATTTATATATATTGGGCATTTAAAATAATTTAGTTATTTTATATTATTTCAGACTGTTGTACAATCGTATCCAAGAAAACATTTTGAGCTTTATATGCTCAGCAGCAAGACTGGATATGGTAATGAATATGCCACTACGGCGAAACGATCTCTGTGATTAGAGGTATTTTGACCATTCTTTTTCTCAAAATAAAAAGAAGAAATATTTATTACAATGTATAGAAGAAGGACCCCTCGTGTTTTAAACTGAAAAATATAATAGGTATTTACATCATTGCTGAGGAGTGCAAGATGAATCTGCATATGAGTTAGAGAGTTGTAAATATCTTACTCCCGGCCTCACATTTTTGTAGGAGAAATGTTGATAGCTTTTGCGATGAATGTTTCCTTTCTGCCCTATTCTCAAGAACCTTTTCCACTGATAACAGAAATTTCAGTTTTTTCTGTATGACGACCTTGATTACTCGTTTCTCAACAGTGTGCGATTTATTACCGGAAATTCCAATAATAAAAGTCATTTATTAACGACTGAGATAAAGTACTGATTAAAACATATTATTTTTCGAAGACGCAAATTATGCTTTTGGAGAAGCTGAAAGGAAAAATTTGAGAAGCGTAGTAACAAGGAATGAAATGGTAAATCCTGAAAAGAGTTCCTTCCCATTTATTTAGTATTAATTCTGGTAGATGAATTATATATAGTTAAAGGAAAATAACTACCCCAAAAAATATAAGAAATCATTTTTAGAATTAAGTGTCCTATTACTTTTGTCATTAACTGCCCTTTTACATGCATTTTACTTCTTAAATACCATTCACTGATGTGAAATAAATATTTTTCACCGTTTAAAATAGATGGAAATTTGAAATATCTATAATATTAAAGATATAGTATAAAAATAATTTATTGTTCATGTAATATTATTTTAGTTGTAATAATATTTTCGGAACTTAAAGCCGAATATTTCGAATACATAACTGAAATATGTAGCTGAATATATTCTGGATTATTTCGAGTCAGCTGATGACACACTGCATGTATTTACGCATGTATTTCACGAAGAACTACTGCATGTATTTCACGAAGAGCAACAGATGACATATCGTGAAAGCAAATAAGATTTTCTTAATCTTTCCATAATTTTTATTTTTACGATTATGAGATATTTAAGTCTTTAAAAGAGTATTGTTATAGGTATAGCAATCTAAAAATAAATATTTTACGAAAACTTGATTGATTAAATTTCTATTTATTGTTTAATATATTATACATTTTAAAACATTTATCCGTATATTTTATTACCTTATTATTTCAAGTCAGTTTTTCCAAAATGCAAATGATCCATTATCGACTTCATAATCATTCTGCCCTTTAAGGGATAGCGGGAAAATAAATCTGAATACTTTTGAATGGGTTGTCATTATTATACCTCTAATAATTTTCTACATTTTATTTCAGATTTCAATAAGCAGACATGAGGGTCTGGAGCAGATATATAAACTTGTTCTTATGTTTGCTTCTATTTTTCATCTACCATCTTACTTAATCTTCTCTATTGTATCCTTTTCTTTTAACATTTCCTGCTATCTTGTCATTTTCCCTTCTAACATTCTGTTCTACTCTGTCATTTCCCATTCTAATACTCTCATTCTTCATTGCCTGTCATTATCGGATCCTTTTCCCTTTTTCCTTTTCCCCAGGCAATATTTTGTTACATTCTGAACCATCTGATCATTTTTCCTACGCAGTCTTTTGAAACTCTCTTGTTGATCTTTCGAACCCTTACTGTATTATATTTTGGTTTTTCCTATTGGCCGATGTTTATTTCCCCCAATATTTGTTTATTTTTGAGCTCTCGATTTCAAAATCTTTCTCTTCAGTTTTAACCCATTATATTACATGCTTTCTCTACTTTTTTCTTCTCTCTCCCTTTCTCTTAATTTGCTTTTTTTTAATTCCATGTCTGCTTCTCCGCCTAATATGTTGAAATACAAAGGAACCTATAGGTACGGACTAGTTGAATGAATATTTGGAAACAGAGGATATCACGCTCTATGACTGGTTCCATGTCAGCTCCTCCATCCCGAATGAAAAAAGTACAAAGGAACCTACACATTCTGCCTAGTTGAATGAATATTTGAAACAGAGAGTATCATGCTGAATGACTAACTGATTATTTCACCCAATGGGAATTTGGCACAACAAGAGTAAAATACAATTGATGATGTTGTGTTACCGGAAAATCCTGTCATTGTAGATTCCTCAGTGGCCAAGACAAAAGCAATTTCAAGACTGTATCAAAAAGATGCTGACACATCTTCAAAACTTCAATAAACAGCCTTTTTTCTTTTTCATCTAAATCCAAAGTGAACTTATCAGAGATCATTAGAATGGTTGTAACCAGTGGTGGGATCTAGCCGGTTCACACCGGTTCTGTAGAACCGATACCTTATGTAGGTATCGATTCTACAGAACCGGTGCGAACCCGCTGAAGCCCACCACTGATTAGGACATAGCTCTTGTTAATTTATTTGAATCCTACCACTGGTTGTAACCCTGTTTATTTGCTCGACGTGCAACTTTCTGAGAAGATCAAAATAGTGCATAGTGTACAACATTTCAGTTACAACTTATCAGCCGACAAAGAAAGTCTGGAAACTGAGAAGAACCTATCTTCTACAAGAATGCATTGTCAGAAGATCTTTATCGAAACAAAATTATTTACATGATGTACAGGACATGTTATCATCCTATGTAAATGACAGATTTTATAAAATTATGAAAAAAGAATTTTGGATATCAATGACTAATTTTGAAAGTAAAAAATGGTTTTTCCTCGAAATTATAGATTCTATCCCCAATCAAAATATGTCGGGAGCATAGGGAATAATTTTTAAAACATATGTTTTATGAGATCCGCGCTAAATATGAATAAAGAAATAAACTGAGGTCGGTCATTGAATATTTTAAAATTAAAATATAATAAATTTTCTGAAACAATTAAGACAATGTAAAGTATAAAATGTAATCAGAGAATTGTTTAGAATTCATTATAAATTTTATGATTTCAGTTCAAAACTTGTAAAGGAAGGAAATCTCTTTTGCGTTCCATATTGATCGGCTAATTTTGTTTCATGTTAAGCTAATATTTTCCACTTTTACTGAAACAATAATAATTATATGGAAACACAGGAACCTATGGGAATATATATTTCTCATTACGATGTGGGAAATATATTTTGAATATCAAAGAAATGCTGTTTGTATGTATTCTTCATCTTTCTCCATGATTATATTCAAACATATGTAAGTGAATTTACACAATCATTTATTAATGGAACAATTTTTTTCTTATTTTTGAATTTCATAAATTCTGGTTAAACAAACAAATATTTAAATTCTCTCTGGTGTTTACTTGTGATTTCTGACTTCACCATGGTATTAAGGTTATAAAACTATTAAATAATTCTTTCATATATATAAAACATAAAATTATCAAATTATTAAAATTTATTTTCCTACTGTTTCTCAACCTAACAAGAAGAAATACAACAAGAAATACAGTAAGAAATACAATCCCAATAAATGTAAATATTTTAATTTCTCTCTCATTCTAGAATGCAAAAATATGTACAAGCTTGAAACAAATAGCTCTTATTTGTTTTTCATACTTTATATATATGAAAAGTGAGGAGCTTCTGAATTTTAATAAACAATGAAACAAATATTTCAATTTTTAAAGCAGACTTATGAAACAAACTTAAATTAACATCTAATGTAGAACAGTTACTAATATGAAAAGAATTTACAGAGAGATTTAGAAGGCTTTTCATTTCAGGCATTGTAATAACAAACACTGCATGAGGAAAGAATCGTGCAAAAATTATGATTTAAAATGGGCAATGTTAATGTAAATTGACCTTTGAATTCTTACAGAGAGAGGCGAAAAAGAAACTGATCTGGATATTGACTTTTTTTAAGTACAGGAATGAATTTCTTTTTCTGAATTTTGAGTAGTAGAAAGAAAAATAGTTATGTTCATATTTATTTAGTCTTTTTCTTTTTAATTTTGTATATACACGCACATATGTAAGTGAAAACATTTATTTGATTCAAGTTTCCAGTTCAGCATACTTACAAAGCCATTTACAGCATGAAATAAGTAGCAATTTTTATTTTTAATATGAAATTATGATTTATTATCAGAGCTCTTAAATTGCAAATTTAATGAACAAAGCATCAGAAAATAAAATACCAGAAAATCCTTTTAAATTCAGTAATTATTAAAAACACATGTCCAGAGGTAATATGTCGTTAATAAATGTTAAAATCCATAATTCTATAAATTCTTTAAACATATTTTAATAAAAATATTTTATATATTTTTGATTTACCCTATTCTCTTAAATGTTACTGCATTTCTCTCTGAATACATGAAGCATTATGTTTGCCATGTTTCTGGGAATGCCTCTGCATAGATAGATAACTGACTCTTGATCAACCATTTTGAGGTTATTGATTATAATGAAAAGGAGACATTAAAAGTTATGACTTAAGTATAAAAATGTAAATGATTAAGATTTTGTTCTATTTCTCCCAATGAAAATAAAAGGAATATGGTGTATTTTATCTGAAGCATACATTCCATGTAATCTTTAAAAAAAACTTTCAACTATTTTAAAGAAAATTTCTGAGAGAAAAATGCATGGCAGTTGAAAAAAACTACCATGAAATAATAGGATATAAATTCCTATTTTACCCTATACTAAATTCCCCTACACTGCACAGTGATGCATATGTGAATCAATTAAAATTTCACCCTACACTAAATATACGAAAAATTACTTTGCATTTATTGCACACTGGTTAAAATATCAATCAATCCTTTTATTCATTTCATTCTGATTTTCTTTACTAGATGGAAGTATTAGAGTATTCTATCGTTGAAAGCAAACTTTATTTGGGTGTTGCACGCGTTCACCATTTTGCTATATTTGCATTATACATTCTGCCTGTATTTTTTAACGCTGAAACCAAGGAATTTTTTCTTAGTTGATCAAGATATGTAGTTTAAATTTTATATCAATATTTTTCTTTAAAAAAATTACTTGGGTTTTAAAAATATTTTTGTGGTTGATTCAAATATGCATCAGCAATTTATGATCGATTCCAATATGCATCAGTGTGCATTAAGGCCTAATTCTAAAATAACATAATACTTTTTGCTTTGATACTTTTATTCCCAAAATTATTTGCATAATACTAAAAATCTAAATTTTGCAAATGCATGTTATAGAATCAACATTAATTTTTAAATTGTATTTCCTTTACTTAGGCCTTTTTTTTAAATATTTTTTTTAGAATGGAAAAAATTTTTACAAAACGTAGGAAAAAATATTTCAATGATGAAGAAATTTCTGAACTTTGGAAGAGTTTACCGTCTGATAGTGAAGATAGTTTAGAATTTACAGATTCTGATGATGATCGAAGTTATATTAGTCATAATATCTCTGTTACTGTCTCTGATTCGAGTGTTACAGAAAATGCTATTCCCAATGTAATTCCATTAGTATCTACTGCTTCAGTTGTAACGCAAGCAACACAACAAATTTCGACACCTACGACTACGAATTCAACACCACCTCCTATTTCTCCCGCTACTGTTTCAAATAATTTAAGAAAATTAGTATGGAAAAAGAAAAACATCTCTGTTAAATCTGATAATATAAAGTTTTTGGGACATACATCTCTGCCGCAAATAATTTCAGAATTACAAAGCCCTTACCAATATTTCAGTTATTTATCTTCTGATATCCTTTGCGAAAAAATAGCTCCAGAAACAAATTTATATAGCACTCAAAAAGGCTCTAATAGCACAGTTTCTGTTTCTCAGAATGAAATAAAAAAGTATTTTGGAATAGTAATTATGACATCTATCCATGATGTTTCAAATGTACGGTCATATTGGAATGAAGTAATTGGTAATGTCATGATACAAAATGATATTTACCTTGATCGTCGTGATCCGATGTATAAGCCACTCGTAATATTAATGTGGACACTAATACTTGTCTATTTACATCTGGTTTATTATAGCATCAATATCTAGACAAATAATAAGGTACATAAGTTTGTTCCGAAGAACGCTGATAACATTCATGAGAGAGGGGTTCATAATCAAAGTTCAAAAGAGACCCTGTCTCTCTCTATTCTCTCCGCTCGCACGCGTCGTTTTTGCAAGTCCAAGTCTAGTCTATTCTTTTTCTCGCTGTCACCTCTATTTATCCCTTTTTCTGCCTTTCTCGAACAATCTCGATCTTTCCACCCCTCGAACACCCGACCTTCCGGTTCCATCCTACGTAGACCACCTATGGTGAATTTCATCGCCACCGGCTTTTCGCTTTGTCGCATGCCACTAACGGTCTTCACTAATCATTCTAAATGATGTGTCTATGGTCCCAATTATGAATGTCAGACGTCAGTCTGACAAATACCATGCCGGGGAAAGTCGTCGAAAAAATAAGAAAATATCTACATTTTAACGATAACTATGCACAAAAAACTGACCCTCGTATTGCTGGATTTGATAAATTGTATAAAATCAGACCTATGATTGATGAGCTTAACCCTTTCACCGGCTCAATTCGAAACTCTAATTCACCTATCCTGGCTTCTGAAACTTGTACAGTTCTACCCTTCAAGCGGCCCGATTCCCTGGAAAAAAGTTTGTTTTCACTGCAAAAATACTTCTTTCCCCCTTTTCGCGAGTATCTTTTGCTTGTCACCGCAACCCTCTACAGTAATAAAATTTAGCACCCCGCTAGTGTCTCCCCCAAATTTGTTCCCCAACAAGAAAGCGGAATTTTTCTAGGAAACCGTACGTGTGTGTGTGTGTGGCTTATTCCACCCGCTCTAGCCGTAGGCTAGACCAGAGGAAAAGGGGGAACAGCTTTTGAGGGTCGTGTATAAGAGATTTCCGTTCCTCTGAAACACTCCTCCGTAGCGGTTGATGATAACGTTAAAATGCTATGAAAATTTGGCAAAAATATTATATTCAATTTCTTCCAAACTTCAGATATTTTCAAAACAAAGCATTCGAAAATATAAATTAAATATTAAATATTTCAGATTTTAAACCATCTCTTATAGTTTTAAGTTAATAAACATTTCTAGAGAATTCCATTAAATATTTCATCTCACTAGCATAATATTTTTCACACGTTTTCCCATATAAATTTTATTTCTTCATTGATTTCAGGAACCAAAAATTTAAACTTCTATAATTACCATTTTGTTACACAGAAGATACATTTTAACAGCCGTAAAAATATTTACACATTCTGAAACACTGCAAGTGGTTAAAAAATGTTATAAGTGTAAATTTTGTATAATTAAAACATAATATTACACAAATTATTTAAATGTGTCATGTTACAATCACATTGTTTTATCCTATGAATTTTATATTTCATTGTTAAACGAATTACACTCACACAAAACGATAAAAGAATATTGCAGTTCACACACAGAATTACTTATTGTTTCGTATATGTAATGAAATTTCGGAAAAAAGAATTATTTTAACAAACCAAAATTAGATAATATTAAATTTTAGAATTAAGGTTATAACATAATATTCAATTTTTGGCATGATCTCAAGGTTAGTATAAAAAGTGACACACAGTACCAAAATGACTGCTCAAAGGTTATGCTTGAATATATATGGTTTATTTACACTACTATATATTTTATATACAATAACACTTCAAAATTCATTAAACTTTCTTCAAATTATTTAATCTTATTCTAAATTTCTTTCAAGTTAATCATTCAATGCAATTTTTCTAGATATTCACCAATGTTAACCTCAATAATTATCACAATTAATTTCAACAATAAATATTTGCTGATACACACATCATTGATAATCAGTTCCATCAGTAATAAAATTCCTCATCATAACTTTGTTACTACCAATTACATTCATCAATAATTTTTACTAATAGTTATACACCTCAATAATAATGTTTTGTCAGTAATTAAATTCCTCACAATAACTTTGTTACTACCAATTAAAATCATCAGTAACATTTACTTATAGTTACATACATCATATTCAAAATCACCAATCATCAATCATATTCAAATTCATCAGTAATTAAATTTCTCAACATAACTTTGTAATTAATGTTTTAATTGTTTTCAATCTTTCTCTCAAAATCTTAAAATTTTAGGAATGCCGAAATTAGAGTTCCAAATGACACTTCCCTATCATTAATATAAAATACTCTGAAACAAACCTTGGCTGACATCGATGACACCACATGTATACGCATGAGTTTCAGTCCTCGGACTCATTAACACTCACAGGTATAAGGATAATAATCCGTTGCGTCATAATTGGCAGTCCACGTAGAATATCAGTAAACACAGTCTGGAAGTTACCACTCAGTTCCTGATCTTTGTGCAAGGGTGCAGAGTCTCACGGCTGGCATGGGGTTGATCGTTGTCGTCAAGGAAACAGGCTCAAACTCTTAGCGTCAGTTCCAGATCATTGGGCAAGGGTGCAGAATCTCTCAGCTGGCATGGGGTTGATCCTTGTGGCTGAGGGAATAGGCTCAAATCCGTGTAATCTGGTAATCAACTATTTTATCATGCAAGGGTCAACAGCAACATGGTTTCACCCTTGCTTTTAGTTTCGACTCATTTATTCTATATGTTTTCACGACAGTATATTTTCTTTTATATTACAAATAAATAATTATATCGCTAAAAATTTGTTAGTTCTTTCTGATGTTACAATTATAGATGCAATGATCTTGTTATAACCTTAATACATAATACCATATTTTCAAGTGCTACAATTTTTTACAACAGAAGATCGATAATAGATCGCTATATCATACACAATTGCTTATTTCTTATTATGTGAAAATGTGACGTAAACAAAGACGTATAGTTATTTTGAATATAGAAATATATGTTAAACATTCTATTCTTTTGTATGGTATTTTTCAAAACAGGAAGCGGGGCACAAAGCTTCATCACAAATTTTGCATGAATGGATAGAGATATTTTCTTATTCAGAAGAAATGTTTTCTTCCGTTATTCTCTCTATTAATTTCAAACGGAAGTTCAGATTATTAAGATTCCCTCCATTTTTTTTTTTTGTAAAGAAGGAATGAATTCCAAACGAAAATTTTTATAATATTTTTTCTGTTATCATCGTTTTTCTTATATCCCATAATTTTCTGTTATCGTTTTTCCTATTTTGCCATAATTTTAAATAGATGCATCCATTCTGTCCACACCACCCATTGTATGGTTGCAATCCAGAACTGGTACGGGTTTTTTATAAGTTTTCCCATGTTTTGTTATATTTTGCATTTCTGTGGAATGGATCGTGCTTAAAATGGCAACAGATCTTTTATCATGCCACTTCATTATCAAAGTTTTCCCCCTTTGATAAGCAATCAGCTCACCTTTTTTCATTTTCTTATTTTTGATTGATTTGCAGTGCAATAGCGAATTAATAACAATTTTGGAACAACATCCAAAATTAATTTTTATAATATTTATATTGCAGCCGAAAAATTTTGTTGATGAATGAATATTCATGCTTAATTTATGACTTGCCAATTTTCATGGTTTTCATGCAGAAAACCAAATTTTTTGAAATATCAGAATTAAAAATTTAGTATTTTCTCGCAACCCACATATTGGATTTGAGTTCAATTGAATGCACTATTTAGACGCTATTGCACATACGTACATACACAAGTTTATAGTTAAATACACAATTTTACAAATCAGTTTTATTTTAATCATATTCTTTTTGTGTCTATGAAAATACACCCTTTTTTTTAACTGCAATTTTAAGATTGTATCGGTCATATCAATGTCCTAGTTAAATGCTGTAATAAAGAAATTCCGATAATTTGGTTGTTTAGAGAGCTTAGGTCAATTTTTGGTACTCGAAGACTAATTTGACCGGGACTTACTGCTTAATGTCGATACAGATGAATACAAACATTCATATAGAAAAGGGACTCGAACCTCCGAACTCCAGCACCGTAAGGTTCACCCGGAAAATTATGCTTTCATTAATTTGCTTCCGACCATTATCAAAAATCAATGAAATTTTAAGGAAACAGCTACGGGGTCCGAAAATCCTCTCGCTGGGAAGTCGGCTACGCAAGAGAGGGGTACGAAATCAGGAGAAAATTCCTATCTCATGAGGATGATCAAAATTGTGGAGATAACCTCGAATGTGACGCTCTAAACGCCTTACACCTGATAATTTGGGTAGGTAGTTCATCGTGAGTTAAAAAAAAAAGAAAAGAAACACCTAAGAATTTCTCACCAATCCCTCCAACCCATTAATTTACAGATTAAAACAAGATTAATTCTTTATGTCAGAAGACCGAGATAAAGAACTAAACAATATTTTGTTACACGAGGGTTAATTAGATAGACTGGAACCTACTTTTAAAGCCGATTTACGAAAGGCGGGAATCATCCATGCCAGAAGTAGGATTCGGGACCGAAAGACAGAGCCCTACCATTCAGCCATTTCCCAGTATGAAGCACTGTACAACATCAAATAACTTTTCAAACTTGTATGGAAAGTAATAAAATAATAATTGAAAAGTTTGAAATGTAGCCAAATTGATAAAATAAAATAAAATATGTTTAGACATTATTTTAGTTATTAAAATCGTTATTTTAGTTATAAAAATTATTAAAAGACGATTAATTAAATTTAAATATACATAATTTAAATATACAGTACATGAATTAAATCCTGATTTAAATTAGGATTTAAATCACTTGATTTTTTAAAAAAATCATTGATTTAAATCAAAATTACTTATGTATATATTTTTACATTATGTTTCATTCAAATGTAATTTTATTAGCTATAATGGCTTTATCTAGATTGTAAAGTAAAAGATAAAGTAGGAGGGAACTTCTATCATTGCAATATCATATTTTATCTATCACTGTGATTAGTAAGAGTTTTGTTGACATAGGATAAAAAAAATCATGGTTTCATGTATTTAATATATAATTTATCATATGTAAATACTAATAGTGCAATGAAAACTTTATCATTAATCGTAATAATAATTTAATCATAATTTAAATTATTGCCTTTGAAATTTTTAACTTGTTAATGTTTAAAAAAATAAAAATTCGCGAATCTCTCAGATTATGATCCTAGGGAAATTCATAAGCGCCCTGTTCTTGTGGCCTTACAACAGCCAGCTAGCTATTCCACACCCTCCATTCTTGACCTTCCTTCTTGGAAACTGATGTAATTACCGAACATCTGACTTTTCGGGAAAGTCGATCTGCAACCCCCCCTCCAACGTCGCTCTATTCAGACCCCCATCCCGTGAATGCGTCAGAATCGGAGATGTACATGTAGGGGTCTTCATTCCCCAATTTCGGACAATTCGAGGTTGTAAATCAAGCACCTTTTATCGTTCCGAAAACGGGGGAAAAACTCCGTGCAGTGCTGGAAAAATAACCTGCGCCTGCTCAGGGGTACGTCACTGCCCGAATGAGACGGCTAAGATCGGACGTAATATTTCGTCACTGCCCGGATGAGACAGTCAGGGCTCGACGTAATATTTCGTCACTGCCGTTGAAAGGGTTAATGCAAAATTTTTATCGGTTCCAGTGGATGAATGCCTTTCTATAGATTAGCAAATATGTGCTAGTAAAGCTAGACATCACCTAAAGGAATATATGCCCAACAAGCCTCATAAATGGGGATATAAACTACATTTTCTTTGTGGTCAGGATGGGTTTGCACATATATTTGAAGCTTACACAAGCTTATAAAACCAGTTCGCTAATCGTTTATCAAATGAACCAGATCTAGAATGCAGCGGGAATGTCGTCGTTTGATTATGCAGCGAAATACCCCACAATAAAAATTTTAAGTTGTATTTTGATAATTTTTATTCATCAATTAGCCTCATGAAATACTTCGCTGAAAATGGAATTTTATGTTTAGGCACTGTAAGGAGGAATAGGATTCTAGGATGCAAACTGTCTTTTGATGAAGAAATGAAACCAAAACCTAGAGGAACAAGTGTTGAATATGTTACAAAATACGATATCCAACCTTATAAGGAAAAACAAAAATGTTCTATTCATATCGACTTTTGCAGGGCAGAATCCTATTGACCAGATTGAGAGGTATGATAGAAAAAATAAACGAAGAATTGCTGTAGATTGCCTATATGTTGTCAAAGAATACAATGAATATATGGTTGGCGTGAATTTATTAGACATTTTAATAGGCCGATATAAAATTACACTGAGATCCAAAAAGTGGTACATGCGCCTTTTTTTACCATTTTATTGACTTGGCAGTAATTAATGCTTGGTTATTGTACAAAAGGTGAATGTTTGCAAAAAAATTCCATCAATAAAAAAATATTGAAGCTTGCTGAATTTCGAAAAGAAATAGCAGAAACTCTCTGTCAAATGGATCAGACTATCACCCCCTAAACGAGGGAGACCTACAAAATTAAATGTAAATTGCATTGCAAAGAGAAAAAAAGGCCGAGCAGCTTATATTCCACTTATTGCCGTAAGGCAAGATAAATTAGAACACAAGCCTCCTGTTTGCAATGATACCCGTACTCGGTGCAAATTATCAACATGTAAAGTCAACATGTTAAGGCCAATTCTTTATAGCATGTGAGGAGTGTGGGGCTACTCTTTGTACTAATATTTTAAACCAGTTTACAGAAACTGCTTTAAAATATCTTTTGTGGTTTAGACTGAAGAATGTAAAATAAAAAAATAAAAGAAACTAGCTTTGTTACCAATTCTAATTTCTTGATGATTCTATTACAAGGATTTTTATTTACTTCCTGACTTATTTAATTTTCTAATTTTTTAGTTATGGTCTAATTCAGGGATTCTCAAACTTATTTGGCCTACCGCCCCCTTTTCAAAGAAAAAATTACTCAGTCCCCCCCCCCCTGGAAAATTAACTTTTTAAGTGAACAAAAGAAGATGCACTGACATATTTGCGACCTTTTATGTAACTATATTTCTGCTCATGTCCTAGAACACAATAAAGAAAGATGTTATTATAAATCAGACACCTTGAAGCTTGAAATTATAAAACTATTTATTAAAATCAACTGTCTCTTTCTGCCAATTGGTGATGGTTTAATACAAAAGCAGGGAATAAAAAATAGATACGATAAATGCAACATAAGAAATGAGAGGTACTGCCCAAGATTCTCAGAGCTATTAAAGAGGTCAAAACTTAAAAATTATGTCTCCGGGCACTTCCCAAGTTTCATAATGCCTGATTGAGTGTTTCCCGACTAGGGTGTGACCCGTAACCCCTGTGTCCAGTGTCTTCCGTATGTTTCAGAATTTTCTCGTCTTCTTTCTTTATGTTTAACCCCCCCCCTTATACTCCTCCAACGCCCCTAAATTGCACTCGCAGCTACTACCGACCCCTGGGGGGGGGGCGGTATCACCCACTTTGGAAAACCCTGGTCTAATTTTTTAGTTATAATTTTTAGATATAAGACACCAATAACCTGAAGTATGCATAGCAAAAATTTAACTTGATGCACAGTGATTCATATATGCATCAAACACAATTCTTCGATTAAAATTGTAACAAAATTCATAAAGATTTTTTTTAATATTTTTTTAAATATTGTCTAGGTCCAAATATCTGTGAGAGAAAATATAGTTGTAAAAGAAAAAATCGTGCAGTGTACGGTTAAAGAAAATTTCTGAGAGTAAAATGCATGGCAGTTGAAAAAAATTACCGTGAAATAATAGGATATAAATTCCTATTTTAACATTAATTTACTTATTATGATTTAAGCATTTACTGGAACTTTGATAATATATATACACATTTTTTTAGGCAATAAGTGCACAGTAATATAATTTTTTAAGATTAAAGAGACAAAATATTTTTAAAAATTCTGTCATCAGCTTATATCAGCAACATACAACTAACGCCAAGGTGCTGAAAACTACGTTGTTGCAGGAGCGGGACCGACTGCCCCAGGGACTTATCAAACTGCCTCGTTTCCAGTATGGCATCGCGCTGTGAGAGGGGATCATACCTATCTTAAGTTTTTTTGCATTAATAATCTTAAGTTTTGCATTAATAATCTTAAGTTATCTTAAATTTTTTTGTATTAATGTTCAATCACGTATAATTTAAGAGAAAATACCTTATGTCTGAGATGTAAATTCATAGCTGTAAGTATCTTTCTGATAATATAACATAAGTATACTATTTCTACTGCTTACCAATGTCAATTTGTCAAGTTAAATGCAGGAATGACTGAACTACCTTTTTTAAATACTTCCTTTTAAATACAAGTCTTTTGTAACCTATGTTCTAAGAATATGATCAAATTAACCTACGATTTATTTATACAGCCGTAAGATCTTTATTGAGTTTTTATTTTTTCTTATTTTTATGTGCTGTGTATTTGAAAAAAAAAGAATTATTTCTAAGGAAGAAAAATTTGATGTATTTGAGAGTTCGATAAAATTTTCAAAGAGCAAAGTTTTTTTATGCTTTTCATTTACTCACTGATATTTGAATAACTTGACTGTCATTGAAGTAATATGCATGCACATTGGAGAATTATCAGTCCGTCTTTTAAGTTTCAAGAAAATTTAGAGCAATTTTTAGATTTGCTATTTAAAATTCATTAATACTGAAGATGACAAACTTCAATGTCCGTTTCACACCTTAGGCAACAGTCAAAACTTGAGGTATTAATTACTTAAGGAAAAAATTTGTCTTAAAGGTTTAATAAAGTTCATAAATTTTAATGAATTTAAGCTGAGTAAATTTTTGATGTTTCTATCAAGCTTCCTGGGAAAAGTAATTCGGGCCCAATATACAAATTATCAATTGAATTGTTGATTTAATTAGTAAAAAATGGACATTCATTTTCCTAATTAAACTGTTTGAAAATTTTTAGGACTAATGAAGTTATACCTTCATTCTGTTCCTGTTGAAACAGTTGGTGTAAACTAATATTGCAAATAAACTTACGGCAAAAATGTGCCAGTTATGTGAAGTTGTGTGTGATCTATCCATACGCGTAACAGGATATCCTAATCTATGAAATGGATTAAAAACAACTATACATTTATAAAACTTTAGTAGAATATTGATTTTTTTTATATTTTATGTTTTGGTGAATTATTTGATAAAATAAAATTTTAGCCTATTTTTTTTATGTTTAAGATACTGATAACAAAGCTTTTTACCATGACTAGTTTCTTTATAAATTTCAATTAATTTTCATTGTTGTAACTTCCAATGAATAATATTTGTTAGATTTTGGGCAGATACGTATTTAACTTTATCATAAAAAAAAGTACAAAATTTAATATTGTAAGGTTAGTGAAAAAAAGTTTGCAGATATTTTATCTAAATCGGAAAAAAAAATCAAATATGCATATGGACAAAAGGGGCATATTTTCTTATATGAGAAAAGTTCCAGAATAAGCGGTAAACTTTCATTATTTTTAGGCTTACCAAACCTAAAGGGCCTACAGCACACTGACAAAGCGCGTGCCTGAAACAAAGCTGTAGTGAAAAACCAGTTATTTTTGCGCCCAGCTTTGTATCAGACATGCATGTTTCATACACGCGCTTTCTCAGCGTGAGGCAGGCCAGACAGTGTCAGAGCTCCTGCGTAAGCCGACATAGGTCAGACGACAAATATGTCTGTACGTGATTGGTCAGTGGTCGGTCCGCAGTCGCAACCAAGGTCGGCCCGACCGTTGGGCTTCCGATCACGGCGCCCCTCAGGGAGTTTACCTTCTTTAGGTAAACACGGGCTTCACAACCCCGAGGTACCCAAGTGTCTTTTTCTCTCTCCGTGGGGTTCACTTTCTTTGGTGAATGTGGGTGTCGCGTCCCCAGTGTCCCATAGCGATCCATCTCTCTTTCGCTTCTCCTGTCCTGTTTCTTTTGTTTTCTCCTTTCCGGGATTTTCTTCCTTTCCAACTAGAGCTTCCACTAACATCTTTTGTTGCTGTTTTCTTTCTTAACCGCTATGTGTGTTATTTGTTTGTCTTTTCTACTTTATTAAAAAATAAATAAAAACCAAAAAATGAAAAATAATAAAATGAACAGAAAAGTTTTTGTGCTATCTGTCCCCATTGGAGCCTTCATGGTAACAAAACCGATCTCCACCCACCCAACCTTGGCGTTACTGGGTCCTGTACCACTCTTCGGCTTCTCCCGTGAGGGACACGGCTTGGGCTCGGGAACGGACCCTGTTGGGGTTGTGTTGGTGGAGAGGAGTGGCGTGCTATGTTGGTAATAGTTGAGGCACGTTTTCCTTAAACGGTCCCAGAGGTAGAGGCCCTTGGTTGCGTGTATCTTTATGGCATACGTCGCGAGGTAGCGAGAAATCCTCCTTGATTCTGTCGGGGACCGTACACCAGGTGCACGTTACATCCCGGCGTCTGTTATTTAGTTGCGAAGAATCCGGTGGTTACGCTCGTCACGATAGAAAAGTGTGGAACGAAGGGGTCTGGCGGGGGCCTCGATCGAACTGGAAGTAATACGTGGTTCTTTAAATTGATAATTATGGCTGCAACTAAAAGTAATTTAGTTTCAGCTTCCTGGGCGGATCGCTCAGACTTTCAAACTTCTTCTGAGAGAGCAACCTCTCCTCTCGAGGGAGCAACAAATGGCCAGGTTTTTCATTATAAAACGAAAGGAAGGCAATTTCGCAACTGTGTCGCCATTCCTTATACATAAATCCTTGTATTCAGCGGTAGGACATGTTAAAACAGTTAAAAAGCTCCGTTCTGGTGATCTCCTTGCTGAAGCATTAACTGCAATACAAGCTGAGTAACTGGTTAAGGTAAAGATATTTGGCAATATGGATGTAACAGTAACTCCACATGGATATTTAAACTCTTCAAGAGGGGTAATTTCGGAGACTGACCTCCTCCATGCCACCGAAGAGGAAATCCTGGAGCACTTGCGTGACCAACTCGTGTCTGGTGTTCGTCACATTACTATCCGTAGAGATGGGAAAGTATTTCCAACGAAACATCTCATCTTGACGTTCGACACACCAAAGTTGCCATCTTTCCTTATTGCTGGGTACCTTCGATGTCCCGTCAGACCGTACATCCAAAACCCTCTCCGTTGCTTTCAGTGCCAACGATTTGGACACTCAAAAGCATCGTGTCGTGGATCCGCGGTTTGTGCTCGTTGTGCCCAACCTGACCATAACTCTGACACATGTGACGCACCACCTAAATGTGTGAATTGCAAAGGAGATCACACCTCATATTCCCGTTCATGCCCTAAATGGATCGCCGAAAAGGAGATCCAAACTATTAGGGCGCACAAAAATATGTCATATATCGAAGCAAAAAAACAGGTTGAATCCCGAAGTCCTAGAGTTGGTGTTTCTTACGCTTCTGTAGTTGCTCCCAAGAAATTAATGGTCACAGTTTCTACTCAAACCCCAGTGTCAAACTTTACCAATAATAAACCAACCAAACCAAACCAATCTATAACACAAACCGTAATCTCTAATTCTAAGCAGAATAAAATAACACGACCTCAGACATCTTCCACTTTAAAGCCATCTTTAAACAAATTAAAACGTGCAGAAGCTAGAAGCTTTGAAGCCAGCGAGTCATCCCCGTAAGGTGAAAGACCCTCGCAATGTTGCGCGAAAGGAGGAGGATTCCCTCCAAATCTGCGCATCAAATTCGGATCTTTCTGATTACGATCCTGGGGTGTCCATGGACACCTCCCCTCTTCCACATGGTGTTCCTCTTCCCTCTTCGCCGTAATAGCAACACTAATTTCTTGGAACTGTCGCGGTTTTCGTAATAAACTTTCTGATCTGATGTCTTCATCACGTATTACCATCCGGCCTGTGTTGCACTTCAGGAAACCTTCCTGAAGTCAGCGGACGCGGCCAAATTGCGTCATTACAGTTTTATTCGGAAGGGCAATGTTTCGGGTGTGCGAGCGTTGGGTGGCGTCGCTCTCCTGACCTCTCACAACTATCCGTTTACTGTCCTTTCCTTGAATACTTCACTCCAAGCAGTAGATGTGCGCGTGCAAACCCGAATATTAATTTCCGTGTGGGCTTTATACCTACCGCCTAACGACGTTGTTGATCAAAGGACTCTGGACGACTTGGGGACTCAGCTCCCGGAACCTTTTATCATATTTGGCGAATTTAATGCTCAAAATGTGTTGTGGGGGAGTAGCTGTAACACCGCTCGAGGAAGGCAAGTGGAGCAGTTATTAACTGACCATAATCTTTGCCTCCTCAATAATGGTGATCCTACTCACTTTCACGAACCATCTCGAACCTTTCATACAATCGATCTTGCCATCTGTTCACTTTTTCCATCTTGTAGCTTCTAGGTTGGGACTGATCTTCGCGGCAGTGAGCATTTCCACTTTTTTGTGTCACTGTCCTGCACGGGATCTATAGTTTGTCGCCCTGCGCGATTTAAATATGAGTCTGCGAACTGGTCGCGATTTACAGATATTGCAATCATTACCCAGTCTATGGTCGAGGGTGATATCGATGATGCGGTTCGTCTTGTCTCCAACGTTATAATAGAAGCTGCCGATTCAGCTATTCCTAAAAGTTCACCAAATGGTCGTACTAATTGGAAGCCGTGTTGGAACCTCGAATATTGAGTATCCCTTAAAAAGAAAAGAAAACAGTGAGGAATATTTCGGCGATATCCCATGACTGCTGATTTCATTGCGTTTAAGCAAACAATAGATAACTCTCGTAGAGTGCGTCGACGTTGTCAGAGAGTCTTGGCAAAAGTATGTTTCGGAATTGGCATCATCCACTCCCAGTAAGCAACTTGGACGAAAGTGAAAAAATGCATGGGATTATATTCTGACCAGCCTCTAAAATGCATCGTCCAAGACGGCATTACCCTCTCTACCTTAGAGGACATTGGAAACGCCATTGGCAACGCTTTTAGTTCTGTGTCGAGTGTGTCATCTTACCCGACCATCTTCATACGACACAAACGGCGTGCCGAGTCTAGACTCTTACGTTTTGAAACTCAGTCCAACCTGTCATACAATTGCCCTTTTACGGAGAACGAGTTGGAGAATAGCCTTCGGCAGAGTCGGATGACTTCCCCGGGTCCCGATGGCATTACTTATGCTATGCTACAGCTGTTACGTTTTATATCTTTAAAACGGGTAGAATTAAATTAAAATAAATTGTTAAGATTGTTAAAGCTTACATACACTCTTAGAGGTGTTTAAAAAAAGTTACATGAAACATATTAATTCAATTGCTTTGTGGTTAGTACATTTAAAGACACGCATGGTGTTAAACAATAACCCATTAAAATAAAATTCCTGATTCGTTTGCTGATGCCCCTGCTGTAGAGGGTTGAATCATGAAAATTATTTTAAATTAACTTGAAAATAGTTCACTGAAAAAGACAGCTGAAATAAAAATAACCTAAAAAGGAACGAAGAAAAACTACGAGTCAACCGAATGACATGACTAGATTTTACAAATAAAATAACATGGTTTATTAATGTATTACATTATTCACAATTACAAATCCTTTTGCCATTTAGGCCAATTTTGTTAACCTAGGAACCAATATCCTCTCATTATTTCTTGTTACAAAACTCATTATATAAAAACTTAAATAAATGACTCATCGATAAAGTGGCTGGCGAAAAGAATTAAAAGTATAACAAAAAACTAAATAATAATTGAATGATCGTTTTAACAAATAAAAAAAGGGAATCATTAAATTTACCGTCTGCAGACAAGAAGGGTTATTAGGGAAATCGGCGAGGGCAAGGTTGTAGACGAGGGCAAAGCATGTCGCAAGGAGATCTCTTCTTTTCATCTCGGATACATCTGAGGCAA
Source organism: Dolomedes plantarius (assembly GCA_907164885.2). Classification (NCBI taxonomy): domain Eukaryota; kingdom Metazoa; phylum Arthropoda; class Arachnida; order Araneae; family Dolomedidae; genus Dolomedes; species Dolomedes plantarius. The sequence goes on along the minus strand of OU015494.1, from coordinate 81,692,707 downwards.
GCTGCTCGCACCAAGGGCCCAGGTCAGGTCCAGCCCCAACCCCTCACTTCAAAAAAAAATCCTCCCCCGACTAAGGGCAATTCACCCTTTTCGTAGTCGTCCGCTCGCAAGATGGTAAGAAAGGAGATTTGCTCGGCGCCGAAGATTTAGGATTGTAGATCCTTCCACAACAGCTTGTGAGAGGTGATTTAACATATTAGATGTTGAATACAATTGTATGTTGACCTTTTATCTTCGTTAATGCTATAATTTTAACTCTTGTGGAACAGATTGAAATTTGTGGATCATGCTCGGCGATGCTGTTGGTCTTTATGTATCCATGCGCGTCTGCTGGTGTTCCCGTGACGGAGCGCTGAGTTGCGCGTAAAAACATTTCAATGTCTGTTTTTGAGATATTTCTTGAAATGGATACTTTTGCTAATCCCTTTATCCGGTGTAGAGTCTGGGAATGTGCAAAAATGGCGACGATCTTGTGGATAGATTTACATTGCCTTACCAACCCAGCTCCAAACATGGGGAATTGAATAGGGTCCGAAAATTTCCTATAAGAAAAAACAAAATATTATTCATTAAAACTTAATATTTAATGATTTGCCCTGTAACCTCTCTTCTCGCAACACTGAGTACAGGATTTAATATAGTTTAAAACGTGTTTGTACATCCCCCACCAAAAATATTTAGTTTTAATTCTCATTAAAGTTCTCCGAAAACCCGAATGAGCTACAGTGGGTGAATCATGGGCTAGTTTAAGGATTTCAGAAATTAGGGTTTTAGGAATAACAAGTTTTTCAGGAATATGTTGACAATTAGATTTAGGAATACAATAGAGTAGATTATTCTTCTTAAAAAAGGTATTGTTAATTATGTATTCTGAGGAATTATCAAGGATGTCTAAAATATTTTTACACTTATTATCATTAATTTGCATTGCACTGAGTCTATGGGGTTGAATTGATTCACTCACTGTATCTAACATTATATTAACTCTGTTTATATTTCTCGAAAGTACATCTGCAGGTACATTTTGTTTCCCAGGGGTATGTACAATGTCAAACTCATAGGTTTGTAAGCTAAGAGTCCATCTGGTAATCCTACCATTATCTTTAAGTTTGAGTGTGTAGGATAGAGACTTCTGATCACAATATACGGTAAACTTTCTGCCATACAAATACTGCCTAAAATTATTAATTCCCCAAATAACAGCTAGGGTCTCCCTCTCAAAAACGCTATATCTAGTCTCGGCATCTTTTAATCTTCTGCTTGCATAGGCTACCGGATGTAGTTGACCCTCAGTATCATACTGGCTCAAAACTGCCCCTATGGCAAAACCTGAAGCATCCGTGTGGAGGATAAAATCTCTGTTAACACTAGGCAAATTTAGACAAGGGAAAGAAATTAGGGCTTGCTTTAAATTTTGAAAAGCTATATTGGCATCTTCAGTCCATTCAAAAGGGGTTTTATCTTTAGTGAGGTTTGTTAAAGGAATGGCAATAGATGCAAAATCCTTAATAAATTTTCTGTAAAAATTACAAAGGCCTAAAAATGACCTGACATGTTTCTTAGTTTTTGGAATAGGGAATTTTGAAACTGCATCAATATTTCTCGTGTCAGGCAATATTTTACCATTAGTTACTTGAAATCCTAAATAATTAATTTTATCTTTAATGAGCTGGCACTTTGCTGGATTGAGTTTTAAGTTATGTTTTCCTAGTCTTGAAAAAACTACATCTAACTTCTGTAAATGTTCATCAAAGGTTTTTGAAGCAATGATTAGGTCATCTATATAAGTATTAATGTTCCAGTCGATTAAGCCGGCCAGAACTACACCTAATAATCTCTGGAAGGATGAAGCAGCATTACGGAGCCCCTGAGGAAGACGGTTGTACTGGTATAAACCAAAATCCGTACAAAATGCTGTCTTGTGTCTATCCTCTGGATGAAGATTCATTTGGCAATAGCCCGAACATAAATCTAACGAAGAATAATAATTAGTTCCTCAAGCGAATCTAACAAATCTGCAATTAAAGGTAAAGGAAAGGGAAGGGGTTGGGTTTTAACATTCAATTTCCTGTAATCACATACTAAACGATACGAATTATTTTTCTTTTTAACTAATATTACAGGGGAAGCATACGGCGAATCACTTATAGATATTATACCCGCGTCTAACAAATTGTCTATTTGAGTCTTAAGTTCTTCTTTTAAAGCATGTGGAGTTCTGTAGGGCTTTTGCCTAACTGGAATATTATCTGTGAGGAAAATTCTGTGGGAAATTGTGTGACAACCTGTTAAATCCTTTACTGATTCTGCGAAAACATTTGTATGCTTATTAAGTAAGTTTAACAATTTTGATTTTTGTTTTGGGTCTTAAATGGTCTAAATCAAATTTTCCACCAAATGGTTCTATTTTATCCTCAAAGTGTTTATCTTGAATTGTATTTACGCTTGTTTCTTTTAATTTTACTTCTACTGGTTCTATTTTAACTAATTTGGTGTTTTTATTTATATGAATGGGGTCTTGAGAAAAATTTCCTACCTTTACAAAAATGTCTTTATTACATTTATTCACTGAATTAGAAATTACCCAATTACTTGTTAATGAATGCTTACTTGGTTGTACTAAAATTAGATTTGAATTTGGAAGTGGGACTTTAATTTTAACTTTTATAACTAATTCGGACAAGGGTGGGATTATATGTTTACTCTTCTTATAACCTATGGCACTATAATCAGCTTCTATTAACTGGGCTGTATTTATGGCTTTATTATTGTTATTGTTACTCCAAAAAGCGCGAAATTTTGAATTTTGAATAAATTTATCTGTGCAATTAATATTTATGTTATTGTGGTGTAAAAAGTCCAAACCAAAAATAGCATAATTTAACATCTCGTTTTGCGAAACATAAAAATCGACCGGAATTATGGAGTTTTCAAACTTACAATTTACATTTACCTTTTTCTCAATTAACGTAGTGTTATTGGTTATTCCAATAACCTTTAAAGCACAATTTTGTTCGGAATTTATGACTCCTTTTTCTAATTTAGGTAAAACTTTAAAACTTAAGATGCTAATCATCGCTCCTGTATCTATGAGGGTATTCAAAATTACTCCTCCACATGCTACCTGAATAATGGGTAATTCATTATTAAAATTAACTATGGAATCTATCCTAAGGCACTCAAAAGGGGTGTTCAAAGTCAGTGGTGCTTCTCTGCCTTGCCCCGTAGTTAGTTTAAATTACCCTGATGTTGCTGGTAATTTTGTTGGTATCGTTGTTGGTGTGGAGGTGATCTCTGTTCTCTACACTGGCTGCGAAAATGCACTACTCTCCCACAATTAAAACACTCGATGTTACTACGCCTAAAATTTTGTCTCTGAGGGGTTTGACGTTGATTTAGAGCCATAGTTAATTTTTTCACCTCCTCTACCAAATCTACGATTTTTTTTTGTCGCTTTCTAACACCGTGTGCTGCAGCAAACTTTTTAATTTCTTTATCTCCTTCCCGTCGGCACTAGCGCCCTCATAATTAATTTCTGCCGAATTCTTTTCAAGTGCGGAGCATTCTTCCTCTTTAAGGGCCAGCTGCCAAACTTCCTCAAAAGTTGATGGATTTTGAGCCATCACAAATCTGCGTACGTTTGGCTGAAGGCCTGTCAAACACTAATGTACTAGTAGCATTCTCTTTCGTGTCTCCTCCTCCTTGGGAAAACATTTGTGAGAGAGTCCTAACAAGCGGGAGAGGTAAGCTCTCGCCGATTCATGCGTACCTTGTGCTGAAGTAGTAAATTGCAACAGGGCATTCGACGTGCTTGAATCGCTAAACCTATCAATTATGGTCTTTTTAAACTCGGAGAGGGATTTTATTCCTCTCAGCTGGGGTTGTGAGCGCAGAAACCTAGCGGCTTCACCCACAAGTTTAGTTTTTGCTACAAACAATGTCTGTTCTGGGTTCCAGCCCGCGTACGAAGCAACCTCCTCAACGCGGTCTAAGAAATCAAAAATGGACAGGTCGGGACACAATCAGGTCGGGCTGTAAACACTGGAATTAAACCTATAAATTCGCCAAAATGCGGCACTGAATTCATAGGTTGCAACGTTACTACATTGCTGAAATTTTCCGTCCCTGACACAGCATTTTGAGTGTTGCTCTCATTAATCACTACATCATTTGAAGGAGGGTTTGTTTGGGGATCCGAATCAGCCATTGTTAACACAATATATACTAACTAAATTTTACAAATTATATCATTATAATACACAACACTATAAGTTTATAAAAGCAATACACCACATGTAATCTAAACTTATATAAATATACCATCACAATATAATAAAATGTTCATAGAAATATAATTCATCAGTACGAAATTAATATCTGTGTCCAAAAAAAAACACATTTAAAAGCCTCTACACATACCAAAAAAATTGTCATGTTCTTATACCCTATTATTAAAGGAAAGTAAAGCAAATTTTTATAGATTCATTGCATCAGCTCAAAAGCACGGCACCATTGTTACATTTTATATCTTTAAAACCGGTAGAATTAAATTAAAATAATTAAAACTTGTCAAGTGGGTCTAAATTCGCATTGTCTGCAACATGCAGATTTGAAAATATTGTTTCAAAACGGTCACGTCACATGGCAGTACTAATGAGGGCATTGTGCGAATCTGCTCTTTGTTCCCAGAACATACGCCGTCTAGGAACTGAGACATAACCACTCAGAAAAATAACTCCCAGGAAGCATTTCAGTTCAGAGTTCGTCAAGCTAAGATTTACACCCTTACCTGCAGCATATAAATTCGAGTATGTAACAATGAGTTCAATGACATCATCATTCAGAAAAAGTTCAAGAATTTCTGTAGGCGTTCTCACATCGCTAATTTGTGACTGTGTAACTCTTCCTGATATGGGTTGTGCATTTAGATCCGCTTTTTTCCATTTGCGCACAACTTTGGTAGGCTTTCTTTTCTTTGTTGGAGGTGATTGTTGCGTATTAGTAGAAGTAGATGCAACCCCATCTGCAGGAGAATCAAATTTAGGGAAATATGGAGGATCACCTGGATCAGAGTCAGTATCAAAAGAATCATCCAGAACAAGATAAGCAGGAGCACGCAGTAAAGAACCAGGCAGATTGTTTATTGTTCCACCATCTTCCTCTCCAGAGTCCTCATCAGAAACAGGTGCTGTAGCATTTTCAGGTGGTTGTATAACTATAGCACGTGCTTCTATGTTGTCATCAGTTTCTAACAAGTCAGTTAGCTCATGTAAGGTTTTTCTGGACATTTTCTGACTTGAAAAATGAGTTCAACTAAAAAAAATATGGAGGGAAAATATTTAAGTTCTTGTGGTAGTGGTTTTGCCTAGTGTTCCAAAAACGGAACACTGGAAATTTTAAGCCTATAACTAATACAAAAATAATAACTTTCGTATTTTCTTGTTGTAGCATGAAAGAGTAACTAGCAGAGTAATAACAAAAAAAAATTTACAACTATAGAGTATAATGCAACAAAGTTATATTTACCTGTTTATAGGTGATTTTTCAAAAACCTTCAGGAAAATATAAGCCAACTTTCAAAACCTCATTGGAGGCAAATATCTGCAGAAATGACTAAATGAATGTTTTAAATGAAACTGCTATACCCTTACGAAGCAGGCTGACGTCACAAATCCAACCACACATGCGACCTTGAACTCTTAGACTAAAAATAACTTTCACTCGACTGCTGTTCCAAAAATGGAACAGTAGGCATAAATGGGTTAAGATTGTTAAAGCTTACATACACTCTTAAAGGTGTTTAAAAAAAAGTTACATGAAACATATTAATTCAATTACATTGTGGTTAGTACATTTAAAGACGCGCATTGTGTTAAACAATAACCCATTAAAGTAAAATATCTGATTCGTTTGCTGATGCCCCTGCTGTGAGGGTTGAATCATGAAAATTATTTTAAATTAACTTGAAAATAGTTCACTGAAAAAGAAAACTGAAATAAAAATTACCTAAAAAGGAACGAAGAAAAACTACGAGGCAACCGAATGACATGACTAGATTTTACAAATAAAATAACATGGTTTATTAATATATTACATTATTCACAATTACAAATCCTTTTGCCATTTAGGCCAATTTCGTTAACCGAGGAACCAATAACCTCTCATTATTTCTTGTTACAAAACTCATTATATAAAAACTTAAATAAATGACTCATCGATAAAGTGGCTGGCGAAAAGAATTAAAAATATAACCAAAAAAAACTAAATAATAATTGAATGATCTTTTTAACAAATAAAAAAGGGAATCATTAAATTTACCGTCTGCAGGCAAGAAGGGTTATTAGGGAAATCGGCGAGGGCAAGGTTGTAGACGAGGGCAAAGCATGTCGCAAGGAGATCTCTTCTTTTCATCTCGGATACATCTGAGGCAAGCTGCTAGCACCAAGGGCCCAGGGTCTCTCTGTCCGGTCCAGCCCCAACCCCTCACTTCCAAAAAAAATCCTCCCCCGACTAAGGGCAATTCACCCTTTTCGTAGTCTCGTAGTCTCGTAGTCGTCCGCTCGCAAGATGGTAAGAAAGGAGATTTGCTCGGCGCCGAAGATTTAGGATTGTAGATCCTTCCACAACAGCTTGTGAGAGGTGATTTAACATATTAGATGTTGAATACAATTGTATGTTGACCTTTTATCTTCGTTAATGCTATAATTTTAACTCTTGTGGTGCAGATTGAAATTTGTGGATCATGCTCGGCGATGCTGTTGGTCTTCATGTATCCATATTCGTCTGCTGGTGTTCCCGTGACGGAGCGCTGAGTTACGCGTAAAAAAATTTCAATGTCTGTTTTCGAGATGTTTCTTGAAATGGATACTTTTCCTAATCCCTTTATCCGGTGTAGAGTCTGGGAATGTGCAAAAATGGCGATGATCTTGTGGATAGATTTACATTTCCTTACCAACCCAGCTCCAAACATGTGGAATTGAATAGGGTACAAAAATTTCTTATAAGAAAAAACAAAATATTATTCATTAAAACTTAATATTTAATGTTGATTATTTAATCACCAGCCACACGAAACTATTATATATACCAGTCACTTTTCACAAACTAAAGAATAATATGCACATAAATGTCATTGTCATATTTAGTTATTTAATTATAAATTATTAGTAAAGTTAAGGAATCAAATATTAGTGCTTGTCGCATCCAATATTTTAATAAACTCTCATGCTACCTCCTATTATCAAAAAAATTGCGCACCTTTTTCTAATAATCTTCAGTAATAATCAAGCAATTAAAAAACTGGATCGCCGCTAGTTGGAACAAGTTGAGTAGAGGCTTACAGGGTTTTAACAATGCAAATATATTTCAAGACAGACATTACTACGCACGTTATTTATTAATTATATCCTATAATCTTAATTATTAAGTGTATTTTACCTACATCACACAGCATCTCTCTCGCAGCTCTCTCAGTAACTTGCTGTATTTATTTAACAGAATATGGGAGGAACATACTTTCCTAACCTCTTGGCGTAGGACAATAGTGATTCCTTTCCTAAACCGGGAAAGGATGCCACTAACCCTAACAACTACCGACCAATTGCACTCACTAGCTGTTTGTGTAAGCTGCTAGAACGCATGGTAAACAATCGGTTAGTTTACGTACTAGAAACCAAGCTTTATGTCTCACCCCTACAAAGCGGTTTCCGGCTAGGCCGGTCTACGATGGATAACATTATTGCCTTAGAATCCGAAGTCCGTAACGCCTTTGTCAGAAGAAATCATTTAGTGTCAGTTTTCTTTGACATCGAAAAGGCTTATGACCGGACTTGGCGATATGGCATTCTTCGAGACCTTTATAATAACAACTTCCGTGGCCACTTGCCGATTTTCATTGCGAACTTCTTGTCACTACGAGAATTTCAAGTTCGCATTGGTATCACACTTTCCGATGTTTACATTTAGGAAGAAGGAGTTCCTCAGGGAAGTGTACTTAGTGTTACACTGCTCTCTCTTAAAATTAATGGAATTTTAAAGTGCTTACCACCATCTGTTCACTGCAATCTCCGTGTTGACGACTTGCAGATTTCCTGCCAAAGCAAGGATATGCGTTACATTGAACGACAACTGCAAATTGCAATCTCTCGCATGATGACATGGTGTTCGGAGAACGGCTTTACGTTTTCGGCCGAAAAAAACTCTTGCGTACAATTTTGCAAACGCAGAGGTTTGCATCCTGACCCTCAAATATACCTAGGTGACTCTCTGATATCCGTGGAGAAAGTTGTTCGTTTCTTGGGCGTGTTGTTTGATAGCAAGTTAACTTTCCTTCCGCACGTAATATATCTACGGTGGAAGTCTGAGCAGGCTCTTAACTTGCTGAAAGTTCTATCGAACACATCCTGGGGAGCTGAGTGATCTACTATGCTCCGGGTTTATCGCGCGGTCATTCGATCGAACACGGATTATGGATGCGTCGTGTACGGTTCCGCACGTTTCTCCGTGCTACGAAAATTCGACACGATTCATCATTCTGCCCTTCGAATCTGTTCTGGTGCTTTCAGGACATCTTCCATTAAAAGTTTATATGTCATCTGGGGTGAGCCTTCTTTACCATCTATTCGCAAGCAATTGTCGCTTCAGTTGTACTACCGTATCCTATCGCAACCAAATCACCCACTCCATGCTGTTCTTCTTGACAGTCAGTTTGACCGACTTTTCGAAAATCGGCCATCTTGTATACCACCTTTTGGACTTCGCATGAGGACGTTCCTTTCTTCGACGTCTCAGCGTGATTCGAATGTCATGCTGAGAGCGACTTTACCTTTTGCACCTTGGCGTAATTACAAGATTTCATACTTGCACCCTTTTAAGGGTTTCATAAAGTCAAGAACGGATCCTGTTGTGAATCTCCAGCTTTTTGCGTCGCATCTCGCTAGTTACCCTAACTATTTTGGTGTTTATACCGACGGCTCTAAAACAGGAGATCATGTTGGATGTGCCTACGTCTGTGGCAGAGACGTTAGGAGCTTCTCACTTCCCAACTGTCTTTCTGTTTTTTCAGCAGAGTTTGTCGCTGTACACGAGGCATTGAAGTATATCTCCCGTCAGAGATGTAGACGTTTCATAGTGTATACAGATTCCATCAGCGTGTTAGAGACCTTGGAGAATGGTGAAGTGTCCCACTCCCATTCCCTTCTACCTCCCGTGGTGGATCTGCATCGTTGCCTCTGTCGTTGTGGTTTCAGTATTTTGTTCTGCTGGATGCCAGGTCATGTCGGCATAACGGGTAACGAGCAAGCAGATGCTACGGCTAATGGTGCCGTGTATCGTCTGAATCAGTATGTTCCTATTAGCGATATGAAGTCCACTGTCAAAAATCTAGTTCGACAGGAGTGGCAATTAGAATGGAATGAGCAAGTCAATAACAAACTGAGACAGGTTAAGGCATGCATTGGTGCTTGGACATCTACTCCGTTGCGTCGTGTAGACGTCATGCTCATACGATTGAAGATTGGGCACTCCCTCCTGACACGTCGGCATTTGCTGATGGGCGAGGATACCCCTCTATGTGAACACTGCCAGTCTCCACTTTCAGTGTCACATATCTTGACGTTTTGTCCTGCTCTGCAGCCTCGCTACAACTGTTTTTTTTTGGGTCAAGTTCACCCAATCTGCCTGATCTGCTGGGGGAACCCCCCACCCTTCTCTTTTTGCCTTTTTATTTTCTGCTAATTTTATAAAGAGCATTTGCTTTTCGCATTGATTTTAATGTGTAAAATTGTTGTGCTTTTTAATTTTTTATATATCACCATTCATATGATTGAATCATTTTTTGAATTTTATATATCATTGTTTTCATCGCCTTTATGCGTTTTTAGCTTTTATACATATATTTTTATAACGTTGACACTGCATTTAATACTTTTTTATACCAGTTTTACATTTCTAAATGTATTTTAGTATGAAAAGGTGTTGGAGTTTTATTTGGTAACCTCCGTCGTTGGTTCGTGCCTGGCGCTTTTATTTTTACTTTTTTTTGGCTTCCGTATTGTGTTTGGCGCTTTATGTCCTATTTTGGACCTTGCGCCATAAAAAAAACCAACCAACCAACCAACCGATCATGGCGTCGTCGGTTAGCCGTGCTACTTGGGAAAAAAGCATACTTATCCTTTTTGGAATAGACGACAAGTCAAGAGGTTAGGAAAAGATTTGAAGTCTGCCCAATAGAAAAAACAAGCTCAAAATTTGCAGTTATGTGAAAGGAATTTTTTTATAGAAACAGTTAAAACAGAGCTAAACAGTAGTAATATCTACAAATTATAGGGACAAGATATTGATAGTCTATTTAAAAAATTTAATGCCTTTGCAAAGAAAAGTGGTCTTCCCATTTCTAAAACGTCTATCATTTTTGCTCTGTACCAAAATTTCATAAGTACACTGTAAAGTTTAGATTTATATGCAGTAACGTCAGAAGCATTGGGAATAATTTTAATCTCGGACTAGAAAAATACCTAAAAACATTTTGAATATACAAAATATAAGCACAAAAAAAAGCTCATTCTGGATAATAAACAATATCATGGAAATTGTGCAGAACATAGGTAAGGATTTTCTAGACGTCCAATCAATACATACGTACGATTTTGAAAATTTATTTACAAATAGATAAATAGCTGATATTAAAATAGTCCTACTAAAACTGTACCATAACGTCAGGGAAGATATGGTGGGCACTTGAACTATATTTTACGTTTTATGTAATTTTGTCTATTTAATAATTTTGTTAAGATAGGCAAGAATATTTATTTGCAGATAAACGGTATAGGAATAGGTACAAGTTATTCCAGTGCTGCAGCCAACGTATTTTAATGTGAACACAAATACTAGACATCCGTTTTTGTTAATTTAGGTAGAAAAATTTTTCGTTACATTGACGATCGTATTTTCAATAAACTGGGCGAATTTAAAATAGACGATATATATCCATTTTGTCAAACACAAAAAAACACAAATAATAATTATTTCAAAGCAAATTTCTTAGACATTAATTACGAAATAATAAACCGATATCTGTATATGACGAGCCGGAAGATGGCCGAATGGCTAGGTAGCTAGCAATCTGTACCAGAGTCTGTAGGTTCGAGTTCCACTCATGGCATGGACGTTTGTAGCCGTTCGGAATCGGCTTTATGCAGTACGTCTCGTTCTAGTTAACCCTCGTGTAGCAAAAGTTGACCGTAGCGAACCAAACCAAACTTCATATATGTCGATGTACGATAAAAGAGAAACATTCCCGTTCAAAGTAATCTCACTAACATACTCGTCATCAAATATTGCAAAACTGATTTTCGTCAACATGACTGTGTGACAACTAATTAGATTGTACAGAATATGCAATTCCTGTGAAGCTATTAAGAAGATTTTTATTTTCAAGGCAAAACAATATGATAACATTCTACTGGATATTTTAGAACTCTACACTGAAACTGAGTCACCGGTAACTTTTTTTAGTAATTCCAGCTGCATGGTTTAGCTTATGAATGTCTTGAGCTAACACCATTGGACGCTTTGTATAGGATGTTTGCTGACGTTGCCGAAATGACGGCACGTGGGCTGGGATATATAAAGGGAAGTCGGGAATGTGGGTTGGTCGTTAACTGTTTAGCATCGTTTTGTCTTTACGGGATCTCCGGAGCATGGTATTAAGTTGAAGTCGTTTTTGTTCCTGTTTTGGTATGTTTCTTTATTATTTGGTTTCATTACAGATTAATAAATGGTCCCGTGGGGTGGAGCTCATGTTTAGTTTTTCTAACGTTCTATAGATTTTGATCAATGCGAGTAGCTTATTTTTTAGAAGTTACATTTATAGCACCTACCTAAGACCATCGTTTGTATTATCCCTTGCCGCTGGATAATACAAACTCTTACCAGTGACGTACGGGAAATTGCGAGTACGTTCTTTACACTTTATGTCTAGAGCAGGGGCTTCCAACTGGTGACCCGCGGTGCCTTTTTGCGGCCCGCGAAGACTTCTAGGAAAATAATTTGCAGCATCAATTTAGATATTCTTAGTTAACGAAAAATGTTTTTGTAAAAATCCACATTGTTTTCAAATGCTGTTCATTTACAAAAAATATTGATTTTCCTTGAATTCCATGAAAAGTAGGGTGTCCACTCCTGTTCTATTTCATACCCTCCTCCTCCCTTTCCCCGTTGTTACAAGTCCGAGAACTTGTCCACTGACTTATTTTTAACCCAGGGCCATAACCAGTTTTCTTTCACCCCTGCTGACTCAATTGTTCCCACAGGAGAAGAGACTTGATCCTGCTATGTGATCACCGCCCATTTCTGCATGGACTGTCCATTTCCCCAGCTTTACGGGGTACGGGTTTTCTCGGGGATACTAAGCTGAACTAAAGCAGCCCCAGGATACCTACCCCATATCGCTGCATTCCAACCTTCAAGTAAAATTAACTCGTCCTGTGAGGGGTTCTCCCAAGTCTCTTCTCCTGAAAGGAAAAGATAGGTGTGTATTTCTTTTGTGACCAAGAAGTGTTACGAGATAGGGTTTTCTTTAAAAACGTTACTGTGCGTATGTTCTCTAATTATTAATTTTATAAGTATGTGTGGAATTTCAAAGAAACGCAAGATTGAAAATGAAAACAGAGCTTACAATGATCATTGGGAAAGCAATTACTTAATTACGAATAATAATGGGAAGTTCCAATGTTTGGTTTGCATGCAAGCGGTATCAGTGCCTAAAGAATACAATATGAAAAGACATTATTCAATCCATGAAGAAAAGTATCGAAGATAAGGAGAAGATCGAAATATCTTGATTTCAGAGCTGAAGAAGAAAGTGAAACAGCAGACAGGTTTTTTTTTCCAAATATCGCACGGTTAATCATCTGCTATGTATGCTTCTTATGCCGTTTCTCTTGAGCTTGCTAAAGCAAGAAAACCATTTACTGATGGCAATTTAGTAAAAAAATGTGCTATTGAAATAGCAAAGGCTTTTGGGGATGCTAAATTAGCCTAGAAATTTGATTCAGTGCCGCTTTCTAACCAAACTTTACAGAGAAGAGTTATTGATATGGGAGAGCAGGTAGAAAAATCATTAATTGGTTTAGTTGAAAAAAGTACCTATTTCTCACTTTGCCTCGATGAAAGCACTGACCAAACAGATGTAAGTCAGTTGTTAATATTGATACGTGTAACTCAAGAAGATTTTGCTACCAAGGAAGAATTATTTGAAATATTTCCAATGACTGAAACCACGAAAGGAAAGGACATCTATGAAGCCGTGAAAAAAGCAGTTAACAAAATCGGAGGTTTTGATAAATGTTCAGCAATTGTGACGGATGGTGCACTAGCAATGGTAGGAGGAAAATGAGGACCGGTTGGATTACTAAGAGAAAATGGAGTAACTTGTCCGACAATCCATTGTATTATTCATCGGGGAGCTTTGTGTGGAAAGTCAGTAAAACCAAATCAAGTTTTCAAACTTGTGATAAAAGTTATCAATATGATAAGAGGTGGAAATCGTGCACTTTTACATAGGCAGCTAAAGCAGTTTTTGGAGGAAATGGAAGCAGAATATGGGGATTTGCTACTCTGCAATCATGTGAGATGGTTGAGTGCTGGAAAGTGTCTCGATAGATTCTTTGGCATAAGAAAATACATTCCAGAATTCCTGAACAAGTTTGTTTCAACAGACACTACACAACTGGAAGAAGAGCTCCAAAGTGTAATTTCTCAAAAGAATTGGCTTTCCTCACCGACATCATCACTCATCTTAATGAACTGAATCTAAATCTCCAGGGAAGAAATAAGCTAATGTCAGATTTGATGGGCCACGTAAATGGGTTTAGAAATAAATTAAAAATTTTGAAAATTACCTTAAAGGAAAAAGATTTGGTCCATTTTACAAGCTGTCGGAAGTTAGCTGAAGAAATTGAAGATGATGAGACACTTGATTTTTCTGAATTTGCTGCAAAAGTACAAGAAATCATAGAGAAGTTTGACAGTAGATTTAAAGATTTTGAGTCGTTGAAAATTAACATGCTGCTATTTAGTAATCCAATTTAAGCAAAGATTGAAGATCAACCAACTCATCTTCAACTTGAACTATGCGACCTACAAGCGGATACATTTTTTCAAACGAGGGAAGAAAGGCGAGCAGATTTCTTTAAATTATTAACAAAAGAAAGATTTTCAAATCTGCGAGACTTTGGGAAGAAAATTACATCAATATTCGGGAGTACGTACTTATGTGAAAGTGTATTTTCTGAGTTGAAATTTATTAAGAACAACAATAGAAGCCGCCTAACAGAATTTTCTCTACTCCATCTCCTGAGACTCTCAACAACAGAGCTTGAGGTGGACATACGTGCTTTGGTGGCTGCAGCATACAGACCTCAATTCTCTCACTGAACATTTTGCGTGCTTTTATGCAAGTTTTTTTCTCTTTTTGAAATTTTTAAAATTTATGTAAATGTCTGTACACTTGATACAAAATTAAAATCATTTTAGTAGGGAAGTTTTTTAAATATGCAATTAATGATGTTAAAATACCTACTTCTTATTTGACTTTATTTGTGTGTGTCTGTGTAATTTAACGAAAGTTGGCCAGTTAAAATCAAGGTTGTTGTTGGAGGTTCATCTTCGTCTTTTTTAAAATTTCATAGTACATACTATACACATATCTTCCAAATACCCCCCCCCCCCCAAGAAAAAAAGTCCTAGGTATGGTCAGGATTATATTGCGGCCCGCCATTAGACAGGTGTTTTCGATTGCGGCCCTTGGACACTTGTAAGTTGGAAACCCCTGGTCTAGAGATACAGTGATAAGTCATTCAGTGACTGAGTGGTATTTGACTTTTTAAAAGGCAAAACGAAATACATTCTGTCAAACAAATACCGGGAATTTTTCAGTAAAACACAAAATATTGGTTTAATCCTCTACATATATTTTGTCATCTTCAAAATAGTCCCCATTTGAAGAAATACACGTATACCAACGAATAATCCACTCGTCGAAACACTTCTTATAGACATTTACCGGTACGGCCTTGAGCTCCTTCAGCGATTTTTGTTTTATGGCTTCAATGGACTCAAAACATCTTCCACAAAGTAGTAATTTGAGTTTGGGGAACAGGAAAAAGTCAGCCGGAGTGATGTCTTGGCGAATATGGTGCTTGGTCGATGACACTCGTAGAGTTTTCGGTAAAAAAATCGCGTACAAGGATTAATGTGTGGGCCGGCACATTATGGTGGTGCAAAATCCAAGAATCGTTCTTCAACAATTCTGGCCTTTTTCATCAAACATTTTCTCTCGAACGCCTCATAACGCCTAGATAATATTGTTTGTTCACTGATTGCTCCTCCTGAAGAAATTCTAATTGGATAATATCATGATTGTTTCAGTTTGACGATGTTTTCCTCAGTCGAAGAAGTTGAGGGTCGACATAAACGACACAAATCTTCAACCGCAACTCGGCCTTCTTTAAATGCTTAGTACCTCTCGTAGGTTCGTGTTTTCGATAAAGCCGACTCACTGTAGGCCTTCTCCAATATCTTCAACGGGTTAGCACAAGCAATTGTGCTAAATCGTTTTCGTTGGCAACACAAAATTTCAGACAAACTCTTTGTTCAATACTTTTATCCATTTTAAAAGTAGCAGAGCATTCTTTTAAGTACGACTAACAAAAACCACAGCAGGGGGGTGGGGGGGGAATGGTTGACACAACAGTTTCAAAACTCTAGGTGACAATTAGGTACACTGGAACTATCTTACAAATTTTGTTTTTAAATACCTTTAATGTAAGCTTTTTAAATGAATCATTCCCGGTATTTGTTTGACAGAATGTATATTTGAGAACATTTTTTAAATATCGAATTTTCAAAAAATTCATGATTTACCTCGACTGCCAAAATATTGATCCAAACTTGCCGAGACTAAACTACAGGAAATGTTGCAACGCAAAAACATGGCGCCACGGTACACGCTTTCTGCCGTTTCGGTGAAAAGTATGAGACGTTGACGTTGGTAAGACACACTCACGAGCATTTGCATAATTCATTACGACATTTTATTAAAACGAACACAAAGAAAAGAAACAAAAATATTTACATATACAGCATTGAATTTTTTATTTTCTCACGATAGTTTTTTGTTGTTGTTGCCATACGGCAGAATATGACTTCGAAGTTACTTTACTTTCTTCTGCTGCCATTTGGCAGAATGTAACTTTGAGGTTACTTTACTTTTTTCTGCTCTGCCACTCAACAGAATGTGACTTTACGGTTACTTAACGTTTCAGTGTTGCCATTCGGCAGAATGTAACTTTGCGGTTGTCAAGGCAACCACCAGTAGCTTTTCAATTTACAATATTCCACAACGGCTTCCAGATGGCCGTGTTTTTAAATAACCCCTTTTGAAAACTGATCTGACGCAAAAAGTGCATTCCAAATAATAAGCATATAAATGCTTTATTTCATTCTATGAAAACACACATATTTTTACACGGGACTTTTACAAAATTATTTGCAAGAAAAATTGTTGAGGTATTTTAACATTCAATTAAAGAAATTTTTTCTTTATTCATAACTTAAGTTAACCAACTTTAGTTTGCTTAATAATTAGTAATTTTCCTAAAGACGAGTTGGTAAATCCACTGTACCTCCCTCTTTGAATCCAAAGGTTGACTCTAAATTCTGCGAAAAAAAAAAGACAATAAGTCAATACGTTTAAGTAAAAACTCAAATAAGTCAATACATATGTCAATACTAAATACACTGAAGAACCAAAAAACACTTGTACAGGCGTGGATATGCAAATAACCGAGATTGCAATCAAACAACGTAACACGATGCGGTCGGCAGTGCCTATATAAGACAACAGGTGTCTGGTGAAATTGTTACATTGGTTCCTGCAGCTTCAATGGCAGGTTATCACAATTGATGTGACTTTGAACGTGGCATCATAGTCGGCGCACGAAAGATGGGACATAGCATCTCCGAGGTAGCGATGCAATTTGGATTTTCACGCACGATCATTTCGCGAGAGTACCGTGAATATCAGGTATCCGGTAAAACATCAAATCTCCGACAGTGAGGCGGCCGGAATAAGACCTTGAAAGAACGGGACCGTCGACGACTGACGAGAATTCTTAAACGAGATAGACGTGTAACACTTCCTCATATTGTTGCGGATTTCATTACTGGGGCATCAACAAGTGTCAGCGTAAGAACTGTTCAACGGACCGTCATTGATGTGGGCTTTCGGAGCCGCAGGCCCACTCGTGTACCGTTGTTGGCTGCACGGCACAATGTTTTCCGCCTCGCCTAGGCCCACCAACACCTACATTGGACTGTTGATGACTAGAAACACGTTGCCTGGTCTGACGAGTCTCGTTTCTAGTTGTATCCAGTGGATGCACGTGTATGCGTATGGAGACAACCTCATGAATCCATGGACTGCACTTGTCACCAGGGACTGTTTAAGCTGGTGGAGCCTCAATGATGGTAGGGGCGTGTGCAGTTGGCGTGATAATGGGACCCCTGATACGTCTAGACACGACTGACAGGTGACGGGTACAAAAGCACCCTGTCCGATCATCTACACATATTCATGTCCATTGTGCATACCGACGGATTTGGACAATTCTAGCAGAACAGTGCGACCCCCCCCCCCACGTCGAGAGTTGCTACCGAGTGGGTGGCTCCAGGATCACTCTTCTGACTTTAGACACTTCCATTGGCCCCCTAAATCCCAAGACATGAACATTATTGAGCATATCTGGTATGCCTTGCAACGTGCTGTTCAGAAGATATCGCCACCCCCTCGCACTCCTATGGATTTGTGGACTGCCCTGCAGGATTCATGGTGTGAATTGCCTCAGGATAGCTTCAGACATCGAGACAGGCGAGTCCATGCCACGTCATGTTGCGGCACTTCTGCGTGCTCGTGGGGCGAATTAGGCAGGGGTACCAGTTTTCTGACTCTACAGTGTATATATATATATATATATATATATATATATATATATACATACACACACACACACTATCTACCAATTAGAGTATTTGGACACCTGTGATAGAAAAGTAAAACAAAATTTACTCATATTCAATAGTTGGTAGAACCTCCACGAGAGGCAATTAAGGTTTCAACCCTTCGGGGCATGCTTTCCACAAGTCCTTGTATGATGGCTAATAGTATTTTCTTCCACTCGGCTTGGAGAAGACATGCAAGTTCCTTCACCAATTTTGGCCGGTTGTTGCACCCCCTATTTCGGTGATCTAACTCGTCCGAGAGGTTCTCGATAGGGTTCAGGTCTGGGCTCTGAGCAAGCCAGTTCATTCGGTTAACCCCACTGTTACCATACCAATCCATGGTGGGCCTCGCAATGTGTCAACTAGCGTTGTCGTCTTAAAAGTAACATGGGTCCAACCTTTAAAACTGCCACAACTTAGGAAGCACACTGTCATCCAAAATAGTACACTAGGCATCGGCGTTGAGCTTACCATGAACTGGAACCAAGGGTCACAGTCCATATCAGGAGAAAAAAACCCAGACCATAATTCCACCTCCGCCGAACTTTACTGTGGGCACAATGCATTCTGGCAGGAGGCGTTCTCCAGGCAGACGCCAGACCCAGCCATCCGAACGGTAATGGGTGAACCTTAATTTATTCCTCCAGAGAACCCGTTTCCACTGATCTACGGTCCACTTTCGACGTGCTTTGCACCACATTAACCGAGCAGCGTGGTTTGACTTTGTGATCAAACGCTTATGGGCGGGCAGTATGATCATGAAAACCAAGCAGATGTGCTTCCTTACGGATGATATTCCTCGCAACACTCCCGGATGTCTGTTGAAACTCCAGAAGTATGTGGGCCATCGGTTAGGTATGGTTATTCCGAATTTCTCGGGGACAGCACACGTCGGTCTCTATCTCCCAGTTTCGTGTGTCTGCTGACTCAGGGCACATTCCGACAATCACCGCTCACCTTCCACTTCTGAATCTCATAGGCCACTGTCGATTTTTGGTAATTCAGCTCGCTAGATATGTCCCTTAAGGTTCAGCCATTTTATTGGTGATACCCGAAGATTACACCTTTCTCGAAATCAGATAGCTCTGTACTTCGTGGTATCTTGCATGCGACTAATGCCAGTGTTGTTTCCTACACGGTATTTAACGGCGGAGGGCGTGACATATACCAGGACCGTAGATATAGTTATTTGCATGGGTGTCCAAATACTTATTGGTAGATAATATATATATATATATAGGCTCATTTTAAACTGTCATTATTTTAAGCTTGTAGACATAAATATATATGTACTCTTGGATATTGTGAATATTTTTAGAAAAACATTCCCACAAAAATGTGAAATATCTACGAGTAATATTAGCATTCTCAATGATGGCCGTAGATGAACCAAGATAAAAAAAGTATTTATCTCTATTATACCCAGCAGTCAATTTGCACCTTTGTCGCTGGCTCTTCAGCCAATAAGTATATTAGAAAGATTGATAACAGTTCCATATGCGGAATGAATTTTAATTTTTGCTCAATAACTAGTGTCCATTTTAAATATGATTAATACGAATTATGAATAAATTACATTTTTGGGGGCAAGCATTATAAAAGAATATCACAGATATATGTGCCCTTGATTATGAATGTGGTCCAAGTCATTGTACCGGTGATTACAAAAGTGGTGCAAGTCATATATTTTTCGCTTCGAGATATTTAAAGTGTTGAGCTTGAAGAAACTAAAAAATACTTCAGAAAATATATACGGTTAAATTTTTAAATCTTTGTAAAGACTGCTTCAGATTATGGTTATTTAAAAGAATGCAATGTGAAAAGACTAATTATGAAAATGATGATTACTAGACCACTTTTATAATCAAGGGCACATATAACTATTTCCTATGTAATGTAAGTAAGCATGAGTGTAGTAAAATTTCTTTCATGGGCAAGTGTTTTAATATTTCTTGTGCAAAGTATCCTAAGTGCAATCTGTACCAAATAGTCCCTCTCTTAAAACTAGAGTTACTATAAAAGATCATATATAGTGTAGAGGGCCATAAAAAAGGTATTGAAATCGCAACAAAAACTATAATATAGAGTAAAATGAAATGTTAAAATTTGTTATTTGCATGGGATTCCTTCTACCGAATAATACAACAGATGATCGAAATTCAAAATATGCCCGATTTAACAATACATTACATCCTCGGCAAGCAAGACTTTCTACAATTGTAGAACTTTTGGTTTAAGATGGTGTTTTCTGCAAGACTCCATGGCTATAAGCACGAGTCTGAATCAACAAAACACCTATCAGACCAATGTGGAGCAAAAAGATACTGGTTGGGTCCATAAAGCAACTGTTTCATCACTTTGTCTCGGCTATTTGTACCCTTAGAACCCCACCAGACACTATGAGCCTTAACCTTTATTAAGAATGATGGGCCACAACTTTACTGAAAAATGTTTGATGAACTGGGGTTGGGAATATTTGGATTGAAATTGGGTGGTAAGTGCAACATACACATAGAGATGAGTCTCTCTATGTAAACCCGGACTTCAAAGTCCTTCAGGGTCGCGTTTAGTGTAATGGCCGATCAGTGGCACACCCAGGATTTAATCTTAGGAGGAGGAAGGGGGACGAGTTGAACGGATGAAAATATTTATAATGCAAATTCAATATCCATAATGCAATTTTTATTTCTTTGGGGGGGAGGAGGGCCCACCCCCTTGGTGCACCACTGTGGCCGATAACAGGTAATCAAGTAATGTTACGAGATAAATTCCAAAGGCTTTTTAAAAAAACTGTACCAAATAATATTGAGAGAAGTTTTGCTTACTAATGTTTAATATTCATTTTTTTTAAACGACGATTAACATTTTTATATTTAAAATTATTCGGGAGAAAATATATAACTACTTCTTTTTTAATAAATTTTGGAGTTTTCAGAGTAGAGCCAAAAATAAGGAATTTGTCTTTTTAAATGTAAAATTTGTTAAAATCCATAACTCCAGATTTAATATCTATATCAAATTACTCTTATGATACCTAAAAGTGATTTAAAAGAAAAGTTTGCAATTTAGTAAATATTGGTGATACAAATGAATTAATGCTTCAAAAAATTGTTTAAAAAAATATAGTTCTTGCTATGCTATGAAAAAAGTTATTCTAAATTGTCTGCTAAAGCTCTACCCTTTACCAAACTGAACAAATGTTTATCAAATGATGCTCGGAATACCATTATTCACAACAGATAAACAGTTTTTTAGATAATACAAAATACCAACTTCAGTGGTGCTTTAAGAGGGTTAAAGTAAGAAGTGACAATCTTTTACCTCTCTTCGTTTGTATGGAAAAGGGTTGAAATTTGAGAAAGTGGAAAACAAAATATTTAATGTTTTTAAAGTAGTCGTGCATTTTATCACAAAAACCTTAGATGCTTATTTACCACAATAAATGACTGGTGATGCCCAATTTTTCAGAAGTGCACAACTCCTTTATTATAAAGATCCTTAATTTTGGGGCTGTCTCTAAGCATATAGTGAAACAATTGAGAGCAAACTAAAATATGACTGGAAAGAACTTAAGGATAGTGAAATTAAATCTATGCAAGAGAATGAAACATAGATTCTTGTAAATTTACATAAAGGCAAAAAAACACTTTAGTGTGAATGGATATATCAGAATAAAATAAATCGTACTGTCTCAGTTGAAAAATTTAAGGTTAGACTTGTCATCAACAGATTTTCTCAAAGGAAAGGAGTTGATTACAAGAAAGCATCTGTCCAAAAACCACAATGGGAACTAGTATCAAAAATCTCTATAATGTGGCCACTATAGAAAGAGAAGGTATTTGCTCATCTCTATTACATCTTTAAACTGAGTATATTCATATGAATCAGCCATCATCTCAATATAATCTAAACAATTTATAAAAAGATGGAAGTTTGGGAGTACTATATATATTTCAAAGTTAAATACATATTACATACTATTTACGTACAAAAAAAATTTTAAATACTTCTTCAAGAAGGTAACGTATTGTATCTTTTACCTAGAATATGCCAGCTGATGGTGAAAACACATTAAAAGTATTTTTTTGTTTCTGTCATTTTAGTGGAATTTAATTAAATTCATTGGTTAACAGGATATCTAAAAGTATTAATCTGCATTTATTTATATTATATAATGCTGTAACATCAAGTCCCTCAGTCATCAATTAAACATTGGTTGCATGCTTTGGGTATGAGTTTGAGATTTCAGAAAGGTTAAATACATAGCACAGTATCAAAACATTTTTATAACTGAATATTATTCTGATTGTGATTATTACTTAACCATTCACATTTATGTAAAAAGTTATGAAGTTATCTACTAATACATGAGAATTAGTTTTATTTATTCAACAGTCATCATGTGATTTTGACCTTTTTAAGTTTTATATTGCCATTGAAGTAATATTGTGTAAAATACCGGTTGATCCAAAAGTCAGGACGAACTTTAAAAATGAATAATTCGAAAACGAATAAAGAAAAAAAAGATGCGGTTTGCACCAAACGGATGGAAAAGAAGCCGGGTTTTGTGTGGCAATGAAAAAAATAGTTCTATTGGGGACCAACAGATGGCGCTATAGTTTTTATTTCAACAAAAGATGATTTACAAATGAAAAAATGTTTACAAGTTACAAATCAGCTTAATTACAGTTAATTACAGTAAATGTTCAATGTGCTGTCCATCATTCAGAAGTACCGCTGTGAGATGACTCACCACATCGTTCACAGCATTGAGTAGCATTTCTTGCGTTATGGCAGACACATTTTGGCGGATGGCATCTTTCAGTGCTGTTAGTGATGCCAGTTGGTCGTGGTACACTTTTGACTTCAAGAATCCCCACAGCCAAAAGTAACAGGGTGTCAGATCGGGAGATCTTGGAGGCCATGCGTGATTAAAGCATCGACTGATAATGCGATCCTCCCCAAATGTTGAGCGTAGCAGGCGTTGCACATGCTGAGAAATATGAGGTGGTGCTCCATCTTGCATAAAGGTGACTGTTTGGAGTGCTTGTCGCGCTTGCAGTTCAGGTATAATGTTGTTCTGTAACAGTGCTGCATATCACTGACCAGTAACAGAAACTGTTTTGAAACCCATCTTTGTGACTTCCTCGAAAAAAAATGGACCAATTACGAAATCAGCAGTAAAGCCACACCAGACTGTCACTTGAGGCTGTGGCAAGGGTACCTCAACAAATGCATGTGGATTTTCTGTGGTCCACACTCGACAATTGTGGGTGTTAACAGCGCCAGAGAGTGTGAAATGCTCTTCATCTGTCCAAAGCACAGTGTGAAGCCAGTCGTGCTGCTCTTCTATCTTATTGAATACCAAATTCGCAAAATCTTGGCAAGAGTTGAAGTCAAGAGGTTTCAGTTCTTGGTTATGTTGCAACATGTAGGGATACTGTTTCAAGGTTATTCACAGTCTCTCCAGGCACTTACGTGCGACACTCCTGTCTGCCTCGAAACCTCGAGCACTGCACTCCCCGTGTGCAGAAACCGCCGACATGGATTGCACCGTCTGCACCACTGTCGTGGCAACAGCAGCACCTGCTGAGGGGCGTCCACTTCTTGGACATGACGCCAAAGAACCTGTAGCTTCAAATTTTTGTTCAATGCAGAAGACGTTATTGGTCCTTGCTATCTCGCATACCCTTCATGTAGCGATATGATCGCAATGCCCCAATGGCACTTTCCGAATTCTTATAATACAGTTTAACTAAGAGGGCTATCTCAACTATGGACAGCATTTCGATGCATATAAGCTTTGACTACCATTACCTGCTGCAGTTGCTCCTTTTTATATCGCTTGTTGCTTTGCATAATCCTATATCAGAAATCCGACAGCGCCATCTGTTGGTCGCGAACAGAACTAATTTTTTTCCGTTGCCACACAAAACCCGGCTTCTTTTCCATCCGTTTGGTGCAAACCGCATC
Organism: Dolomedes plantarius; assembly: GCA_907164885.2. Classification (NCBI taxonomy): domain Eukaryota; kingdom Metazoa; phylum Arthropoda; class Arachnida; order Araneae; family Dolomedidae; genus Dolomedes; species Dolomedes plantarius. The sequence goes on along the minus strand of OU015494.1, from coordinate 81,668,674 downwards.
TTTTTTTCTTTATTCGATTTCGAATTATTCATTTTTAAAGTTCGTCCTGACTTTTGGATCACCCGGTATATTGAAATATTATCTATACATTTTCGACACTACAATATATATCTGAAACATAATAAGTATACATTTTTAGCTATACGAGCTGGTGATTCAACAGTTATGTTTTTTAATGGAACCATAAGTTCACATTAATGCACCAAGCTTAAAGCAAGTATTTTAAAGTAAAAATTAAAATAATTGCCAGTGTCATGTACTGCACACTCATAAGAAAAAAATAAACACAGTAAACTCAGACAAAAAATACTTCTTCATTTTAAATACAACTAGGTGATGTTAACAGTTTATTCATTTATTTTTTAAGAAATAATAACGAAGAAATACTGCACAATCCAAAATCTGTTACATGAATAAATCATTTTATAAGTTTTTGATTGAAATAATTAAGACAATGTTTACACAATTTCAGTAATTTGCATTCAAATACACAAATTATTTAAATGCAAATTGTGCAACATAAATATAATCAAATAAATGCAAATGACTAAACTTGCAATAAATCTGACTAAATAGAAAAGAAATATCAATACAATTCAATAATACTGAGTAACAACAGATCATGTATACATGGAATGTACATGTTATTTTAAATACATTATAAAATGAACACAATTCACATTCTAAAATAAACACCCAATACCTTACAATCCTTAAACAAATATATTATATATATATATATATATATATATATATATATATATATAAAGCAACATACTCAAACTGATGACTAGTATAAATACTGCTTGAGCGATAATATCAACTCAAAACCAAAAAAATGTAAATGACTTAGAAACTTGACTTTGAAATTTAACTAAACTATGAAATTATTTAAAACACTAAATATATTTGAAAAATAAGATAACAAATTTATAAAGTGAGAAGAAGCATTTTTAAATAAAAATAAAAAAAATATATGTAAGAACAGAAAAGTATTTCTGAAAGTATCAAAGCCTAAAAATTTTAAGAACACGGTAGACTTTGCAATAATAATGCCTAATTTTATCACAAATATACAGCAGTTATTAGAGAATGAAAAATATAAATTTAAGTATAAATATATCAAACAACATTTAACAATGTTTATTGTAATCTGAAATAAAACAAATTACATTGAGGACACTGATAATACTAATAAAGCTTTAAAGATATTAAAAGTTACACAGCTGTCCTTCAAAATTGCATGGTAAAACCTAGACATACATAATTAAGGAGTGTGGGCTCAAACTGCCCTATAGAATGAAGCCAGCACCCTAATAAATGCCACTCTAGATCTGCCAGAGTCAAATGTCAACTGATCTACTTAATGTTGTAGGTGAATGGCCATGCATACCTAGTAACACAAGCTTCTATTTATTAAAAATATGCATAGACAAGAGTAAAATAACATTTCATACATTTCAAATAATAGATGTAGAAGGGCAGTGTGACTGCAAGAAATTAACAGACACGGGATTTCATTTGAGCTTTCTATAATCCTCTATTAATATGCATTTACTAATGATTGCAATGTATTTTATATTATCAGTAGTATGTAGGTTGGTTGATTAAGAGCACTACAGTCATTTTTTTTTTGCTACACAAGGGCTAATTAGACCAGGACCTACTGCTTAAAGCTGGCTCTGAACAGCTACAAACATCCATGCCAATAGAGGGACTCGAACCCACAAACTCTGGTACTGATTGCAAGAGACCTAGCCATTTGGCCATCAACCAGCATCATAAGCAAGCAAGGAAAATTGTAAAAATTATTTTTATTATGATTCATCACAACTCCATTAAATAAGTGAATTTTTAATTATTTTAAGTATTTATACAATCTAGCTCATGTTAACAGGCAAAATTTCTTATTAAATTAGGCCTCTAATTTATGAAGTTTATATCATGCTTTCTCATTGCCTCTGTTTGTCTCATAGACTGGGTGTGAGGTGTATTCCTAAGAATCCAGTGCTTTTTCTATGGTAAATTAGTTACTTTTGAAGACCCTGGATTTATTAAAGTTCACTGATGTGTAGAATGTAGATTGATATTTGTAAGGTTTTTTAATATAGAAACAGAAACTTTTAAAGAGAACAATGATGTTACTTTTAAACAATGCAATCTTAATTGTCAAAGAATAGTGAATTTTTAAGTTAATTTACAAAGAATAGTGAATTTTTAAGTTGCTATCACTAAATCATTTTAAATTATCATCACAAAATTGTTTAATTATATAGCATTTTGTATACAAGCAGTTACCAAAGATATATATAAATGTCTACTTATCTTAAGAATAAATTCATCTTTTTTATTTATCCCTTATATTATGAACTCCAAAGCTATTTTATAAGCTGTTTAACAGTATAACATTTGCTATATTTCTTGGTCAATTATTTGACAAAGTCTTTAAAGAAGTGTTATTTACAATACGGGAAAGTTGAAAAAATTAACATGAAGAACAAAATGAGTTCTTTCTTCTGTTGTAAGAAACACTCAGCTTTGTCTACATTTTTGTATACACATTCGAGAAATGTGTGTGTGTGTGTGTGTGTGTGTGTGTGATGTGTGTGTGTGTGTATATATATATATATATATATATATTCCCAGTTGTTCTTTTTATGTGTGGTCCAGGGAGAAAATGTCTTATTTAGCAGTAAAATATTATTCAATAAATTGATACTTATTCTTTTAAATCATATAAAACAAAATTCTGTTGAAAATAATAAAAATGGGTACATTTTGACAATTATCTTTTACCATCTGAAAGAAATACATACAAACTTTTTAGCATGAGAAAGTAAATAAACTGTGCACATGCCTTTTAAATGCAAGCACATTCAGCACAAAGGTAGAGATTAGACTGGCTTCCCTTTTCACCCATTTCCAGGCAAAACAAGATCACATTCCCTATTTATGTATGCCTAGTATAAAACATTTTAAATAACACAATACAGTGAAGCACCATTTATACATATTTTAAGGCTACACAGTACCCTTTTTCAAAAATTTTTTTTGGAGACAGTTACAATAAAAATAATTAATGACTTTGTTTGAGATTATAAAATTAAAGTAATTCTGGTAAAAAAAAAATCATTTTAGCAAGCACCATTTTTAAAATTTAAAGTTTTTTTAAAATTTTGAAGTTTTTTAAAACTTTTATAACATTTTTAATTTTCAATATTTTTTAGTTATTTTAAGTGATTTATATTCATTGGATTATTGGGAACAAAAGTTAGTATGGAATTAAAGATGTAACTTTTATTTAAATTTTTAAAAAAAATTTTGTAGCGAAACCTGAAAAAAACATGAAAAATTTCGAAATATTAACTTCGACATTTAAAAAAAAAATAACTATAACCCTCAGATCTAAATACAATACTAATTATTGTAGTACATATATATATAAGTGTGTACAAAAAATTTCAAGACTCTATCTTCAAAATAAAAAAAATCCTTAGGGAATAGCAAACACTAACATCAACAAAAATAAAAGTCTGAGAAAAATGCATTTAAAGTTTGTAAAGGCAAAAAACAAAAACTAAAAATGTTTGTAGAGCTCTAATTTTTTTTATATGTTATTCCCCACTTATAAGATGTACTAAAACATAATTTTAACTCAATATAATAGAATATATATTTTCTTATTCAAAATATGTTTCTGCACAATATCAATAGCAATGTTAACGACAATGACAGATTAGCTGATATTTAGCTAATATTTTCCTAAAAGTTGTAAAGACAATACACATATACAAAATATTGATAATAAATAATGCAAATTAAAAATAACCAGCTTTCTACAAAGTTTCAAAGATGCACTATAACAAGAGCTGCACAGCAAATTTGTAAATAAATTATTCAAGTTTTCACTATCAACAAAAATATATTTTGATGCAGCAGATATATGTTGAATGTTATCCACAATACCTGTTTTCAAAACATTTATATTCTGAATTCTCACACTTGTATCTGCAGAAGGATGAGTTTTAGAATTACTGTTTACATTTGTCTGCCATCTCTTCAACACATGTTTCTTAGCAACGCGAGAACGTTTTGGTCGTGGTATTTTCTCAATGAAAAAATGTATAAAAACAACAAAATATTTCAATACAAAGCTTCTAAGTTGATAAAACTTTGTGTAAAATCTAATACTGGTCTTGAAATAGTCCTTTTTATGTATATTAGATAGACAGTAATGATCTCTCAAATAGAATCAAAACGTAAACAAACAGAAACGATTTGAGTAGTAAAAGTTGAAATTAATTACCGATTCAGCCAAGGAGTTCATTCATTCCAAATTATTTTTATTTAATTAATTATAAGAATAATTATAAGAATAAATTATAAGAATATTTGCTTCAAAATCAAAATGATCAAAATCAAAACAATCAAAACAAAACTAACCACGCCCCCTCAGCTGTCACATTTTGAGACTGACAACACTCAGAAAAGTTCAAATATCTTTAAAACTATTTGGATTTCAGATCTACAATTTGGAGTCAAGATTCACAATAGTATGGACCATTGAAAAATGCAATTAAAAAAAATTCGATATTTTTGTCATTTTTAGGGTACTGTGTAGCCTTAAAGGACTGTCAAGTCTAATCACTAATACTAGATCAAGAAGAATCATGATCCAAATTGAAAAATAAGAAATGTATAAACCATACTTCACTATATTTTAAACTTTCAGTCATTCAATGAACAAAACTGGAGAAGAGATTTTTGAAAAACTTCATACAGTTCATAATGAAGCTAGTTTTCATAAAAAAATATGCTAATTTTTGTAATATCTGTCTAGTACACAAGTAGTCCCAAATAGTTACTGATTAACAATTTATTTCATCCACTTGTTTCTTTCCGATCAGGTCTGGATTAGCCAAAGGATCCAAATCAGCAAATAAATTATACCAACTGGACATATCTTGCTTACCCTAAAATTGAATAACACAATTAAAAAAAAAAATGAAAATACAGAACTTTGAATTTTCTAAAAAATGAAACAAATGTAAAGTAGCATTGAATGGAAAAGCAATTTTATATGTAAAGGGCTAGTTTTAAATACACACTAAAATTGTCCAAAAAATTTAACACCTGTCATCAATCTCTTATGCCATACCTCGCTTTATAAGAATGATCTAATTACCTATTACTTAATTACACAGTCATATCATAATAATAAATATTAATCTGAGAGATTTTTTTTCCTAGTACAATGCAGTGGTTTCTGAGGATAAGTCAGGGACACACTGCATTTCAAATTATGCACTTTTTTTCTACTTTTTACAATGACATTCTTATAAACACGGTATAGCTTCACAAAGCACAATTATTTGATATAAATGATTCAACATTTGAGTTTTCTAAAACAAATTTTGTGGTAGTTTAGCATTAACTTTTTTAATTGTTTTAACAATCATTAATATACAGCTTTATATTACACAAATGAACACTTTTTTAATTAAAAGGAAATTAAACTAAAAATCTGTAATGAAATATTTCAAATTATTATACAGCATTAAATACTGTAAGAAAACACTGCTCAAAATATACAATGGACTTACCATCTTATTTTTATCAGTTGAGCTATTTTCAACAGGTTTAGAAGCTCCAGAACCTGAATTTAACGCCTCTCCTGAAGAATCTCCAAATAAAATAAATTAAGAGTAAATAAATGTCAAAGTATTATAAATTATACAAAAAATAAATCTGATTAGAAAGATGTAAACTGCATTGGACTTATAAATGCAAAAACAATAAATACATAAACTTTTAATGTGAAACAAAACTGCATCAGCTACAACTAAAACATTAGTACAACTATTGGTAAACATCTTGAGTTAAACTACAAAACAAAAATATAAACTATAAAGAATAATTACTTTTCACACTGCTTTGACTGGAACCACATGGTATACTCAAATCTAGGAGTTGTGATGGAAGAAAACATGAAGCTTGCGAGCTACTCTGCATACTCTCTAGAGCATTAATATCACCCTGAGAGTCAAAAGAATTTGACGAAGCATTGGGCCATTGATTTAAAAGTGAAAACTCACAACTTGATTCTAAAATTTCATTTAGCAGCTCTAAATCACTTTTATCACTGTCAGTACTTTGAACTCCGGTTAACAAATCAGAAATATCTGAAATGGAGAAAGAATTATGAATTATACCATTGAGAATTATGAGATAATAGCCAAGCTATTATTTAAAATGCTGTTAAACTAAAACTATTCATAGCTAATGATAAGGCATATATTAACACTTTTTTAAAATATTTTTTAATAGAAATACAGTTTTCTTCTGAATTTTTCACAAGTATCATATATTTTTCTTTCTAGATATTTTAATTTTTGATTCTAGATATTTTGATTTTTGATTCTGTCTTTATTTCCAGACAATATATAAATTTGTATCCTTAGTTTTTTAGGTATTAGGTTCAGTGTCAAGCAAGTTTTATGGTCTTTCATCCTCTGTGATATTTGGATGTAAGTTTGCTGTATCATCTTATTCTGAGATGTCATGAGCACTATGAAATTACTTGCCAATAATTGCCTCACCTAGAGAAGACCCTTTTTGAAATGTACACAGAAAATCAGTTTGAAGACAAACAAACATTCAGGCTAATAATACAGCTAAAACAAAGAAAAATATAAATTTTAGGACAACTTTCCATAAACAACAAAGATGTTTGATTTTAGAGTCTGTTGAAACAAAATTAGATTGGAAACTTTAGGTATGCTATCAAAAATCAATTACTTCAAATATGCTACTCTGAATAGTTCAAATTGTAAAACCTGATGGCAATATATGTATAGTTAATAAATGCTAGGAAATTGATTAATATCCAATATTTAATGAAGAAGAAATATTGTCTAAATAAGGACACTGTAAATACTTCAGTTAGTTCTTTTCATCATAAATATACATATCTTCACTGAGAGAGTTTTTTTCACCCCAACTAAAGGATTTTTCTATAAATTATTCATAAACTCAACCGAATTGTTTTCAATGAAAAACAGGAGCTTTTTAAAAGTAAATGCTAACACTCAAGAATTAACTAAACGCAATGAATTAAGAAACTATCACATAAAATGTATATCTCTACTATAAAAAACAGTTTACAGCTTATATAAATTATTTGAAATCTATAATCATTGACAGTATGAAAAAGGCAGAAGAAAGTCAATAACATGCAAACATTTACCTGATGTATTTTTTTCATTGTTTGTGTGCTGTGCTTCATGATTAGAACAGTCCTGAAAAGAATTTAAGCTTTCATTGTCTATTTCAAGTAAAGGAACATCACTACTTTCTTTATCACTATCAGTTTTTTTCTTTTTCATCTTTCTTTTCTGTAACAAGTTACTAGATGAGGTGTTTTGCTGTTTTTCTCTACCAATGTTATCCTTTGGAATAGAATCTTTTTTCTTTTTACTCTCTTCATCATCATGGTATTCAGATTCAAAGAAGAGTAAACTAGAAAAGAAAAATATCAACAATAAAGGTACAAGTAAGGTGAAGAATAAAAGGTAATACTGAAATACAAAAGTAAAAAATTTTGAACTGGGAATCAGAGTGTGAAGTATCTTCATTATACTGCCTTGTTGAGGAAAACAACAAATAAATACCAGTTTAAATTGCATACTGAAAAATATATGTTAATAGCATTGATATTTTATTGAATGTTGCATTCAAGTGTTGTAAACTGCAACCTCAGCCTTCAATCAAATATTCTGATTTAATTTGTTTCAGAGCAGCAGAAAACCATAGTAATGCAATTTTCTAGGCAAGTATATGATGTCACAGGGTCTCTTTGACATGTAAATACATGATAAATTGTCTTCTCTTTGTCTTAGTAATTTCAACCCAAGTTTCAATAAATCTGTTTTTCTGTGGTCTTACGGATTTGTTCATACCTTGAATGACTATTGACTGTGAAATGAGAAAACAGCAGATTTGAAAACTTCACACAAACATATAATATATATGTATATACAATGGTACCTCTACCTATCATTTTTAAAAGGGACCCATTGCACTAAACGATAAATGTGACAAAACTAAAGATGTAGGAACATAACAAAGAAATATTGGGACTAGATGAAATAAATGACACATACAGGAAAATGATTAACTGGGGAACAATTGATCAAGATTCTACTGTGAATATACAGTGGTACCTCGACTTACGAGTGTCTCAACTTAAGAGTTTTTCGAGATACGAGCATTCTCTCGGCAGATTTTTTGCTTCGAATTACGAGCTAAAATTCGGGTTACGAGTAAGCTTCAGATATCCCACCGCTAGTTTGAGCAGCGACTGCCATGTTACGTACTCATCAAATGAGAACACAAGAAGCACATAATATTTACAAACTTTATGTACAATTATTCTACAATTGTATACATATTATTCTGAGACTACTATACAGTCTTAAACCGAGAGATTGGATTCTGAGAAAACGTTCTTCAGATTCTCAGAAAGAAGAATCTGGACATTACAGCCACAGTGAACGATGCAACAATCACCCAGCTTTCATGTCTGACTCGTTCACTTTAAGAGAGTAGCTGGTAATAAAAGCAAAAATCAGGAAAGTGGGGTGAAAAGATCAAAACTCAACAAATAAGATTTAATTTTTCAGTTCAACCTTTCTCCTCCTCTTCCTTCAACATCTTCAAGTCTGATTTCCAAAGTAAATGTTGTACATTACACTTAATAAAACAAATTTATTGCAGTACATTCTATTGTATTGTTTTTATACAATGTTCGTCGTTTATAAGCACGTTTTTCTTATTTTAAAACATGTAACAAAAAATTGCTGTTTTGGGGGAGCCCGGAATGAATTAATGGCATTTGCATTCATTTCAATGATATTAGATAATTGATTCGAGATACGAGTATTTCAAGTTACGAGCTAAGTCATGGAACGAATTGAACTCGTAAGTCGAGGTACCACTGTATATATATATATTGGATAACACTGAGCTGAGCAAATCAAATATAGCTACTACCCAGCAGCCATAACATGAATTATCTCACATTAAATTTATATAGTTTCACATAACTACATAGATACTAAATAGCTACAGCATCTAACTAAAGATATAAAACTTGATAAACAAACTGTAAAACCAGCATACTTCACTAATCTCTGGCACCTATGATTAACTGTGTGTATGTATGTGAGTTGTTCGATATACATATATATTACATCCTCTCTTTTTTTTCTTCTTTTTTTTTAACATAACCAAATAGAGTACTACAGGGTATGGCAGAAAGAACATCCTGATTTAGAACATCAATAACAAAAATACAAAGCAAGATAGAGATCTTTTATACATGAGAAGTGTTGGTGCTAGAATTGTGATCGCCAAGTTGCCAATACCTACGTGACCAATCTGTTAACGCCGCCTAACAGCTGAAACGGTATGTTCCGTTATAGTCTTTGAAATGTATCTGGCCGTGTTGCCTGGTGTAGTTTGTGTTCTTAATGTGAGGCAATAAAATGTGTGTAATATTATATTTGTATTTTATTACCGCATCCCACATCAACAGGTTATGGGCCCAGGCACCCATCTAAGTGCCATAAGCAGAATGCAAAATGTTTTAATGGACATTATTTAAATTATAACGAAGTGTTCTTGAATCGAAACTGGTGAAAAATGTCGTCTATTGGGTTCACAAAATTTGAAGCTTTGAAAAAGCAGAATTATGGAACATGGAAAATTCAGATGAAAGCCCTGCTTATCAAAAATGACGAATGGACTTATATAATAAAGGATGCACCTGATCCCGAAACTTTCAAAAAAGAATATGAAATATGGAAAATCGGAGATGAAAAAGCTAAGTCTGATATTATTTTATGTATTGAACCCTCAGAACTAAAACAAATCAAGTATTGTGTAACTGCAAAAAATGTTTGGAATAAACTGAGTGACATTTTTCAGTCAAAAGGTCCTGCAAGAAAAGTAACGCTATTAAAATCACTTATCCATTTGAAGATGACAGAATCGGAACAGATACAGAAGCATCCGCATGAATTTTTTGACATAGTGGACAGACTAAATGAAATGAACATTAACATCGATGAAGAATTACTATCCGTCATGCTCTTGTACAGTTTACAGAAAAGTTTTGAAAATTTTCGGTGTGCAATAGAATCTAGAGATGAGCTGCCCAAACCGGAAGTACTTCGGATAAAAATTACAGAAGAGAGCAACGCCAGACATTCAAACGAAAACAGAATAAACACAAGTGGAGCCTTCGCCGTGAAAAACACCACCGCCAGAAACGGAACGAAATGGAAGAGTACTGATCGATGATACAACATAAATAATAAGAAAGATTTACACTGTTTCCGTTGCCATAGAAATGGACATCAGGCGAGTGAGTGTTATTCAAAAGTTGATTTTTCGAAACCAAAACAAGAACATAAGACTGGTTTTCTAGCTTGTGACGATATGAACACTTCTCCCAGGTAGCTGGGCATAGATTAATTCAAGATACGGAGTTTAGGTTTTAAAATTATGTATTTAATTATATACAATATGTACACTTCAGTTACACCAAAATTTTACTGTCAAAATCGCCCTAAGGCACCGGGGAGTTAAACTTCTTCCCCAAACAGTCAGAGTTCACTGACTATATGAAACGGCACTAAGCCCGGGATTCAAAGTTCCCAAAAATGTAATCTGGCCCAAGGCCGCAGGTATCAGTCACCTTCTGAGAGTAGATCTCAAGTCTCTCTGCCTCTTTTTCGGTCCGAGGTTCTCCAAGAAAACTCTAAGCACCTCCCTGGAACATATTTCGTCCTATCATGCGTTGGTTTTTGTGTTTCGACGTTGATTTGCTGAAATCAGTGACATCAGCTATTTCCAACATTCGAGAATTTCTCACGCCGAGGGCTTAGCGTAACGAATCGCCCTTTTGTGCATGAAGAATGTCGGACTCTCCGTGTGTGGCCTTTGTCGCCAGCTGACACTCTCTTGCCAGTAGACAAGGGGAGGAAATGCCGCCCTCAGTCCGGCGATGACCATCAGTCAGTTAGCTTGACACCAGGGTTCAACCCAGTTCGCGCCCCCCTTTGTTGCCACGGACAGGGGTGACAAAGACACATCCAATATTCACACGACTGACTGCTTGAAGAATTTCCTATTCTTCACAGCCTCCCCCACCCTTACATCATAGTTCGGGGATACAGTGTGGTACATATATGTGTTTCCACCTCTACACTTGAGCTCTGAGGCAAGCAACTTTAAGCACATAATTTACACTACTATACTTTAACTAACCTAAATAAACATAAATAACAACATACAAAAAAATAAAACAAAAAAAAACACACTTTCAAGTACAATTGTTGTAAGAACTAATTCTATTTACACCTTCATTCGCAAGACATACGGCTAAGCGTATCTGCATTCTGGTTAAACTTTCCAGCCCGGTGTTCAATAGTAAAGTTATACGGTTGCAGAATTAAGGACCACCGAAGAATCCTGGAATTCGTGCCGGTGTGATTTTTTAACCACTTCAATGGTTTGTGGTCTGTTATGATTTTGAAATTTGCACCATCTAAATAAAAATGTAGTTTACGAACCGCGAAAATTATCGACGCGCACTCCCGTTCTATTGTCGAGTAATTCTTCTCAGCTGGGCTAAATTTCCGACTAAGATACAAGACAGGATGTTCTTCTGCCCCAAACATTTGTGTTAGTACTACCCCGATCGCAACATCAGAGGCCGCGCTTAAAATCTGGCGAATAAAGTACGGGAAATTTTGTCAGGTTGTCCTTTAGTGTGGAAAAGGCAACCTCGCACTCAGGGGACCATTTTATTACTCCCTGTTTCTCCTTTCCCTTCAGCGTATCTGTCAGTGGGGTCGCTACAGTTGCGTAATCTTTGACATACCGGCTATAATACCCCGTTAATCCCAGGAAAGCTCGCATTTGTTTTTTTGTTGTGGGTTGGGGAAATTCCTTTATGCATTGTATTTTAGCTTCTGCGGGCGTTCTAATACCACTGCCTACGATGTGCCCTAAATATTGAACTCGGTCCTGCGCGAATCGGCATTTGGTGGGTTTTACCTTCAGGTTAGCCTTCCCTAGCCTTACGAGCACTTCACGCAAATCTCGAATGTGCGTTTCCCAATCCGCCGAATATATGGCTATATCGTCGAGGTATGGTACCGCAAACTCGTCACAGCCCTGCAGAATTTCTGCCATTAGTTTACTGAAGAAGTACGGCGCGTTTTTGAGCCCAAAGGGCATTCTTAGTGGCCTATATGTGCCAAAAGAAGTTACAAAAGCGGCGATTCGCTGCGCCTCGTCATTTAGCGGAATTTGCCAATATCCTTTAGCAAGGTCGAGCACACTAATAAATTTTGCCGAAGATACACGCTCTACCCTCTCTTCTATGTTTGGCAGAGGGAAAAATTCTGTTCTGGTTACCTCGTTAAGCCGTCGATAATCAATGCACGGTCGAGGTTCTTTTCCTGGCGCTTCTACGAGAATAAGGGGAGAGGCATAATCGGATTCCCCTATTTCGATTATTCCCTGCCGTAGCATTTTTTCGATTTCTCGTTTTAATATCTCGTTTTGCCGATGGGATGCTCGATACGCCCTAGTTCTAATAGGTTTGTCCGTGGTTACCTGGATAGTATGCGTCACCAGATGCGTTACCCCAGGGGTCTCTGAAAATACCTCGGCATGTCGCACTAATAGTCTACGTAACTGTTCTAATTGGCCAGCGTCTAATTTTTCCTCAAGACGACTTTCTCCCAACAACAACTCCAGATCAAATACATTTGGGTCATCAATTACGTTTGGAAAATCCCAATCCACATCTGTGGGTTCCTTCTCCGCTACTCCGGCTAACACTAAATTTATTAACTCAGGTCGTTTATAATATGGTTTGAGCATATTAACATGAAAAATCTGGGAACGTTCCCTCCCTTCGCTCAAGCGCACAATATAATTCGTTTCTGAGATCTTCGTCTCAATTATGCCTGGCCCTGTCCACTGCACAGATAATTTATGGGGCCTCATAGTGGCTAATACTAAGACTTGATCCCCCACTTTAAATTCCCTTTTAACTGCGTTTCGATCATACCACAGCTTCCGCTTGTTCTGCATTTCTGCCATTTTTTCGGCCGCAAGATCTTGTGATCGCTTTAATCTGTTTAAAATTCTAAAGACATGTTCTGTTACGGGGGTTTCTGATTCGGCCGTTTCCACCCAATGCTCATACAGTAACACGTCAGGCGTCCTAAGGTTTTTTCCCAAAACTAACTCCGACGGTGAGAATCCAACAGATTCATGCGTTATGGTTCTCAACGCAAGTAAAGCCGCAGGAAGATGCCTATCCCATTCGGTATCAGCTTCGATACAAAGAACCCTTAACAGCCGCTTAAGTGTTCGGTGAAACCGCTCCACTGGGTTTGACTGTGGGTGTGACACTGAACTATGAACTATTTTTATGCCGAACCGCTCGAAAAATTCCGTCGTGAGGTGACTAGTAAAAGAAGTGCCATTATCACACTGCACCTCCTTCGGAAACCCCAAACGACTAAAAATTTGTAGTAACGCATCGGTCACAGAAACAGAACTAATATCTTTTACTGGTACAGCTTCAGGATATTTTGAAGCAAGACAAATGGCTGTAATCATGTACCTATTTCCAGCATCCGTACACGGTAACGGCCCACAAGCATCAATATTTATTTTGGAAAAAACCTCTCTAATTATTGGTACTAATTTCATGGGAGCCTTTTTCTTGTCTAAAGCCTTACCGGCACGCTGACATGGGTCACAAGAGCGTACAAACTCGTCCATTTCTTTGTGGCACCCGGGCCCAAAAAAATTCCTCGCTAATCTATCACGTGATTTTGTTACCCCTAAATGGCTAGCTCCTGTGTCATGGCATAATTCCATCAATTTACCCCTAAAAACTTTCGGAACAACTATCAATTTGTGCACTTCACCTAGATGATTTTTTTGGATTCTAAACAGCATTCAGTTTTCGGTCACATACTGTCCCTGAATGTTTTTTTCCCCATCTGTCTTCAATTTATCCCAAATCGTTTTTAAATCATCACACTCAATTTGAGCGGATTTTAATTCTGATGGTGTACAAATCAGCAGGTAAGGGTCACTTGACACGACATTCCGCTCCTCTAACTGCAAGTCTATTTTCTCCTCGATCGGAACCTCTGCACTGAGAACAATAGCCGGCTCAGAAACGTTATCAGCTGGCTCAACCCCGGATTCTTTCTCTTTCGATTTGCTTTGCGAGCGCGTGACGGCGTTTAGTTCCTGAACTCCACCCCCTTTTCCCGCGCCTTCACAAAGAAGAGCAAAAGTACGATTCCCCAAAATGTACCTGTCTTGGTTTAGCGAATTATCGAACACAGCGGCCTTTGTGGTCACGCGCCCGAATGTCCCTTCTAACTCTATCCTGGCCACAGGGAGGCATTTTGCTTCCGTGTCAAGGGGTTGTTTTACCCAAACGACTTCGCCCGTAAAGGTCTCTGGCGGTGCGTACTTCTGTGAGACCAGATCAAAAGTGGCTCCCGAATCTCGTAAGACTTGAGTTTGGACGCCATTGACCTTGGCCACACTCAAATATGGTTTCAACCATTTGTCCACATCATCGTTTTGTTCAATATTATTCAGAGTCTCCGCATCTCTCTTTTTTCGGAAAGGACACTTTGGACGTAAATGCTCCTCCGAATTACATTCATAACAGCGAAGAGGTTTTCGCTTATCAAACTCTTTAAATTTTGTTTCATATTTTAAATATGAGTTTTTGCTTGGGGAGGTAGATTGCCCATCAACTTGTTTTTCTGGTTTGGCTTTCCCCTCATTCCTAAACCCCAAATCAATTTGTTTTCGCACCTGAAATTCCTTCCTTCCATTATTTGTGATTCGTTTACCCTGTCTTACAGACTCGTAACGATCCAGTTTTTCGGCTAACACTGAAGGTGAAACAATGCTCCCCCATTCATCTAAGAAGTGTTCCTGCACCTCGCTATTTACGCGTCTCTTAATTTGGTCCGCAATCACGAGTTGTTTCAAAGCCTCGAAAGTATTTATTCCTAGCCCCTCAATCCACCCATTAAAATAGCTCTGCAATTCATAAGCGAAATCTTTCCACCTTGAATTTGCTTTGCGGGTGTGTTGCAGGAATTTCTGCCTAAAGGTATCTGGACTCAGTTTAAAACGGTCTAGCAAGATTTTCTTTACGTACTTATAATCTCTTGAGTCTTGTTCTGACTCACGTAAAACAATCTGTCCTACTTCTAGCGGCAATAACGAAAGAAGTTGGGTTGCCCACTCTGCTTCATCTATCTCAAGATTTTTAGCTTGGAGCTCAAACATAGCCAAAAACAAACTTATGTCTGTCTCCTCTAGATTAAATTTCGGCATCATCCTCCTCATTTCTGGAGAAGATCTCCTTAGAGAGTTTTCTAACGGTTCAGGAGTTGACTCTCTACCACTTCCTGAGCCTATTATTTTGAGTCTCTCCAATTCGTAAACGCGCTGTTCCCTCTCTCTTTCTCTCTCTCTCTCAAACTTTAACTGGTTTACACGTTCAATCGCTTCTAACATTGCTTTCGCGTTTTCTTCATCATAACCCTCATCTGACATTATTAGTCTCCTAATTTCATTTTTGTTCATATCGGAATTGGCACAAACTCCAAGATCTTCCGCGAGTGAAACCAAATCAGCCTTAAGGGCTTTAGATAAATAAGCCATGATTTCAGTTAGAGAATTTAACCTTACCCTAAATTTTACACACAACAATTCTAACACAAAACACACAAAAATTTAATTAGCTCACTACAGTTTAAGCTTAAATTCAATTATGATATACTAAATAACTTTGCACATTCAAATACACATTTATATTATACAAAACTAAATTATTTTACTCTGTTATTTTTAAGATTTGTTTTACTAGTATATTTAAACACAACTTTATCTATGAAACACAACTAGCAATGATTTAAGTTGAATGACACACACAAAAAAAAGAACACTATTATTCAATTGCCTCAGTAACCCAATAGAGAAATGAAAACCATATAGTACTCACTGCTTTGACGACTGCTCTTGATGATCAGCATGAAGACGGAACAGAAGACCACAATGGTTCTGTTTAACGTTGCAAACAGTTAGCCTTAATTGAAGAAGCGGGACGTCAGCAAGATTTCGTGCACTACGTAACAAAGTCTAGTAGATTGCAGACAGGAAAGCACCACTCGACGATTCTCTCTAACTTTCAGTTCACAGGAATTGGAGTTTGACGACAAGTAGACACGCACAAGGCAGGTTCAGCAAAGTAATCCAACTTGCTATTTACCGGAATCACAGTTCGAAGAAAGTAGATCGGAACGCCCAACTTGGCAGATCACTGTATAAATTACTACTCACAGGAATCTTCAGGTGGAGGGATCGATCAACACCGCTGCCACCACTTTAATTAATCTATATAATAAGACTGTGACGATATGAACACTTCTCCCAGGTAGCTGGGCATAGATTAATTCAAGATACGGAGTTTAGGTTTTAAAATTATGTATTTAATTATATACAATATGTACACTTCAGTTACACCAAAATTTTACTGTCAAAATCGCCCTAAGGCACCGGGGAGTTAAACTTCTTCCCCAAACAGTCAGAGTTCACTGACTATATGAAACGGCACTAAGCCCGGGATTCAAAGTTCCCAAAAATGTAATCTGGCCCAAGGCCGCAGGTATCAGTCACCTTCTGAGAGTAGATCTCAAGTCTCTCTGCCTCTTTTTCGGTCCGAGGTTCTCCAAGAAAACTAAGCACCTCCCTGGAACATATTTCGTCCTATCATGCGTTGGTTTTTGTGTTTCGACGTTGATTTGCTGAAATCAGTGACATCAGCTATTTCCAACATTCGAGAATTTCTCACGCCGAGGGCTTAGCGTAACGAATCGCCCTTTTGTGCATGAAGAATGTCGGACTCTCCGTGTGTGGCCTTTGTCGCCAGCTGACACTCTCTTGCCAGTAGACAAGGGGAGGAAATACCGCCCTCAGTCCGGCGATGACCATCAGTCAGTTAGCTTGACACCAGGGTTCAACCCAGTTCGCGCCCCCCTTTGTTGCCAAGGACAGGGGTGACAAAGACACATCCAATATTCACACGACTGACTGCTTGAAGAATTTCCTATTCTTCACAAGCTGAAAATAAGTTTGCCAATGGATGTGATAATTCAATGATAGAGAATACAAAATGGTGTTTAGATTCTGGTTGCACTACTCATCTTAGTCGCAGTAAAGAAAAATTTGTAAACGTATGGAATACAGATGAGGAAAATATCAAACTAGCAAATAATACGACAACAAAAATTACAGCTAAGGGAGAAGTCAACTTGAAATCGAAATTTGGAAATAATATCATAGGCATTGACATTCAAGATGTATCTATCGTTCCAGACTTAAGAACCAATTTACTTTCGATTACCAAGATTTGCGACAAACACTTTTCCATGACATTTAAAAAGAACTGTGCCATAATTAAGAAAAACGATGGAAATACAAAACTGTTAGCAAAAAGAATTGGTGACTTATATTACTTAAAGGAATATGAAACTCCATCAGTGGCTACTGCAAGTAAATCAATCGATTCTAAAAGTAAAGGAGATTTAGAAAAATGGCATACGCGAGTAGGACACCTAAATATTAGGAATCTCTGTGATGGTATTAAAAGGGGGAATATTATGGGAATTCATTAAGATAATTCTAAGGAAATCAATTGTGAAATATGTATTAAAGCTAAATTAACAAAAGCCCCTTTCCCCAAAGTTGCAGAGAGAGCTACTGAAAAATTAGAAATTGTTCATTCGTATATATGTGGCCCTATGCGGATGGAATCAAAGGGTAAGGCTTTATATTTTATTACTTTTATCGATGATTATTCGAGATGGTATGAAGTAAGATTTAACAAACGAAAATCCAAAGCATTAGATGCAATTGATGAGGTTAAGAATTCATTAGAAAGGCAATCTGGTAAGAGAATTAAGGTTTTACAATCTGATAATGGTGGGGAATACATTAATCAGGAATTTAACGACTATCTATTGGAATTGGGAATTAAAAGGAGATTAACAGTTAAAAATATGCCTGAACAAAATGGAATTTCAGAGAGGAAAAATTGTACATTGATGGATATGGCTAGATGTTTCATATTACAATCAAGCTTAAATGGATCGTTTTGGGTGAAAGCCATAAATACAGCAAATTACACAAGAAATAGATGCCCTACTAAATCATTAAATGGTAAAACTCCCTACGAACTTTGGCACGATAGAATTCCAAATGTAGGATATTTTTAAACTTTTGGATGTACCGCATTTATTTTAAATAGTGATCGGAACAAGGGAAAATTAGATCCCAGAGTTAGAAAGGGAATTTTTGTCAGTTATTCCAAGCAATCAAAGGCTTTTCGTGTTTGGATCCCTGAAAAAGGAGAAATCGAAACTTCTAGAAGTGTAAAACTTTTAGAAAACATTAGCCGTACCGATGAGATCAATTTAGATAATTTTACCCTGATAGATTATTCTAAAGAAAATGAAAATTACCAACCTCTAGAAATAAATATTCTGATCAACATTCCAAAACCTAACACTCCGACAGATGAAGTTATTCATAGCGATATTCAGAATATTTCTGATTTTGACCCTGACAATTGCGTTTCAGAAAATAAAACTGTTTGTTCTAATAACTTAAAGCTACCTAGGATAGCATGCAGACGCCCACGCATCGTTCACACAGGAAATGTAGGTCGACCCAGGAAAGAGTATAATGTTTATTCTGACGAAAGTGATGACATGACAAATGAGGCACAAATTGCAGAAATTCCGATTAATGTAGCACTAAGTAAACCCGAATCAAATGAATGGAAACTTTTTCTAGCCAACGAAATGCAATGTATTTTGAAAAATGATACTTTTAAACTTGTTGAAAGGCCCAAAAACATAAATGTGATAGGTAGTAGGTTTGTGTTAAGAAATAAATATCATTCAGATGGAAGCATTGAACGTCGGAAGGCCCGCCTTGTTGCTCAAGGTTTCTCGCAAGAGCCAGGTATAGACTTTGGTGAAACATTTGCCCCTGTTGCTCGCCACAGCTCTATAAGATTACTAGCAGCCCTAGCAACTAAATTTGGTGTACCCATTCATCATTTTGATATAACTACAGCTTATTTAAATGGAACACTCAAAGAGGAAATTTTTATGGAATGCCCCAAACATTTTAGCGAAGCACTTTTAAGTACTATGAAAAACGAAAATAAAACCAGTAAAATATTCAAAACAGCAAAAAAGATGTTAAATGATTTTCGAAGTGGAAATAAAGTTTGTAAACTAAAGAAATCATTGTATGGTCTAAAACAATCAGGTCGAAGATGGTTTATACAAATTGACAAAATTCTAAAAGATTTTGGAGCTAAAAATACCAGTTCAGATTTGTGTGTATATTTTTTGAAATGAAATAAGAAATTAACTTTATTAACAATTTATGTAGATGATATTTTAATTATGTCGGAAGATCCTGAAATGATTCTTAAATTGAGAAAACACCTAGAAAAGGAATTAGATGTTAAATAAGTAGAATTAGTAAAACATTGTTTAGGGATGGATTTTGAACAAGGGGAAGAAATTATTATGATTAGTCAACAGGGTTACATCAGAGATTTATTAGAGCGATATAGTATGGTCAAAGCCAATCCCGTTTCAACTCCCATGGACATAAATGCTAAATTAGAGAAAAGCGTCACCCCAACAGAAAATAATTATCCTTATCGTGAATTAATCGGAGGACTTATGTATTTAGCAGTAAGTACCAAGCCAGATATAGCACACACAGTTGGTAAGCTAAGCCAGTTTTTGTCATGCTAAGACAAAACCAATTGGATGGCAGCAAAACATGTATTACGTTATTTGAAGGGGACAATGAATTATGGACTAATTTTCAGATATGCGAAGGATAATTTGATTGGTTATACTGATGCTGATTGGGGAAATTGTATAGAAGACAGAAGGTCTTAGACCGGCTACTGCTTCATTTTAAGTGGAAGTGCGATTTCTTGGGAATCAAAAAAGCAGGAACGGTAGCTCTTTCCTCAACTGAGGCGGAATATATGCCATTAATTGAAGGTGTTAAAGAGGCAATTTATCTTCGTAATATCTTGACTGATTTAGATTTAAAATATTTAGCAAATGTAAATATGCTCACTGATAATGCTGGTGCACTTAAATTGGCAGAGAATCCTATACATCACAATCGGAAAACGCACATAGACATACATCATTTCGTCCGGCAAGCTTTAAAGGATGAACTTGTAAGTGTAAGTTATGTACCTATGGAAAGTATGGGTGCAGATATATTCACGAAAGGACTATGTAAACAAAAGCATTTCAACTGTTTAAATATTTTGGATATTGATGATACTTGTGTATCAAATGATTGATAACGTGGGTATTGAGGGGAAGTGTTGGCGCTAGAATTGTGATCACCAAGCTGCCAATACCCATGTGACCAATCTGTTAACGCCGCCTAACAGCTGAAACGGTATGTTCCGTCATAGTCTTTGAAATGTATCTGTCCATGTTGCCTGGTGTAGTTTGTGTTCTTAATGTGAGACAATAAAATGTGTGTAATATTATATTTGTATTTTATTACTGCATCCCACATCAATAAGAAGTACACAGTATGCCATTGTCATCCATTAAATTTTAAAGATTATATTAGTTAAATGGCGACCATGCAGTTTTGAAGTCTCTTTCAGAAATTTTACATGGATCTGCAGATCATGTCCCGCAGAATTGCCGTGACTTCTTGTGTAATTGTTGCCTTGAGTGCTTGCAAATTTGTTGGTCGGTGTTGGTACACTTTTGATTTGAGATAGCCTCACAGAAAAAAATTTGCAAGCACTCAAAACAACAATTATGCAAGAAACCACAGAGATTCCGCGGGACATGGTCCACAGATCCATACAAAACTTCAAAATTTCCGAGACTTCAAAACTGCATCGAAAATGACGGTCATTTAACTGATGCAATTTTTAAAACTTAATGCATGACAATGGCATACTGTGTACTTCTCAGGTATAAAAGATTTCTTTCTCTATCTGGCTTTGTATTTTTGTTATTGATGTTCCAAATCAGAAGTTTCTTTCTGCCGCACACTGTATTAATCTCACAATGAATGCTCAATTATTATGTATGCTACATACTATTTTATCTCCCAGTATTTGGAATTATTTTAAATATATATATATATATATATATATATATATATATATGTGTGTGTGTGCATGTGTATAGAAATCCATACTTAAATTATAAAGCATATAAGACTTTTAATATCAACTTACACATCTTTGTCCTCAGTTTTTAAAACTTCTTCAGAGTTAAATGGGGGAAATTCACCTTTATCTGAAGTTTCTTCTGCTAATTTTTTGCTAGTTTCTGTTAGTTCCTAAAATAATAATGAAAATGCATATTCCACTAAACTTTAGTTTATTTCCTTGCAATTATTCATCAGAAACAATATGATAAAATAAGTACAAAAAATTCTCACTACCTTTAGCATGGAAAATTCATAATGCTGATAGCCTTTAGTAGTCTCTGCTACTGAAGTCATAGTATGAAATACTTTTTCACATATTGTTATTAAAGTATTTTGATAAGCTGCAAGTGCTTGAGAAAATAAATTACACCGGGAAAAAGACAGTAAATCAACTTTCTGTAAAGTATCAATCTTTAGTTTGTCAAATCTAGCTTTTGTCTTTCTAACATTACTTTGAACCTAAAAAAAAGTATATATGAAAATCAATTAACATAAAATTTTGCTTACAGGGAAGAGTTAATTAAATTGTAATACATTTTATGTACAATTAATCTAACATGAAATTCAGTTCCACACAAGAATATCAATAACTTGTCTCTAAAACTTTAAACTTTTTAAATTAGAAATGTTCAAATTTTTAGTACCACTTTACAAATATTGTACTTGCATGTTATCCCATGGGCCAAAATGTAAATGCACACTTGGTAGGTCTTTCACAATTATCACACATTATCTCATGAAACAGCATTTTGCATAGCTGGAGAAGTTTTTTACTCCACCAAATGAGAATGCACAATAATAAATCATATAAAGATTAATTCATAATGAGTTTAGATGGCAGCTTTTTATGAAGTAAGATGCAGTTTTAGCTCATAATGAATTTTAAGGGTTTCAATCCACTTATGCAAACAGACAATGCCAACCAATATTAATTGCATTGATAATAAGAATGTTGGCAAGTCATGAACCCAAAGTTGCCAAACAATTTAATTTTATCATGCTTGCCGAGATGGCATGATGGGAAATGCATAATGCCATAAAAGATTTACATATAACCTACAAAGTATGATGAAGGCTTATAATCATTTTAACCTGAGAAATTACATTTTAAGAATTTAACTTCATTACAGATATACTGACTACAAAATTTTCTAACTTTAAATAACAATCTTAGATATTTGATTACATAAGGTAATATATTAATAAATATTAAAATGTAAACTAATTTTAATATAATAAAGCATATAAAAATACAGTATTTTACAGCAGAATCCTGAGTGATGAGTGTTAACAGAATGTTTTACTTCCCAAAAGAGCACCAAGCAAATTTAAATTGCAATTTTAATTCTCAAATCACACCAATAAAAAAATAAAAAAACAATTCAACCTGCCACCAATATTCAAATTTCTTTCAAGGAATAAAAGATCTATTTGAAATTGAATGGAGAAGATATATAGTCATAAACATCAGGTTTTGGAGATATCAATCAAGGCTTGAAAGAAAAATCAATAAATCTGTAGACTGAATTAAACTGTTCTCTTAATTATTTTTTAATATACATTTCTATAAAAAAAAGTTGTAAACCTCCATTACTGAAAAAATAATATATATATATACACTTTTTTTAAATTTTTTTTTATTTTCTTTATTAGAATAGACAAAATTTTTAGACATGGCAAATAAAGTTAAGTGCACATAAAAGTCTGTCTTAAATTCCATTATGTCATCTGTTATTTATCATGACAAGATATCTTTAATAAATCTCTATATATATTGTACATGATTAATAAAAATATATACTTTTCTAAATTTTTCCAGTTGTTTACAAGTATCAGGATCAAGTTGCTGAGAAACATCTTTCATCCACATTAGAGCTCCACGATAAGCAGTTCTAGATTTCTCCATTTTTTCAACAGTTTTTAAGCAATCAACTATAGCTCTATATTGAAAAGTTTCCACTTCGTGATATAAACGTACTAGAGGAAGCCGAAGGGATAACCTAACAAAAAGAAATCGGAACGTATAGCAATATAATAAAGAAATTGTTAAATAAACCAAATCTCAATGATATATATTTAAAACTATATGAAAATTCAACTGGACAAGTAAATTAACAAAGAAAATCATATTCTGTAAAAAATCACTGAAAATATTTTATATAAAATATGAAAATGGCAAGTTAACCAAATTCAATGATAAAGGTGAAAAAAAAAATCTGAGAATTACAATGATCAATATCATAAAATCAAGATTTGATGAAATAGTGTATTTGATACAGACATTTTTCTCTAAATATTGATCCATTTTAATGTAAACTGAATTTCAACCTTGATTTAAAATAAATTATTTCAACCTTGATTTAAACTGTTTTTTGGAAATCTGAGAAGTTAATTTCACTTCAGAAACTTCAAACATTTTACACTGTGTTTGCCACTAAAATAAATGTGGCCTGATAAATTCAGATGCTAGAAGCCTCTTAACTTATCTACCTTGTCTATTAGTTTTGACATGCAACTCAACTCAGAAGAATGAAAAAAAAGATTGGGATCTGAGCTGAGATATACAGCTATAAATATGACAATACTTCACTGTTGCTGATGAAATTCTTTACTATTTAGATACTGATTTGGCTAGTGAGGCATAATTGTGTTAATGTGTTTAAATTTTACATTAATGTGTTAAACGTGTTTATTTTTCTCAATTAAGATTATTTTACTGCTCTTACCACCCATAATGAAGAAAAAAATAATTTAAAATGGAACAAAACTAAACAAAGGTAACTTTTGCAAATGGACAGATTGAAGTCACTGAGCATTTGACATGCAGATTTAATATATTACATACAGCAAATTTTAAGCTGTTGTTTTAAGATTAGAGACCCTCTTCCCCCCCCCTCTATTATTATAGCTATTTGGTTACAGCCTGGTGTGATTTAAAATTTTGAAACGTTAAATTTCAATAAAATGGCTTAAATAGGATTTTAGGAACAGAATTTCAGCATTACAAACTTTTTTTTAAATGTTGAAACAAAAAAGGTTTAAACATATATTATATATATATTTTTTTTTTTAAGTTCAACTCATATTTTGCTGTATGATTTGATTTGGTGACTTTACTATTCAGAAATCCATACAAAGACATGTGCATTTAATTTGAAGCTCACATGCTTAAATTATGCATTATACAAGCAGCTAATATCAATAACAAAAACATATATTCTTACTTCTGTTGTGCACTAAAGCTTAATGCTTTTCCAGCCCCTGTCATAACTTTACCAGCTCTAGTCTTGTCATATTTGCCATTTTCTTTTAAAAAACGTCCCATTGCATTTTCTTCCTGTGCTAAACCTAAGGCAAAAAAAACCCTTTTATTTAGAAGTTATAAAACATGCATATATCAATAATGCACTTTTGCATTTAAATCAATATATTAAATGTAAAGGAAAAAAGAAAGATAGATAATTATTTCAAAATTACACCAAGGTAGAATTTATGCAACACACACTGTAATGTAACCACACAAGTGTTCCAGGTTATAAACACACTATAATACGGATAGTTAAATTACAGTAATTTCACAATTAATAAAATAATAACAATGTAAATATACAGAATCATTAAGGAAATAAACATCAGTTCAATTCAAGAAAGTACATAAAATATAATAAATACCACATAGTCGATCTTGATAATTTTCTAAGATCCGCATCAATGAAAAGAAAGATTCTTCAATTGTCTGAAAAATCTAAAATGAAACAAATACTTTGACATGTATAAAATTAAAACTTATAAAGACATATCTATGATAAATCAAAATTCATGAAAAAAAATAACACAGGGGGTATAGGGGTTTCTTTTTAAGATTTTATTTTGGTTAATTAGGATGATTAACCAGAAAAACGACTAATTGGGCAAAATATACTCAGTACAGAGACAAAAAACAAATTAATCAGATTTATTAAGGTTTGAAATAAGCATTTTCTATGTACCTGTAAGATTCAGAACAAGCAATACACTCAAACCTGTTTTTGTGCGGTGGATAGGGACTGCATAAAAGAAAACACAGATAATAATAAAAAAAAAAATCGTACAAAACTTCTCGAGTAGCTAAAAAAAAACATTTTTCACAACACATTTAAAAAAGATTTTTTTTATGCGGTGAATAGGGACCACATTAAAAAGTCTCACGTAGAAAATAACTCAAAACCTTATGAAATAACTAGGAATTAAATACTCAGCATTAAATACTGGATCCAGGCAATATCCACCATCTTCAATAATTTTTGCTAACACTTAAGAATAATTTTTAGCGGCTGTTTCATCAGCAGATGCAACTTCGCCCTTTTATCTTCAGATTGTGAAGTGTGTGTCGTCGTAAAAACCTGATTAACCAGCCATTGCTTGCAAAAAATTTTGGGCTTCCAAAGTGAGACGATGAACTAGATGGCTCTAAATCCTTCAACTGATTATAAAACTGTATAGCTTACTCTTTAATTAATACTCCGTCAATGGGGATTTGTTTTTGAGTTAATTCTTGTGAATCTACAATATGAGCGCATTTTCCATTTTCTCTATCAAAATGTTTCTTGAATACGATGCTCATTTAGCACTTTTGTTTGTCGCACAATTGATAGATTTATTTATTTTACCTGCACGTTTTTATATGCCTCTTATAGTAGATTCACCCAATGCAAATTCTTTACCAAGAGCTGAGGATCCTTCACCTTCTGCAATTCATTTTAAAATCTTAGTTTCTAAGGAAATAGCCTTTCTCTTCGCTTTGTTCTTGCCCTTATTCATTTTCAGGGATAAAAATCCTAAAAATTTATATCTAAATTGAAAAAATAACAAATTTACCTTCAATTTACGCTTTGAAATGAATCTTATCTTAATGGTACAGGAATAAGAAAGCACTTAGGACATCAATTAAATAATGTGATTATATAATTCAATATATATGTAATGTAATTGGCTGACACTATACTGCATTTTATTTGCAAATCAGTATCAGTACATATGCAATGTGATGAAATATCAAAAATCGAAAAAACTAAATGGCCGATCAAACTTACTAATTTTTTCTTTACTGATAACTTCGTCAACTATGTTCTAATTAGATTGAAATTTTCATATACCGAACAAAAAAAATAAAATCGCACCAAAAAAAAAAAGACCTACAAAAACAGGTTTGAGTGTAGTTTAAACTTTCTGGGGTTAAAGAATACAATTAGGGGGTGCCCCGTAAATTTACACATCAGTCTTTTATTAGATTTCAACAATCACTGACAAAAACTGTATCATGGTTCCCCTTCTTCTTCTAATGCAGCAATTAAATTCTTTTTAAGGGCTTCAAAATACTGTCTTAAAAATTTTAAAGACTTATCTTAAAATCTATTTTTCAATCTTACTCTTTGAAGAAAAAGCAACATCATAATAAATTACAAATATGACTTTTTTTTCTGTGTGTATATCTCAATAATTTGATTTACCTAATAACAATACACAAAACATAACATAACTTGTATTTAATAAAAAAAGTTGATGAAGGCAAAAAAGATTTAAAATTTAAGAGATATGTTAATTAAGCAAATGGTACCCTTACCTCAAACTTCATTCAAAATGACCAAAACCACCAAAAAATCATTATAAGTATTTACAAAATATATAATTTTTTTGTGTGTCTCAATTAATGATCATCACTAGCAACTAACAAAAATTGTAATTTTTTTCACTCTCTTTATTATATCACTCGCCACTCTACCACTTGTCTAACAAATCAAAGCTAAATGACAGACTGCTGTTCATAGCTACAGCTATAGTATAGTTAAAAGCCACTAAAATCATACATTATCAGATTCCCTCTATCAAAAATCCTCCAATTCATCATTCCACAGGCACTACATACACTGAATCCAAGAGCATTTCATAGGTATGGTAAAGTTTTCAGAACAAAATAACCAACTCAGAAATTTTCTAATGCTTTTAAGTTAAATATTTTACTGTAATTTTAAGTTTCTCCTTTAAATATTTAAGGAATATTCATATTAATCAACCATTTTAAGGGACATTTTAACACTTGAACAATATTTTATG
Source organism: Dolomedes plantarius (assembly GCA_907164885.2). Lineage (NCBI taxonomy): Eukaryota > Metazoa > Arthropoda > Arachnida > Araneae > Dolomedidae > Dolomedes > Dolomedes plantarius. Next base: position 81,641,161 of record OU015494.1, on the reverse strand, counting down.
AATATTAATTTTATTCACAGGCTATCAGAAACTTTCTTAATGATTATAGGGGCCTTAGAAAATATTGAAAGAGTGTATAATCACAGTTTTTAGATGCTTTAGATGGTGTACACTACTTATTAGTGAGCACTACTGAACATGCCAACTAAGGCTTCAAGGTTTATAAAGCCAGTAATAAGTTTATTTTACTACTGTGTACTATAACACTTGGATTGTGATATACCCCTGCGATAGTTGACTTTTCAGCAACATGAAACAAAGAACCATGAAGAGGAAATTAGCTAAAATTCCTCTTCTAGCAAATCTAGCAATGTGCCAAACTTTTGGCCCATACATTAGCTTGGCAAGAATGTGGGACCATATGATTCAGTTTTACCATATACATTTATATATATATACATATAACTTATAGATAATACATTTTAATCAAAATAATTATCTATATATATAAAACAGTTCCGTAACTGACTCACTCACTGACTGACTGACTGACATACAACGCACAGACCAAACCGCTGGACCTAAAAGGCTGAAATTTTGCATGGCGATTCTTCTTATGGTGAAAGGGTGCACTAAGAAAGATTTTTGAAAAATTCTTCTTAGATTTTTTTTTAATTAAATTTTTAAGCTGCTTTTGTAACTTTTTTTAAGTTTGCATTTAAAATAATAATTTGAGGGTTATAAAATTTATATCACGAGAAAGATCATAAAAATTCCTTTAAAATGAAATCTTTTTCGAATCTTTACCTCGATTTTCTGATTTTTGGTGAATTTTTAAAGATTAATTTTTAGAATTCAATTTATTAAATGCTGATCACGTGATTTCTTTTCCTGGTACTTTAAATAAATTTATAGTCACGTGCATAACAACTAAATAGACAAAAAAAATTTTTTTTTTTCTTTCTAATGCAGCAGACGATTGGATATTATCTAAAAGAAAAAATAAATATCCCTTACGATTTTCTTATAAATATATATATATATATATATTTTACATCAATTGTATACATTGATCGTCGTATTTATTATAAATATATATACTTATTTTTTTTGGCATTATCTGCATACATTGACCGTTGTATTTAATTTGAATGTACTCTGTAGCGAAGTGCGGGTTTTCAGCTAGTATTATATAAAAGAAGTAAAACCTTCTTCACAATAGGAAAAAAATTTTATAATTTAAATACTGGCTCAGACTAAACTCAAATCATCGATATGAATGATCAAGTTGCATACTCAAACTTTTAGCCTTCCAAATTGTAAAAAAAAAAAAAAAAATTATTAATGTCATGTTGACATCCTAATAAAACTTTTATGAATGGGGAAAAAAATGGACCATCTAAAAACTTGAAATCTTTTATTTCAAAAGATCATTTGAATAATAAATTCATCACAAGTAAAAAGTAAACAGAAAAGCCTCTCTCAAGTTTTCCCACAGTTATATTTTAAGAACTTCACAAGTTATTCCAGTTGTAACCTTGAACATCAACTAGTTTTAAAAAATCTTGCAGATATTTTGCCGATAAATAAACATACCTCCAATTTAGCATCTAATTCAGCATCACTGGCAATAATGCAATCATCATCTTTCTTCCCAAGCTTTTTAAATACTGCTTGCTTAGTTGCCCAATATTTTTCTTGCATGCGATTCAAAGTAGATGATTCTCTAAAATCATTCATCTTGAGAAAAAATTTGGCTCTACAGAAATAAAAATTACATTGTTATTTAATAATGGAACAGATAAAATTATACTTTTAAAAAAAATTCAAATATTTTTTTTTTTGTTAATGACAATAATATCCCATGAAATCCTTTCACAAAATAGCAATTTTTATAGGCTTGGCACTTAGTGAAGAATGGTAAAAGTAGAAGCACGATTACAAACAAAAGTATATAGGCTATTTCTATAATCCTAATAATCATTGAATAGTTATAATTACAGTATGTTGAAAAGAAGAGTAGTTAGTTTAGTAGCTAAAAATTCCTGTAAATCCTGTTTACTAATTATTTGAAATTAATATCACATTGCTCTTTTACAGTTTATAAACGTAGGTAATACTACGAAAACTAGCCTGACTCATAGTGTCAGTCAAAGATATTTATCTAAAACTGCTTCTGAATTCATAATTTCATTAACTCACGAACCATACATTCTATACAAAGTCCTTATATGCAGCTAACTGACCTCTTACTGAAAAGTTATCCATTCGAAGAATGTTTCTTAACATTAACCTGTGACCGATATCCAGGTTTATCATTTGATCTGGCTCAAACACTCATGTACCCTTCAGGAAATTCAAACCAACTTGGCTACTTCTGAGCAGCAGTACAAGGTGTAACTTATTTGATGTTTTCAGAAATAATTTTATTAAAAATAAATAATGATCAGCCTTTTTGCCTCAGATAGCCTAAGATTTCAGCTCTAATTAAAGTTGCAAATAGAGTATCATTTTATTAACTCTATAAATAGACACACTGTATGTTTAGAAGAGAGCAGTATGTTTTGGGAGGATTTGGACATGCTCTACTATGAAATTTGAAGATTTGGCAGTTTAATTTAATTTCTGTTAGGATCTTGCTTACATTGAAACTGATAGTCATATTTTATCTCCAATTTTTAAATATAATCCTCCAATTTTCATATAAAAAACAGATATTTAATCTTGAATTAATAGATCTATAGTGCCTTAGATTACAGCCACAAGTAACGAAAAAAGAGATGAAACAAAATTATGGCAAAAAAAAAAAAATCGAGATTATGTGTCAAAAAGAAGATTATACAGATCTCTGCATTTTTACATAATTTACAGGGCCCTATATGTAACCTATAAACTAAGTGATCAAATGCAAGTAAATATCTGTAAATAATATTGGTCATTTTGAGAAAACAACTAACCTTATATTAAAATAATAAGAAAGTAATGTTAAAAACTATGACCATAGGAGCATAGCAACTAAACTTCTTTGTCATTAAAGCTCAACTCAAGCAATGAAAAAAGTAGTAACACCAAGAATACTTGCTTGACTTGTTTGGAGAGAGGGTTAAATGCATGTCTTTTCAGCTAATTATACAATCAATACATTCTTTTCTCTTTTTTTAAACATGGGATACTATAAGTTTATACACTTTAGCATTTTTATTAATTTTATCGTTTACTTTTTTTTTTCAATTAGCTAAACATTTGGCAAGCATATTCTGACAAAATGACAAAATAGACCCCAAGAGAGTTTTTGATAACTTTTATAATGGAAATTAAACTTTAATCTTAAAAGATACTACAACACCATTTTCAATATTACCAATTTAATCTATTTACAATTTATTAAAAGTACTTATAAGGAAGTTGAGGAGAATAAGTTAACATTAAAAATTTAAATCCCCAATAATGCACAAGATTGGCAACAAGTTTTAAATTAACTTGGGTAGCACTTCATCAGGATTGGGTTCATCAGATGTAATTAACACTGTATTCCTGATCTATTGTTCAAAAC